>FR989884.1:10002500-10042500 GCA_905404145.2 Biston betularia
CCTAGATTCGCTTCGTGCGACTCGGACTCACTTTATTTTTCTTTAAATAGGGACTTGAACATATTGAAATACGGACACGGACAAAAAATGCGATGCCAAAAGAAACAAAAAGCATGTCGCGTTATGTACGTACACGTTGTTCCTGCGGGGCGTGTGCGCGGGGTGCGCGGGGTGCGCGGGGTGCGCGGCGGGTGCGGGTGTGGGTGCGGGCGCGGGGGCGGGGTGCTCGCAGTCGCGCTCGTCGCCCGCGTCGGCGCAGTCGGCGCGGCCGTCGCACACGTACTCCCAGGGCGCGCACGCGCCGCTCGCGCACTGGAACATGCCCTGCGCCGCGCACTCGCGCGCCTCTGCAACCAACGCCCGCCGTGTACACGCGCGCTCCCGGGGCACCGCGTGCTATTTCAACTACAAGGGCTCACCGGAAGGCCAGCGCTGATATGACCAGCATTATGCTGTTTGTTTGTTCGGTTTTGGTACAAAATAAAATTATTTTCTTTCTTTGTATAGCGACGATCGTCGGAGTCGGTCGTCGGACACACACATGAGTCGAATCGCCGGTGAAGGAAAACATCGCGAGGAAAGGTTGTACCCGCTCTCCGAGGTAATGATGGGTACTCGAGGGTCGTCAGAATGCGTGCTCGCACTGACCGCAGTCGCGCTCGTCGCTGTCGTCGCCGGGGCCGCAGTCGCGCGCGCCGTCGCAGCGCCAGGCGGCGGGCAGGCAGCGCCGCGAGCGCGCGCACGCGTGCTGCGCGGGCGCGCACTGCGCGGCGGCGCACGCGGCCGGCGCCTCGTCCGCGCCGTCGTAGCAGTCCTTCAGCCCGTCGCACACCCACGCGCGCGGCACGCAGCGGTTGCGGTCGCACTGCAGCGCCCGCTGCTCCGAGCACGTCACGTTCGCTGCGCACCGCACGCCGACGGTTTCATATTATCGGTCCTCGCTACTCACTTTCTACTGTTGCGAGACACCTGACACTTCGCTACGCAAACAAGAGATTACCACCAAAACTTTGATGAGGCTATGTTGTCAATTTGTTTCTCAGCTTTTAATTTAATATTTTGTTAAATCGTGCATCTGTCCCCGTGAGACGTGAGACGTGAGACGTGAGACGTCACACAAGTAGGTACACAGCGAGGGTTGGGATACCTCGAGCACATTGAAAGCGCGCGGATAAAGAACACGAGCGCCAGTGATCAGTGTCCATCGTCGATATAGTAGCTCACCGCAGGGGCCGGCGGGCTCGGCGTCCTCGTCGGAGCCGTCGGGGCAGTCCACGTCACCGTCGCACACGTACTGCTCGTCGATGCACTGCCTGCGCGCGACACGACACATGGTTACATACACGCGAACACACTGCGGCTCGAAGGACCACCCCGCGGGCGGCTCCTAGCCTGCGCTTTACAATGGTCACGTTGCCGTGCGTTGTAAGCGAGGGCACGGAATGAGTGACACCACTTGGGGCAGGAGGGCGAGGGGGATGATAATGAAATGTACAAAGAGGAAGTCACCCCCGTCCGCAGTGGAAGTGCTTGTCGGGGCAGCGCGCGCGGGGCGCGGGCGGCGCGGCGGGCTCGCAGGCGGCGGCGTCGGCGGCGCGCGGCGCGCGGCCCTCGGCGCAGGCGCACGTGCGGCCGCCCGGCACGGCCAGGCACAGCTCGGCGCAGCCGCCGTTCTTCCACGAGCACGCGTTCTCTCCTGACAACAAGCCGAGCGCTCAGACCGCGGCCTCGCACCCGAGACGGCGGCGGAGTGGCGGGGGGCGGGCGTGCTACCTGACACGTCGGCGGCGGCCACGAGCTTGAGGTCGTAGAGCGGCGGCGGCAGCTGGTGCAGCAGCTCCGCGGTGCCGTTGGGCAGCCGGCGGCGCACGGCGCCCGAGCCGTGCTCGCTCCACATCACGGCGCCTGCAACCAGGCGACTACAACTTGACAGCCCTGCTGCTTCATTGCCAGTATGTCTGTTTCTAGAGCTCAAGGACGTGGGTTCGATTCCCACCGAGGACAAACACTTTGTGGTAAACAAATGTTTTTCTGTGTCTTGCCGGGTGCACTGTATTTTTTTTTCTGTATGTATACATATTATGTATTTATAAAAACAAGTATTGAAGTATTGTATTAGTGAACTGGTTTCCATATTACAAGTGTGGGGGCAGATAGCGCTGAGTGTAGGATCATTTTTAAAAAAGTTTTACCGACGGTGTTACCTTGGTAGACGGCGAGGCCGTACGGCTTGGCGGGCGGGCCGGCGGGCGCCAGCACGCGCAGCTGCTCGCGCGCGCCGCCCGCGCCGCCCACGGGCATGCGCTCCAGCGTGTTCAGGTACGTGTCGCACCTGCCGACACACGCGCGTCACCGTGCAGCCGCGACCCGCGACCCGCGACCCGCGACCCGCGGAGACCCCGCGGCTCGGCTCGCACGCGCTAACACTTATCAGATCTCTGGAGCCGAGCTTGTAACTGTGCACGCCGCGACTCCACAGACTCTACACCTTACTCTAAATATGTGGCCATCGACCTTTTTGGTTGCTTTTCGTCAGATTGACACGGGCGCGAGGCGACAAATGTATTCACTGTTCATCACCTTACTGTTTCGGTCGCCACATATTTTGCCTCGGGTGCAGTTTGTGCAGGCGGGCGCGCCCAGGCCCGGCGCCAGAGATCTGACAGCCGCTGCGCAGTGCGCACCACGCAGGCGCGTCGTGCCAACATTTATCATTAAAATGTTTTTGGTGTTTATTTATATTTTTCTTTTTTTGTGGTATATTTGTAAAATAATATATAACAAATACATTATGATATTATTATGAAGTATCGGTCGATGAAATTTATTTGGCTATTATTTATTACAAGGAATGCCTTTATAAACTTTCAGACCTCTAGAATCAAAATTTGCGGAAGTCTCTTACAAACTTCCATCCCCACTTTAAGGGGTTGGGGGGTAAAAGTTCCAAGTTTTAGAAATTTTTCGTTATTTGTGTACTAATACGAGCTTACATGACATTTTCAGTTTTCCAGGACTTCAGGAAGTGCCTAACAATTCTGATGAACATCAGTGAGTAAGTGAATCAGCGACGAAATTAGGACTTTTTAGATATCAATAAAGTTTAAAGTATAAGAGTTTAATAACTCCACTATCGACATCATAAGAAATGAAAGCGGTAGTGTGGTGTGGTGTGGTGTGGTGTGGTGTGGTGCAGTTGTGTAGAGCCCGCGGGTACCAGTAGAGCGCGTCCTGGTGCAGCGCGAGCCCGTTGGGCCAGTGCAGGTCGGCGAGCAGCGCGCGCCGCCGCGAGCCGTCCATGCGCGCGCGCTCGATGCGGCCGCGCGCCGCGCCGCGCGCCCACGAGCTCCAGTACATGTACCTGCACACGCGTCACATGCTATACTCTGCCGGCGTAGTCCGCACCGCCGGACCCACCCCGAACTCACCCGTTGTGCGGGTCGAGCGCCAGCGCGCGCGGCGCGTGCTCGGCGTCCGCGAGCAGCGCGCGCCGCGTGGCGGCCGCGTCCAGCCGCGCCGCCGACAGCGTGCCCAGCGCCTCGTCCGTCCAGTACAGGTTGCGACCTGCACACAGCACGCGCGCCTTGTAGCTCGCACCGCCCTCCGCGACCAGCGGCGGACTCCGCCGGCGCGACACTCACCCATCCAGTCCACGGCGAGCCCCTCGCAGTTGTCCACGCCCTCGCCGATGAACACCTCGCGCTCCGAGCCGTCCAGCTTCTGGCGCACGATCTCGTACCTGCGCACACAACAGCGGTCAGCCGCGCGGACACTCCCGTGTGTGTGGGTACATACCGGAACAGGAACACCCACCTGTGCACGTCGCAGTAGTAGAGGTGGTCGCCGAGCAGGTCGACGGCGGCGGCGGTGGGGCGCGCCGCGTCGGTGGCGGGCGCGGCGCCCTCCCAGCCGGCGCGCCGCCCGCTCGTCTCCAGCGCCAGCGCCTGCACCAGCGGCGGCGCCCCGCGCGCCACCACGAGCCACGCCTCCAGCTCCACGCCTGCCGACACGCCAGCACGCGGACCGTGTGTACTACACGCTCAGTTAGTGTTAGCCCGACGATTAGCTCACAGTTACCTGATCGTCGGGGAGTTTCATAATAACAAACAGAACTGTACGATTACCTTCATGCTTTAATCCTGTCCTCCAACCTACCCACAGTTAATTAACTCATTTATCCAAGTCTGTACTATTTAGACGCTTTCCGCGCCTAATTTTACAGGTTGCTCGGCACATTCGTTGCCCTCTGTGCCGGTATCTGTGTGAGCCCCACGACAGTCTCCTTGCATCATCGAGTTAAATAGACGTCAGTCATCTTATGAAACTACTTCTAACGAGTACTCTTCACCAAAATATGCAGACTTCGTAATCTATGATCGTTTATTGTTTAATTTTCGTAAGTAAACAAAAAACACTGTAACGCTACGTCGGTAAAGCAGATATAGCTGCACGTGACGCAGAACGCATTCGAACCTACTTTGCCGACGGCGCGCGGCGCGAAGCTGTAGTGGTAGTCGGACTAGAATTGAATTACAAAATAAATGTCGACCCGTGCGAAGCCGGGACGGGCCGCTAGTTTATTACTCACGCACGCACTGGAAGCGGCCCGCGAGGCGGTAGCCGTGGCGGCAGAGGCAGCGCGCCACGCCCGCGCCGGCGGCGTCCCACGCCGTCACGCAGATGTCGGAGCAGCCGCCGTTGCGGCGCGCGCACGGGTGCTCCGCCAGCGGCTGCCGCTGGCGGTGCAGCACGAGCGCGTGCGTGGGGCGCGCCGCCAGCGGCACGTCGCGGCGCGAGCGGTCCCGCGCGCGGCGGCCGACGCGCGACACGGCGCGCTCGGCCCACTGCGGCAGGTAGAGCGCGTCCTCGAACGGCGCCAGCGCGAGCGCCAGTTGCGCGCGGTAGGCGCGGCGCACCGTGGCGCGGCGCGCGCCCTCGTAGTCGGCGCGCTCCACGCACTCCAGGTACGCGTCGGCCCAGTACAGCGTGCGCGTGGCGGGGTCCAGCGCCAGCGCGGCGGGGTACACGAGGCGCGCGGCGGCCACGGGCGTCGCGGCCGTGCCGTCCAGCGCCGCGCGCCACACGGCGGCCGGCGCGCCGCCCCACACGGCGTAGAACAGCAGCCCGGCGGCGGGGTCGAGCGCGGCGCCGCGCAGCTTGTCAAGGCCGCGCTCCACCACCAGCCGGCAGCGGCGCAGCCCGCCGTCGCACACGTACAGCGCCTCGCGCTCCGCGTCCCCGAAGTACCACGCGCCGGACACCCAGTCCGCCAGCATGTGGCTCACCGCTGCGACACAAGCAGACCATGCACACTGCTGCTCCCGCCGCGGGGAGCGGGCAGCGGGGAGCGGGGAGGCGGGGGCTCACATCGAATGTCCGGGAACAGCGCGGGCGCGCCCAGCTCGCGGCGGCGCGAGAAGTCGTCGGCGTCCACGCACACGACGCTGGACCGGCTCACGTTGTGGTGGATGTAGCAGACGGACCTGCGGACGCACAGCGCCCGTTAGCGCGCCTCCTCCTCGTACATACACGGACATGTTCAAGAACTTCGAGAAGGTTCCTGCCGAGGTTCCATTGCAGGACATGGGCAAGTTTCGACAATAGATGTATGTTTACATTTAAGCACTTCGTACAACTGAATTACTTAGATCTTACTTCTCGAGTGATGTAGGAAGCGATACATGTTGCTCCGCTAAATGAGACCCGATTCGACACGACATTCAATTAATGACTGACTGCAATAACAGACGTGATGCAATCCTTGGAATATAGGACCCTAAGTTTACACAAATAGTTTTAGAGTCCGAACACGTAATCGGACAGCAGAGGAAAATAGAAGACAAACTGCATATGACGGCAGTTCCGGGTCCAAGAAGTCCAAGAAGAGTCGTGCAGAAGTCGAGGTACCGCAACACTACTGACCGCCCGACATACCTGTTCGAGTAGAGGAAGTCGACGGCGCGCACGTTGAGCGCCGGCAGCGAGAGGTTGGCGCCGGCGAGGCGCGGCGGCGGCGCGCGCTCCCACACGCGGCTCACGCCCGCCTCCGTCACCACCACCAGCGACGCCGGCTCCCCCGGGGGCTCTGCACAAACCCTCAGTACACACACGGGCCCTCATCGCGAACACGCTCTAATTTACTCAAAACGAAGCGCCGACTAATGATAGATCACTCAAATATTGACACATGTTTCTCTAAAAATCTTTCCGCAAAACTCGTTTCTAAATCTTTAAAAAAAATTGACAACACTTACATCGAGTCTATTTTAGAAAGTTCAAACTGATTCCGTATGATCGATTCGGACTTGGCCGAACCTTTTGACGCAGTTTCAAAGTCAACACTAAGTAAAAAAATTAAAGCTTCTGGAATCAGAGGATAGCACTGACCTGGTCTCCGAGCTGGCCCGGCCCGAGACAACCGGTGTCCCAGTAGGAGGAACACATCGTCCGTCCCATTAGGAGTTAAGCAGGGAGGCACACTTGGCTCTACACTGTTTATTTCTCATAAGAAAATCCACTCTACATAATTATTCTAGAGAGTTAGATCTCATCTGCTTCGCTGCTGGCGTGGCGCAAACATAACATAATGGCTTTAGATACTCATACTTGTTAAACCTCAACTTGATCCTCAGTAAACCTAGATGTGTACTCGTAAGCTTCCTCGAGAGCGAAGCTTCTATCCCAACACCACTGAACCTCCAAATAAGACATTATTTACGCCGCGTGTAATGGTGCACATAGCACGCTCAGGACGCCAGGGCGACCCTCGACGACCAAGCAGAGCAGTTAGTGGCGGTTACCATTGACGGCCTCGCAGGAGACGCGGTCCGCACGCAGCCGGTACCCCGCCGCGCACGAGCACTCGAACGAGCCCTCCGTGTTGCGGCACCGCTGCGCGCACGCGTCCTCCTCGCCGCACTCGTCGCTGTCTGCAACACGAGCACGGGCGTCACTCGCGGCGGCGGCGGCGGCGGCGGCGCCTCCCCGGCACGGCACGGCACGGCACTCACCCACACATGCGTCCACGCGGTGCTCGAACCCGGGCCGGCAGAAGCAGGCGGGGCCCGCGTGCGTCGGCCGGCACCCCACCTCGCAGCGCAGCCCCGCGCACGCCGCCGCTGTAACTGCACACTGCACATTGAGTACGGGCTCCCGCGACCGGCGCGGGGGACGGGGCGTGGGCGAGGGGCAGACTCACAGTTGTCGCAGATGTCCCACTCGTCGCTGCCGTCGGGGCAGTGGCGCACGCCGTCGCAGAACTGGTAGACGGGCGCGCAGTAGAAGAGGCCGTCGAGCGGCGAGGCGCAGCGCGCGGCGGCGGCGGGGCAGCGGAACTCGCGCTCGCACGCGGCCGGCGCCTCGTCCGAGTCGTCGTGCGCGCCGCAGTCCGCCTCGCCGTCGCAGCGCCACGCCGCCGCGATGCAGCGCCCGCTGCGCGCGCACCGGAACGCGCCCGCGCCGCACGTCGACTTCCACGCTGCACACATGCGTACTCTACTCGGTCGATTCTTCAGTAAGATTCATTAAAACTAAATAAATAACTTCCTCGCTCAAACTAAAACATTCAACTAAAATATTTGTTACTATTATTTGATTTTTCACTAACGAGTCGTCGCAGGTCCCGTTTAAGAGTTACCTAAATGGAATAAGGTGTTGTTGTTTTATAGGAAAACTTGCTCCTTTATATTTCTAAAATGTATAATGTTTTTTATTATGGAAAAGAAAATATAATCCTTAATTTTGCGTAGTCGGGTCAGCGCAGGGTACGTACTGCAGTCGAGCTCGTCGGAGGCGTCCGGGCAGTGCGCGCGGCCGTCGCAGCGCCACGCCGCCGGCACGCAGCGCAGCCCGTCCGCGCACGCCCACTGGCCCGCGCCGCACTCCGCCCCCGCGCCCTCCGCTGCAACAAGCGGGAACTTCCTTGCATCGCGCATGCAATACAAAACATCCTCCGCACAGGCGCCCGCTTTTCGAGGAGCGCCCGGACCTCCGCGTGCATTACACGAGCGCCAGAGGGCGCCTCGACAAGTTGCATCGCCGCCGCTGCGCACGTGACACGTCCACAGCTCGCACATTTTGGACTATTCTATTTTTATTTTAGGTATTTTAATTTTATTCTATTAGCGTTTCCGCTAAAAGATTAGAATGTTGGTTTGTTTAGGCCCTCGGGATGTGCCGGAGGGGAGGCCACCGCTGTGCGCCCCGACTCTACATCACTGCGAGCAGCTCGTGCAAATCTCATTTATAAGTTCAAATATGAACCGCATCGATCGAGGTGCGAATATTGAGGTAGTGAGATCACAGTTCGGGTCAGACGACTAGTTCAACTACAAGAATGCGCAGCGAGTTGTGACGAGGAAGTGAAGCCGGCCCGCGCGGCGCGATAAGTGCCGTATCTAGGGTCGGGGCCGGAGCGCCGCCGCCGCCGAACACTCCTTCACGTCTCGCCGGGCAGGCGGCAGCGCGGCTCGTGCGCTCGTGTAAGCCCCGCGCTTCCAGCCCCGACGTTGTCCTGCAGCCGCAGCTCCTACACCTGGGGTTCCAGACACGCATTCGCACGTGTGTGTGTGTGTAGTATTCATTCGTTTTTTTTCAGACAAGTTTGAATGTTGTCGTGGGGTGCGTTACCTGCGGGCTGCGGGTGACGAAGTAAGACAAGGTTCGATGTATGGATGACATTAAGTATATTGTAAGCCCCGGCGCAGCTCCCGCGGGGCCACGTCGTGCGGCCGGAGCACGTTCCTCACGCAGGGGCAGGTGGCCGCGGCGAGCGCGACGAATATCATATAAACTTCACCTCTTTTCGGCAGTTGCGGTATGATAAATGGCTTTATTGAAGCGAGTCTCGCCCACAGATAAGACATGACCTATCCCATATTGGTTGTTATTTATTCGGCCGTATCGTAATTAAGCTATCTTAATTGAGTAATAAGTATAGAAACTGCAGCAGATACGCGCTCGGACACGACTCGAACCCCGATTACTAAGCGTTCACTCGCTCGCGAGCGCGGCGCTCGGATCGCGCTCGTTCCGAGTAGGCTGCCGCGGCTGCGACACGAGCGCTCGAGACTAGCCATGCGACGGTGACGTCCCGAGGGAATGCGCCGTGCGCGCCAAATCAACGTTGCCCTGGACTTCGTTTTGCTGTCAAACATATCCATATTTTCGTAATCTACATAATTATGCAAAACTCCATCGTATCCCAAGAACCAAAAATCCGCCGCAGAAGTACTAGAGGCTCCGGCGCGCCCGCGCCCGCGCCTCCCCTTTGAGTTTATTTTTTTGTGTAAAAAGTATTTAGAATAGCGAGACGCTCCCCTGATGGCAAGAGATAACGCCTGTCCATGACCATTGCAGCGCAACACAGAAGTTTTGAGAGTAGCAAAACAGGGTCAGGGCATCGCTCGCGCTGGGTTGGCGCGCATTGCTTTGAGACTCGTCAAGTAACCCACCGAGGCCTCGTGTATGTAGATGATATACAAACATCAAAACTCATACAATTTATTGAATATACTTCAGTATTTGTGACGGAATTTATTGAAGTCCCGACTGAGCACTACTTGCGCCGGATTGAGAGATTCTGATCAGAGTGACTGCCCTGCGCGAGGAGCAGCGGCGTAACTATACGGTGGTTGCGCAAAATGCCACGGGCCCCCGGCCTAAAGGGGCCCGAGCTCCGTTCCGTCCCCGCAGCCGCGCGCTCGTCTCCAGCGCCACTGCAGACTCTTCACATCGCGTCCGAGTCCGAGTATTACAAGCGACAGCAGCCCCGGCTCCGAACTAATGCGATAAATTAAAATCCGTTTAAAGTGCTTCGACATTGAAGAGCGGCGGCACCGGCGGGGGCTCCGGCGCTCTCCCCTTTTCTCAATTACTTTAACGGCACAATTGCTTCACAATTTGGCTGATTGCGGCATCCCATGTGCCCGCCGGAGTGTCCAGCCCGGTGCCGGTCCAGCGGCGATGCCATCCGAGTGCGCCGACACGGGCAGTTTAACAACGAAAGCGCTGTACGGATGAGCTGTGGTCGAGCGCCTAAGTTTTAATCTAGTTTAAATCTTCTGCGGTTGGATTCGGGTGAAGCCCGGCGACGAACGTGACAGGTACTACAAAACGGGCGCGACGGAACTCTCGTGCGACTTCTGTTCCGGGGCGTGTGGTGCTGGTGTCCCGTCTGCAGCGAGCAGATAGACGCAGCACGGGGACTGGGTGCGCAGCGCTCGGGCTGCGGTGGCGCCGCGGCGCAGGGCGGATCCGGCCAGCGCCTCGGACGCTGGCGTAGGTTTATATTAGAGGCCCCTTACATGCACATTAAAATAAAGTTCAGTAAAGGAACGTAATCATTAGGGGTCGTGAAGATATCAGCGGAGGTCACAGGTCGCGAAAACATTATGCTATAAACTAGTCCACGTCTACACTGCGACTGTAGTGGACTGGAGTACTCGATGCAGCACAATTTTAGGGTTCAATAAACAAGCCAATACCCCATGGTTGTTGCATCAGGGGTTAGAATGTTAGGATTGCTCCGACTCCCCAAGTGATGAATGCATTATTGTGTAATAAAGAGGGCAGTAATACTCAGCAGCAGCACCCCTGGTGCTAGCATCCTACACACTGCAAAGAATGATGAGATGCGAGCCGGGTGCCTAGCACAGATCTCGCATGCTGTGTCGTGTACTATGAAGCTACTCCAACTCGCACTTAGAACTTTATCTTAACCCAAGTGTGGCAGTAACTTGTTGAGGGGCAAGTGACGCGAGGGTCGCGGCGGCAGCCCCTGTTCTCAATATTTTAAATGCAGCATATATTGTACATATATGTATATTGTACATTCAATGTGTATCATTGTCTCCCAAGGCAGATGCACAGCACTGTGTTGTTTGCTGGCTAACTTGTTTACACTGTGTAGTTTGCTGGCTAACTTGTTTACACTGTGTTGTTTGCTGGCTAACTTGTTTTTCAATTCCAGCTGGTCTACATTTGACCCCAGCCTGCTGGACGTGGAGCAGTGCGGTGGAAGGTCCAGCACACTCGTATAGCAGTAACCGGCTTACATTTATTTAACTTACCTTCATCTACGATTAAGAAATGCTTAAGTACATAATTGAATTATTAAACTAATTTATTGGAAGCGAAAAGTGATTGCCCGGCAGGGGTTCGGTATCATTGGACATGTTTTTAAGAAATGTAATCAGTCCGATGAATAAAGTATGTATGTTGAAATGATGGTATAGCAGTCGTGTGCGGCGATAGTTACCGGAGAGGCTGTGGGGAGCGTCAGTCGGCGGCGCCGGGAGCAGGTCCGCGCCGGCAGCCGCCGGCAGCGCCGGGAGCAGGTCCGCGGCGGCCGCCGCCAGCAGCGCCAGCAGAGCCCATCCGCCAGTAGTGCGAGCCATACTTTGCCCTATCGGTGCTGCCTCGCCATCGCACCCCGACTCCCGTCGCGTCGTCCCCAGCGCACTGCGGGACACTCGCACTGCACTGTTCCTTCCTACCGAAGATAAATAACTTTGATCACCGTAGATTGCTATCTATCACGAGACGAATCTTAAACTTTATCAGTTCCTACCCGACGAGCGTCTTCGTAGATTTTTTTATTCACAATCCACTGTGCGACTATTTTTAATTGATGCTGTAAATCGTTCCATTTATAAATATTTTCTCTCAACGCGTGTATGTAATATCGAGAAGAGACAAAAAACGATCGACGGATCGACAAACGCGGTCGAACCGAGGGTTAAAGTTGAATGAAATCTTGCAAATGCAAGTGCGCTCGGTGCTCAGCGACGCGAGTAGCAACTAGCAAGTAGCAGTGAGGCCGGTGAGCGCTGAGCGGCGCGCGGCGGGCGGGCCGGGCGGGCCGGGCGGGCGGCGGCGAGACTCGTCGCTTCGTTTTGTTTTGTTTTGTATTTCATTCCCCGATAGTCCGATAGCCGGTCCGTTAAGCAGATTGCTAAATAAAATATGAAGGTGTTTGTTTGAATTTACATTTTTTTAAATATTTTTGACGTTGCACTTTGCGAATTGTGCCAGTGTCGAATCGTTTTAATAATTAATATGGTTACTTATAGCGATCACATTAGAACTAATAATGATGCAGAAATATACATGACCTTTTGCCAGTTACTAACAATATTTATGGGTCATTATAAATGTGTCTAAAATAATAATATGTTTAAATGTCTCTTTGTTTTTTTTTTTTTAATTTTTATAATTGTATTTTAGATTTGGTATGTCAAAATTTTGTGAGGGTTTAACCGTCTTCTTTCTCAATAAATAAATAAATAAATGTGTCAATACTAAAAAATTAAAACTAAAATTAATTTTTAAAAATACAATGTCATGTCCAATACGATGCTCACCGCGCAGCAAATAACATAAATTATTATAGGTACATTAAGTGAGATCAAAAACTGTCATTAAACACATTTTAATTGAAAAAACAACACACACTAAGCAAAATACAATTTTTTATTTCTGAAGTATGTAGTATATTTTGTTTTGTTCATAGTTTAACAGAAAACAGTTAAACATTTTCAAAAAAAAATTGCGGACAAATATACGTTAGGGTTTAATACAGAACAAAATGACCTCCATATATTCAACTTTTAAGTCAATAAAAAAAATTCGTCTGAAGTGCAGCGAAAAAACATCTCGCTCTTTTTCGTGTGTAAGGTACAGTCATAGTGGGGTTGTAATGTTTTAGGGTAGAATTATGTGCTCGAGTATAACAAGGTGATAAAATGTTGTAAACATGTCCTTTCATATTGTATTATAATAGTACCAAACTTAAATAAATAAAATAAAACTCCGTGGAAGCTTCTAATAATATTTTACATGATTTTTCTCCCAGATTCAGACGCATGAAAAAAACTGGCAGAATCCGAAAGTGGAATGCCAAAACAATCTAATAAAAAAATATACGACTTTTTTTTCGTATTCTTCCGAAGAAGACTTGGCGTCACACTTTCTGTGCATTTGCCAACGTCAAGTTTTCAAATGTCACATTTTCAAATCAAATCTGTATTTTCTTCTTCATTTTTGAAATTTTTGGCATCGCAATTTGTGATCCAATAATCAAAATTATTGGTGTCGAAATCGATATTTTAAGAAATAAATAATAAATCAGGTCAAATTATTTAAAGTCACAAAAAGAATGTAATTCATAATATATACTAGACATACCCCAATAAAGTGAGTAAAGTAATGATGACTAAACTACAAGTTTCAATGGAGTTTTTGTAACAACACGAAAATACATATTTTATCACATTTTATCACTTTCTCACACTAACGCACGTAACTCGGCATTTATGAATAAAACACTACAATTTTAATTCATATGTACTCGAAAACACAAGTTTTGTCTAATAAATATTAAATTCGACTACTTGATTATTTCGCGTTGCCGCCAAAATCTGTAATGTACTGATTAAGATTATTATCATTTTCTTAAATACGAGCTTATGAACGGACAGACAGACGAAAGAAAAACGAGTGGACTTGAGCCTATACGCTTTTCAAAACCTAGGAAAATAGCTTAATAGTAAGTTTGAATTCAAACAAAGAATTAGACGTGCAACCTAGTGTTGTGAAGTCCGATATTATGTAACAACCGTGGTCATGTTATTGTTGTTTCGTTATACAGTCGAGGAATGACCAGGACATTGTTTCAGCAGACATGGGTGGGCACGGACATGGGCCGCCTTACGTGGTGCCGCAGCATAGTTCCTTCACTACACAGGGCATTCCGCAGCTCGAAGACCTCGAAAAAGCGCTAGAAAAGAAGGGTCTCAAGGACCCGTGGATCAGGTCAGTTCACACGTGAAAATTATTACGACCCGAAACCTGACACTGCGACATACAAGTCTACCGGCATTTAATTACATGTACGCAGTCTTAACAATAAGCGAAGCCTACCAACATGTAGCTAGTCCCGATGGATGAGGTCGAAACGCTCCTTACTCTTATAACGTGATTTCACTGTGCAGGAATGAGGCGTGGCGGTACAATCCAGGATTCGGTACCCGCTGGAAGCGCGCGAACAAGACTTTCTTCCGAGGACTCCCGCTTGGCCTGGGCCTCGCCATTGTCACCGTAATGGTCACCAAGGCGGTCGGCGGTGATGCCCATGGACACCATTGAAAATGTGCCTACATTTGATTTGGTCTGTTGTAGAATTTTGTTTTTACTGAGTAAAATTACAGTCTTAATTTCAAAATATGTCTGTTATTCTTGTGTGTGAGGGAAGTGCAGTGAAAGTGGAATTGAATAGTTCAGTTTAAATTAATGTATTATGAAGCAGTGAAGCAGTGGTGTCGCGTTTTAGAACTCCTGGCCATGTAACAACACAAATTAACACAGACCTAATCAGACAAACAATTGAAGCTCTCAAACTAAATTTAGCAGCATGACTGCATATGTGTGACTGTTGATGGCCGGCAAAATATGAATCAAATATTTTGTAGTAA
This sequence comes from Biston betularia, assembly GCA_905404145.2. Lineage (NCBI taxonomy): Eukaryota > Metazoa > Arthropoda > Insecta > Lepidoptera > Geometridae > Biston > Biston betularia. Next base: position 10,016,972 of record FR989884.1, read on the forward strand.
TAAAGGAGAGTGCACATTCTTAATATGGTATAATATGTTAAGGTACACCCTGCAGGGTTTAATAACTGTAACCACTGCTGTTCTATGGTACGAGAAATTGTAGGGCTTTTCTAGAGATTAAGTTAGGAATTGCAAAGTACTCGGCAGTCAGGATGCGATGGCAGTGAAATCAAACAAAAAACTATCAAATGGAAACAAGTTTAATTTCTTCACTTAAAGCCTTAACAGTATACTAGCTAGCCTAGTGCATGGGATCCATTGATACACATTCAAATCATTGTTGAAAAAAAATTAGTTTTAATTTTTTTTAATCATGCACCTGTACCCATGTAACAATTCACGCATTGCAAGAGATTTTCTTCTTCTCAATTTAAAAGTTTTTTATGACTATAACTTACGTGAAACACCCGATTGGTTTACATTGGACTCACAAACATACCTTTATCTACATATTATCATATTACATGGACGATCCTTGTGATAGAGTATCATTATACATTCAGAAACGTATGCATACTCATGTTAGGTCTCCTTATCGTGCGTGATACTTGTACCTATTACCTATCGTTACGGGGAAACATGTTATGTGTATGAAGTGTGTACTGTCCACTGTCCATGCAAGGACAAACAACAGTATGCCAACACTGCAAATTAACACTCCAAAATATATGCGAGCCAAAATAAACCCTCTCTCAGTGCACGTTACACATGTGTGCACAAAACTACACACACTGGTATGCAGTGAGCTCCTCGCGCGACAACATTGGAACAGCCCGTCGGCGAGTGATGTGTTCACTCGGCACATGTTCACTGGTATTCTGGCAACTTAAATAAATATTTTCTCTTGATCAGTTGTTTGTTTGTAAGATACGGTGAACCAGCTGGAAGTCTCCGTGCAGTAATTGAAAGACAGCGCAGTGTAGCGCGCGGAGCTACGTGGGGCGCGGCTTCAGCTCGTCGAAGCACGGCCGCAGGTAGATGAAGTTCTTCTTCTGGGAGTTGAAGTGCTCATGGCCCTGTGGACATATTACATCCCGCCTTCGTTACTCGTGCCGACTTCCGGACAAGTGGGCGTCGACAGAAGCACAGAGGCCTGGAGCGAGGCTGGCTCGCCATTTCAAACTGGGCGGTTAGGCGACTTTCGCTGTCTAGATCGGCGGTCACTACAGGAAACTATAAGGCGGTTAAACCATAAAGTAGCTATGGGAGTTAACGTCAAAATAAAGTTAATTCATCGTTAACTAACATTACGACACGCGACAGGATGAAGGGTGCAAAGTGAGCAGTACACAACAGCGTGCTCGCGTACCTTGGACCAGTCGTATCCGGCGGCGTACGCGAAGATCTGGCCGCTGTGGTTGAAGGCGCACTTGGTGAGCGGCTGGTCCAGCAGCTCGGAGCTCTTGAGCTTGGTGCGCGCGTCCTTGTCCCAGAAGGAGTAGGAGCCGTCGGAGCCGACGGTGGCCAGCGTGCCGTGCGCGGGGTGGAACGCCACGTCGTTCACGGCGTAGATGTCCTGGCAGCCGCCGGCCGCCGCCGCCGAGCGGTGGCACTTGAACGTGAAGTTGTCCTTGGGGTTGACGGGGTTCACGTACTGGATGGCCACGCGGCCCTCCACGCTGCCCAGCGCGAACCCGCTCGGCTGCTTGGTCTTCTTGTCGCGGAAGATGGCGATGCAGCGGTGCTGGTGCTTCAGCGGCGACTCCACGCGCTTGAACTCGGCCGGCTTCATCCCCTCCAGCGAGTACAGGTTGATGCCGCGGTCGGCCGTGCCCACCGCCGCCAGCGGGTAGTCCTGCACATGCACGATATACCTCCCATCGGCCTCTGTCGCCTGTGCGAGCTCGTCATTATACTCGCAACTTAAACTAAGCGTAGGAAAAGGAGGCAACACTCACGACGTCCGCGCAGTAGCAGCGCTCCGACAGGTTCATGGTCATGCTGGGCACGGCGCTGCGCGTGTCCCAGAACTGCAACAGGCGACGCGTTACCGAACAGTAACACGATGGAACGTTACATAAATGCATGCGGTTTGTGTTATCGACCGCGGCAGCCCTCAGCCCTGCTTACGAACCGCCCCGCGGCTGGGTGCACACTGCACACTGCACAGCGGGAAGCGGGTTTACATGTTTACACTATATTTGAAAGATTCCGGTTTGGCGGTTCTATATTTGATTGGTTACTTCGCGGAAGTTCATTTTGATTTAAATCTTCGTATTTTCTTTCACGTTTGAAGTCAGCGGCGATACGAACATAATTTAGGAAAGACACGAGGTGCGCGCCGCGGGGTTCGAACCCGACTCCTCCAGATTGGGAGCCCTCCGGATGGTCACCCGACTAGGCTGCCCAAATTTCACTATTCCACAGACATAATTATGGTTTCAGTGTATTTCCGTGTCGTTTGGCTCACAACAGCTAGTTACGAGTTTGAATTAAATATTTATCTAACTAACCAAAACTGACTCTTAGGCAGAAATACACTATAAAAATGTATCTTTTGAATACCTACTCAAAATGAACTTCCGCAAAGTAACGCCTGAATCAATGAACGAATGAATTTTCCCAAGCCCAGCTGGCTCGGCGGCGGCGCCGCTGCTTCCGTAAACACCACTATACTGTGGTGCGAGATCAGGCCCGAAACACGGTTATACTCCCGTAGGAAGCGATACTAGCCAGGCGCCGGGCCTTGCGGCGCGACCAGGCTCCGGTACCTTGAGCGTCTTGTCCCAGGAGGCCGTCATGAGGCAGGTGTAGTTGGGGGCCTTCACCCAGTGGCACGTCTTGACGGGCGCGTCGTGAGCCGCCACCTGCGACACGATACCTGCATAAAGACACAGTCGGCGGACTCGTGAAGCCCTGCTTATATAATGCCTATTTCTCGCCATATTTTTCACAACGCAAAGTCGTGCCTCGGGCTGGCTCTCTTTGCACATCGACTTTATCCAAGAGGCTCGACAAAGCCATAAGGAGTCTGTAAACACCTCAGAGACGAAATAAACATTGCAAATTCACAAACAATTTATCACAGGTGCTCAGCCTAATAGCGTCGAAGTGGGAAAGAAAACGTAAGAGAAATATAGGTAATTGTAGTGAACTCCTTTCTGTGGCAGACCGACACTTGTACGGCGCGCACTCGTCGGACCGCTGCAGCCGGTCGGTACACTGACCTGCATGCACTGGTTGGCGCCCAAGTCCCAGCATTTCACACTTTTGTCTGTAGACGCCATGAACACTTTAGTGCCATCCTGCAACAACATGCATGCGTTGTAGTAGGGGTGCAATCATTATACCTCTGGGATCTTTTTTTAACACAAACTCAAAAGCTTTATCAGCATCGCAACAGGTGAACTAATTTTAAAAATAAAATAATAAGAAAACTTTAATAATAACTATTCAATTTCTTCGAAATGCAATGAGGCAGTCCTTGAGAAGCCCGGTTAGCTGCCAGTTTTGTTTAGACCTACATTTGTAATATGGTGGGTGGGTGCCCCCTACACTATGTTGCAAATGTTGATCCGAGTTGTCAGTGAATCCATTGTTATAAATGTTTTCTGCTTCGTCGCAAGCTGTTCCAGGAACAATAAGCCACTTCTTTGTTTGACAAGTATCTGTGAATTGTGATGTACAAGAGCCACAAATTGTTGATATTAATTTCTTTCCAACAAACACTCTTGTAAAATGTTATTAATTAATAAAGAAAATGCAGCTCACTCACATCATGCCACGCGACATCCAATATAGGACCGTCCATGGCTTGCGCCGCTTTGGGCACTGTCGTGCCAGAACCCTCCACCTCCCAGCATCGCACCTGAAACACAACAATGACTTCAAAATATTTAAACAATGTTAAATTCCAGATCCTGATCGATGACTTGGAATTCATGAGAGTAAAATAAATAAATATCATAGGACATTACACACAGCGCCATCTGACCCCAAACTAAACATAGCTTGTACTATAGAAGTCAGATCACTGCTACAATACTTAAATACTTTTTTTTGTTAATACATATAGAACACCGAACAAACAAATGTTTGTTGTCTTTGAACCCATGCCCCGCCAACAGCTCTCGAAGCAGTCCTACTACTAATGGGCCAACACGACTGTAATATTTAATTAGTATGTTATAGTGTTAATCATATTGTCTTAAATAAAGCTAACCTTGTAATGATTTACTGCGGCTTTCTGCTGACACCTCAGCAATAGGAGGAGAGTTAGGTACGAGTGCATCTGACTGATGTTGACCCATTATTATGATGGCTCAACATCAGTCGGTGTCCTAATAAGTATGAATGCTAAGTATTTGTAAGTACCAAAACTTAAGTCAATAGGGCTGCCTAATCAGCCAGTAGGCATTAGGTGTACTCGTATCCCATGAGCCCTAGTGTAGCCCTCGTAGGATGTTTGAACAAAACTGTCTGTAAGTACTAACAAAGATTTAGTAGGTACAGCGGCTGTGTAAGGCGCGCGCGACGTGGGCCACTGCCTTCGGAGGTTCATTTTATTTATTTATTTAGTGTAACAGCTGCTGGCGTTGCGTCGCTATCGCGGGATTCGCGGGGAATCAATTCCCAATGCCGATTCTGTTCGTTTACGTTACTGTCACATTTCTCAACGCCAACTGTTGACTATTCTTAACTGTTCGTTGTTCGTAACTTAGTCAAACCACCCTAATGTCAAAACGATTGCAACAATAAATGCAATGAACAGCGAACAATTAACGGAATAGTTGTAACATGTATACATCGAATACCTTGCCCAGTACATCAAATTAAGGTCTTGCCCCGGCACTGAGTAAGAATCTATCAATGCTGGACAGTGACTGGACGCCTGTGCTGCAAAGTGCAGTCCGTGTACAGAACGAACAGAGAATCGTAACGACGCGGGACTTACCCGGCAGTCCCAGCTGCCGGCGATGAGGAAGGTCTGCGGGACGGACGGCGGCGAGAACTCCATCGCCGACACCGTGTCGTCCGGCGGCGACGCCACCTCCAAGTCCTTGTTGGGGTTGGCGCTCCCGCCGCCCAGTGGATTAAACATCGTGAACTGTTCACTGCTCTACAATGCGTAAGTGTTGTGAGTCCAAGTGTTTTTTGAAACTATGGTTATTTGTGTTGAAAATATGTTCAAATATGGAGTAATAACGTAGATTTCTATGAAACCAATGATTATTGTTGATACTCAATTCTTATTTGGAGGTTATTGAAAACAATGTAATTTTTACTTAATTTTTGGCATCGCACTTTATGTATTCGTGCAGGCTGCACATAGTTCAGTCAGAGTCTCAAAATAATATCAAGTAAAATTGGTAAGCCAACCAAAGTCACAGTAGAGTGAATACTTTGTCACTTTGTGTCCTATGCCTGGACACTGCTATCACTATGCTATTTATGGCACTGCTTAAAGGACAGACTAAAACGTGTCTTCACTCATTATAAAAAGTTAAGAATGTTTAACTTATATGTGAAAAGCTTAGAGAGAAAAGTATGCTCAGATGTGATATGAGGGGGAAGTGGCTTAACCTGTAACAGACACTGGCGAAGGCTCAAAATGCGACGCCAAAACCAAAGAAATAAAAAAGCCGACTTAGCTACTCTATGGATAGGACAGTGTAGACAGGTGACCGCTCGTAAGTCGTACGGCTTGTCATGTCAACTTGTCATTATTCATAATAAAATATTATGCCACGGTAAATACGGTAATGTTCTCTGACTCCTCTGTGTATTAGCTATTTATTTTTGTAGTTGTAGGTATTTTAATTTGAAGTTGAACCAAAATGAGTAACACGGAGTACGTGCAAATAAAAGATCTAAAGGCGGGCTTGAAGAATATAAACGCGGTGTTTATAGTTCTGGAAGTGAGTGCACCGACACTGACTAAGGAGGCGCGCGAGGTAAGAGCTTCGGACCGTCTTCGGTAGAGAAGCGGCTCGGTGGCGCGGTTTGACCGCTGGTGACGTTGCAGGTGCGCACGCTGCGGGTGGCGGACACGACAGCTTGCGTGAACCTTTCGGTGTGGGACGAGCCGGGCGCGCTGCTGCAGCCGGGAGACATCGTGCGCCTGCTGCGCGGCTACGCCTCGCTGTGGCGCGGAGTGCTCACGCTCTACTCCGGCAAGTCGGGCGACATACAGAAGGTACGCCACACCCAGTATACATATTATACAGCATAAACATTATTGACATATTATTGGGGTATTGACAACCCTGTTGGCTCATTGGTAGCATATCTGCCTTGAGAGCTGAAGGGCGTGGGTTTGATTCCCGCTCAGGACAAACATTTTATGTATCAACAAAATGTTTGTTCTGTGTCTGGGTGTTCTGTATGTATTACAAGTATGCATTTACAAAAAAAAGTATATTATTATGTATTTTATCAGTTATCTGACTTCCATCACACAAGCTCTGCTTAGTTTGGGGTCAGATGGCGCTGTGTCCTACAATATTTATTTATGTACTCTCAGACCCCCAGTAGCGCCCCAGTTAACACAATCACTGATCTGTGTTAGAGGCTGCGGCCACAGATCCATAGAAGCCTGCCTGTTCTCGAAGAGATGAATATTTTAATGTTATAAAAGCGGAGTCAAACGGGTTGAAAGCACACTTTCGCGTTTTCAGATCGACGAGTTCTGTATGCTGTTCAACGAGCAGGTGAATATGTCGGAGCTGCAGACTGGCGTGGCGGCGGGCGCAGCGCCGGCGCCGGCACGCGCGCCTTCGGCCACTGCCGCGACCCCCTCACACAAGCCTGAGCGGTTCCCGGCGGAGCGGACCGGCGCCGGGCCGGGAGCGCCTCCGTCCGGCGCCGCCGACGCGCAGTCCAAGCATCAGCACAAGACATACGTGCGCGGCCGCGGTGCCTCGCGTGGGAACGCGCGCCGGTAGCCGCCGGTAGCCGCGTGGGATCCTACAGAGTTGTCCGCACTACATGTCGTGCTATATTCTGAGATGATACACAGCAGGGCCTATTCTACACGATCATGTTCAGCAAGAAAGTGTCAGTGAGACGCTCAGATAGGCCAGATCTCATCTAGGTTATCATCGAAAGTGAACGAGGTTGTCGGGGGACAAACTGAATTTGTATAGCTTCCCGACTGGCATGACAACTCGCCAAATTCAAGTCTGAAGGAGAATGCAGGAGTTTCAGTTTCAGTTTGGGATTAGTTTCTTTGTAATTCATCCATGACACGGAGTGGGGTTCCTTTAATTTTTCCTGTCTCTGCCCGACCTGCCATGTGGTGGACGGCTGAATGCATAGTTTAAATATTTCCAAGAGAGCACAGAAATGCTTTTTCCTTTTGAGGTTTTGTATCAATTATTTGCCCGTGTGTGTAAAAGTGTAAGTGTCTGCAAATGTAACATTTATCTCACGTTAGTAGTTACAATGAAACCCCCAAACTGGCTGACGAGTCATTTATCTATTTGTTTTATTGATTAGCAGTTGTTCCTCTTCCATATAAAATAAATACACAAAACAAATTACAGACAGTTTTAAAGTACAAATATATGTACCGACTAGCCGTTGCTCGCGGTTTCGCTCGCGTATATACGGCGGACTCGCTCGACGATGCGGCGCCGGCGCCCGGCGATGCAGAAGCAGCGCACGGCGCCATCTGTCGAGCGTACACGCAAACTTACACATTTGCAATATTTTTCCTGCATAGTGTAGGTCCGCATACTTTTATTTTGTAAACAGGAGTAGGTGTGTAGGTATATGAAATTTCGTGATTCAAATAAGCAAGTGTGGTATGTTTGTATATGTTGTATATTTAGACATGCGTTGTGCTGCGCGCTCGGCGGACATGACACAAAGCTCGTCTTATTTTGATGAATGTTCGACTTTTTTTCTTGTGACATTTATTTATTTAAATTCAACTTTACTATTATACCTACTCTACTCGACATTTCATTAATACCTACCTACCTATTCTAATTTTAATCTCATCTATCTATACCTACTATAATAAAGAGGAAAGATTTGGTTGTTTGAAATGTTTGTTTGCATTGAATAGGCTCCGAAACTACTGGACAGAATTCAAAAATTCTTTTACCGTTGGGAAGCTATTCCCGGGTGACATAGGCTACTATTCATCCCTGTATGCCCATGGGAACCGGAACTAAGCGGGTGAAACCGCGAGGCGTCCGCTAGTAAGTTATAAATCTGATTGTAGGTATAGAACTTGACGGTTCTCGTTCTCGTTGATATTGTTTTTTTTTATTTTGACGTCAGTTGCCTCATTACTCAGTTGTCGACATGTTCGAGGAAGAGGTTTGTATATTTTATTTTGTAAGTTGTATGTAAGTACGGAGACATAATCGAACTGAATAAATTACGTGAGTAGGGGCCTGTCTGTGTCGGTCGGCCGCGGCTACTCGAACGTTAACCTCAACTTCGTTCCGAATGTCACAATAGCTACACACTCGCGGCTCGCGGATCTGACACAGATTAACGGCTCAAACTTTCAATCGACCGACGGATTTGGAACTCGGCAATTACTTGAAACGAAATGTCATGGTCCACCTCTACAGCTACGGCCGTAAAATGCAATAGTGGTGCCCTGCATCGGCCGTCTGCCATGGCGACACTGCGGGGGCCGGGGGCCGGCGGCGAGGGTTCTCGGCTCCCAGGGAAGGCTCGTACGTCGACGTAGCCGCCATTGCGGGTGTTCGAGCGTGGGCCGGCCTTCACTTTACCATTTTTTGCAAAACTAAAATGTCGCGTCGTGTGGCAAAAACTGCTAGAAGTACCCGAGTACCCGCCCGCCGCCCGCCGCCCGCCGCCTGCGCCACGTCGAGTGTTTACTCAACGTGGCGCGGCTTCCCACATCTTATACGAACATACAGGAACTATTTTTTGCTGCAAAGTACAAGTACCACCGAGCGACGCGCGTCACGAAACCTTGCGGTTTTCTTAATCAGCGATCGTTAAAAAGTTAGAATTGTAGCGCGTCGTGGTCGTGCGTACCTACCTACTTCGCAACGTCGAGGAAGCTCTCGGAGCCGCGTGGGAGCCCGCGAGGGCGGCCGTGCGGCCGTGCGGCGCTCTCGGCCCTCGCCGAGGGAGAGATAGGGAGTAAACATTGCACCGGAGTCTAGCATAGTCGTCGGCGAGAATTATACAGCCGTAGGTACGATGTCCGTCTCCGGGATCTAAATACTTTGGAAAATTTTTAACGGGCAAGTCTTGTGAAATAAGGCAATCGATGTGTTTTTGTCAACATTTTTGTGCCGTTATACATCATGTGGAAGTTTGAAATTAATGAATACTATAGTACATATCCTGAATTATTATGCTTGGAGAAAAAATAGTTTCAAACGCTTTTCGTTTCTTGAAATTATGAAATAGAATATGGCCAAATTATTTTTAATCCGTAATCTTGACATCAAAATAATTATAGGAAAGGCGCAATTTTATAGATGCTAACTTTGATGCAGATACATTTAAGGCTTAGACCTTTTATTGTACGTTTTGTTTATTCTATTAGCAGATAAGTACGGATAGTTTGATGAAAATTTCTGATAGTGCCTGCTGAAAATCTCTTTTCTGCGTTACGTCTGTTGCTGTTTTATTTTGGTAGGCGCTACAAACCATCGAGAATCTCTGAATCTGACAATCTAACGTCACGAGTCTCGTGGTCGTGTATAGCACGTCACGAGAGGGCGCGCGGTGGCGGCGGTACCGAGCACCGCGCGCATGCTTCCCGCCCGTTTTGTATTTGACACTTGACACTGGCAAATATTCAAAACGCGATGCCAAAACAAAAAAAAAACTTCTGTCATAATGTAACAGATAATCAATGTAAAATCCGCTTCCGGCAATAGGAATAAACATTCTGTCTCCTTCTTGCTCGTGGCTATAGTAATTTAACTCTCCTTATCTATTTTAGCGTGACGTCAATGTATTCAAATCTAACGTCAGACGTATGTGCGTCTGTGTGAGTGGAAAATATCAATGTAGGTTTCAAGCAGAAGTTCCCACGGTCGAGGACTTGGCCCTTCGTTTCGTCAGCGACGCCCTCGGCGAACGAGCCGGGCGTCGTGGGCTCCGAGCCCCGGCGGCCGCGGCCGACGTCGCCGCTACTCGGATGCGAGAACTCGCTTTTGACCGGATTCCACGAAGCAAATACTTAACTTTACATAACAACATGCCTGATTGTAGTTACAATATATTACTTGAGTAATGTACTAAGTATGGTTTTTGTCGGTTGTCGTAGTCAAGAGTGAAACCACTAGATAGCAGGTACCTACTCGAGTAAGTAGGATATGATACGAAAAAAGCAGAATCAATTTACTTCCGCTTTCCATACATTATTTTATCGTTTACGTGGGTTGTAGGAGTAGAGCGGGAATCTCGCAAACTGCTCGCCCCTTTGAGCAGGGTTGGATTCGGGTACGTTGAAAAATATAGTAGGTACAAGACCATCAAAATAGTAGTACGCCGATAGTACACTTTTTTTAAATCTTACATTGTTTAAAAAAAAGCTATTAATCAATAAAATAGATAGTTAAAATCAACATGTTTATACGAAATTTACTCCTGTTCTAAATTATGTAAGTTCTTGACTATTATTTTCTTCAGCCTTAGCATGTAATCATAAAAACATCTCTTCTAAACTGCGAGTATACGAAAGAATAAAATCGGGACAGTTGCCACTTTTGCTGCATTTTTTTTCTTAGATTTTGGCGTCGCACCCCAAACATTTGCCAGTGGCAAGTTACAATTTTAAGACAAAATGCGAAGCCAAAATCAAAAAAGATGATTAAGAAGTATTGTTTGACAGCTTACCACTGTTAGATTTATTATCTATTCGCACATTTCTATTGGTGTTATATGAATTATCGGAACAAAATGAGGAATTGAACTGGCAACATCTGGGTCGCGAGGTGACATTCATGTGGTGGCTTGATTCATGCTGGTTTCGGCGTGCAAAACGGTCGGTTGTATTAAAATAATGGTACAGACGGCTACGGATGTACTGAGCAACAATCTAGATGTTAAACGTCAAAACATGAAAAAAGGACAGACGGAAAAAGGTTGAACTGAGAAATGGAAGAAAATATAGATTAGTGAAATAGAAATAAATCATTAAGGTAATTGAACAGTTCCGTTATTTATTATGAGGCTTCCCAATCATCAGGTAATCGCAAGGCCATTGTAGGATATTGTTAGTGTTCTATTATACCACAATGTGCTGTGGTAAGCTGTCAAACAATACTCAATGATTTTTTTTTTACAGATGATTTGGCTATAAACGGGTGTCATATATACCTATTTTGGTCTTTTCTAAGTGAGGTAACGAAATTGTAGTATTTTTCCGTAGTATCCTTAGGTATGAATATTATCTAGTACGGAGCATGAAATAGTAGTACAAATACTATAATTATAGTACGAAATCCAACGCTGCCTGTGAGCGGCCCCCGGCCCCCGCCCCCCGGCACCCCGCTCCACTTGGCACGTCGAGCAAACGTCGACGACATTACCGGCGGCAGGTAGGTGCGCGCCGCGCGTCCTCTGCGGCAAAGGTCAAGGTTTGTTTCCGAGAGCCATCTTCGCGCCGCGGGCCAGTCCCCGCGGGTAAATCCGCATAAGGCGAAACCTCTTGCCTGGCCTCGACCTTGAGGTCGTTTCGGACGTGACGTGACCTTTCCCGAGCGCCACTCGTCGCGTGCGCTCGCCGCGTGTCTCCTGACCTGAGACCTTTAGGTAGGTATGTTCCGAATTCCGATACGCGAGCACTCGCGTCGAGTGGAAGTGGTTCGGTTTTTCCTGTTGGGGCGCAGCGCCGCAGCTCCGCGGCGCCTCGTCCCCGGCTAGCGAGCTATGCGCCGCCTCGCAGAGTCCGACTCCTCCGAGCCGGGGCGGGGCCGGGGTTGTGTCGTTGTATACCTACCTATCCATGAAAATGGTTAAACCATTGAAACACGTCAGTTTCTGAAATTATGTCGAAGTCGCTGCAGCAAACATGGAGAGAGATGAATATTTTTTGAACACACTAAAGTTAAATACGACAAAAGTAAAAATTTGATCGCAAAAAAATCCAAGAAGAAAAAGTTGGCGAAGAAAACTTTGTAAAACTTTTATGAGGCTCGCACGTTCACTTGTTTTTAGTTTATTATTATTTTGTCTAAATTTTGAAATTGTATTTATAGTAGGTATGTATATAATTATAATAATTCTTGCATCAGTCCCCGCGCCCCGCGCCCCGCGCCCCCGCCGCGCGCCCCGCGCCGCGCTCGGGGCACTTGAACTTAGAATAATTAACATAAGTGAAAACTTTTTAGGCTTTTGAATGTTCATATTATTATATCTTCTATTTATTTATAAAGTTAGCAGCTGTTTGTTTTCCACGTAAAATAAAAAAGGTAAAAAGGAAAAGTGCTCCGAGATGAGACTGCAAATGAGATTGATTTTTATGTTATAACGGCGCCTAGGCAGTAGGCGGCAGTAGGCGGCAGTAGGCGGCAGTAGGCAGGCGCCGTGCCGGGCGGCAGCCCTTGCGAGCCGTGTGCCTACTGTGCCTGTGCGTGTGCGTGTGCGTGCCTGCGAATGTACAGCTGCACCCAAACTGACAGCACTCGCAAATATATGCTCATACACATAGATACGTAGGTACGTACCTACACATGTACAGCACGGCCCGGGCGCCCGGGCGCGGTCGTGCAGGGTGTCGGATGATGTAGAGGCACAGGGAGATGCTATTTTCAGAAGTGGGCGTAGCTTACGAGGAAAAACGTAATGCTCAAAAATAGATTTCATTCATTAAAAATTACCTCAAACACAAATGCAATTTCACCATTAATTGTTTCGTTTTGTTGGTAAAAATATTCAGTTTGAAGTAACGGGAGACATTTTTTTGTATCGGCAGGCGAGTGAAACTCGTATGGTCGTTATACTCCGTCTACAACATAATTTCTGATTTGTTATAAATAATGTTGGCTCTAGGTAACCCTCAGCTGTCAATGCAGGCCTGCACAGTTCGCAAACTTACGACGAATGATGATGATGGTGACAAGATCCGAATATTCGTGGCTCCTAGTCCGCGAGTACACATACTACATATACTTATAACATAATGCAATCGAGTTTGCGTGCGTTTGTGACGCGCGGCCTCCACGCGAACTGGAAATATTCATTAGATAGCCGCGCGACGTGTCGAGACTCCGCGCCCGCGCCCGCGCCGGTGTCGCGTTCATCTCGTTTTGATGGCATAATATTTTAATGGTTTGGAGATTTCGAATAAAATTATAATTATTTATTGACCTTCCAACACTTAGCTACCTACAGCTACAGCGGACAAGTCATAGAGGCAGGTAAAGTACCTAATAGGAATCCGGCCTCCGAAGTCGGCGGCCGGGAACGAAGTCCTCCCTCGTAGGAGTCGTAGGCAGTTAGGCACTCCGGGTCCGCGGCGCGACGGGTCGTTTGGGTTGCCGGTGCCGGGACTCCGCACCGCAGCCGAGTCCGCGCCGGCGCCGGCCGCACCGCTGCGCCGCTACTCGGGTGCATTACGTCGAATACTGGATAAGAGGCGGGCGAGGCCGCGCGCGACAACTAACGGCACCGGCTCTGTTGTGACATTTATGCAAAGTAGGCACACGTGGGAGGAATGCGGCGTGCGGCCCTCGACTCGAGTGTTTCTACTCAGAAGTTGACGAATCACGCCGCGTGGGCGGCGCGGCGGCGGCGCGCGGCGGCTGCCTTGTGAGTTGTGCCGATACCATCGTACCACTGTTTACTGCTAAAGTTTGATAATAATTATGTGCCTAGTTACTTTCGATATTTTATACTCTAATAGTATTCCTACCACTACCTCTATGAAAAATCGAGTTAAATGAGAAAGTCAAAGTGTTGGTCCAGCGCGGCCGTCGATGGAGTTTGAAGCTACGCCGAACGGTCGAGTTTCGCCACTACTACAGGCACCTTCCCGCCGCGCGCCGCGCGCCGCCCGCGGCTCGGTTGCGCACTCGAGCTCGTTTGGGTAGTTATATTATAGTAGTTAATTGATGCGTTATTACTTAAGCGTCCATTTCAAGCGCAAGAATTGAAGTATGCCCATTGAAATGTCAAAAGGACATTTCAATGGACATACTTCAATTCTTAGCGTTCCGCAGGATGGAACCCCTCGCTCGCCGCGTGCGCCCGGGGCGGGCGGCGCCGGGCGAGGGACAGCGCGGCCGCGCTCTGCCGGAGTGACGGGAAAACCTCACTAGTCGAGAGTCGCGCGGCCGCTCGCGGCGAGTGGTGCTGCGGTCGAGCGGGTGACATTTGCCGGCGAGCGAGAGCGTCGCGGCGGCCTTGACCTTCACCGAGATGTCCCGCTCTCGCGATAACGACGACACTCGCGATCCGCCCGGTGTTCGGTCGCGGGCGCGGGCGCCGGGTGGAGGCACGAGCGGCCGCCGGAGAAGCGCCGCCGGCAGTAGAGTCGCAGCGCGCGCCAGCCGCGAGCGTGTTCCGTCAGCCAGCCCCGACAGCCCCGACACGCGACATGTTCGGCCGCGAGCGGAGCACCGCCGCCGTCCTGCTGCTGCTCTGGGCAGCGGCGCCCGGTGAGTATACTCGGTCGGCGCATCAGTTCTGCCACGAACACTCCGAGTGCGGCGCGGGCTTTCGTCTCGAATGTCGCCATATTTTGTAATGCGGATGTGTTCCGCCCGAGCCCGGCGTCGGTCGGAGAGCTGGCTCCACAGCTTGGTCGATGAAGGGAGCGCCGTCGCCGTCGCCGTCGTCGCCGCCGCCGCCGTGTGCTGCACTCGATCGTTTCGTTTGTCGTACCGTTCTTCAACGTTAATCATTTATCTTTTGAAAAAGGTACGATTGTGTTTTTCCGTGTATCGCTTTATCTAAGCGCGGCGTCCCTCCTCTTGTAGTGTTTGATCAGGTCGGTCGGGTGACGCAGCCGCGCCGATGTGCACGTTCGTGACCCGTCTGCGGATGCTGTAGGTACCGCTACTTACTATGCAGCAGATATCTGTAGGTGGTGTCGGAAGCAGCGCGAGTAGATATTATCTGCAGTGACTGCAGCAAAGCTTTAGATAGAGTGGATCACGTCATCTTGTTGCGGCCGGTATCCGCGGAAATCTGTTCAGATGGTTTTCTTCGTACGCACACAACAGACGTCAAACTGTAGCATTATATGTACATAGGTACCTACTCTATAATATAATATAGCTCGGTGTGTATACGTCTACGACGACGAGTGTTCCTTCAGGGTTCCCCAAGGAGCGTAGCGCGGGCCCCTCCTTTTTACTATATTTGTATTTGACACTTCTTTTTTTTTACTTCGACGCTATGAAAGTGTTGTCTTACCTATAAATTAGAATAAAACTTAAGTTAACTTAAAAAAAATTAGAATTAAACCTATAGGTTAGATAAATTATAGGTTCCAAAACTACCGCTTTCTGAGTATTTGAAATAAATTTAATAATAATTAATAATAGTGCCTAACCTTAAAACTTAATAAATATTGTTATTATATTAATATTATGTATATTATCTACAAAAAGTGTTAAAATTTAAAATTTCAAAATTTGTTGTCTTTTTATTTTATTCAAAATAGTTTCGAATGTTGTCTGTATGTTAGTTTAAATCTTTTTCATTTGTGTGTGTTGTCGGTAGTTATTCGTCATAGATCTAGTGTAGGTATTATACAAACATATATTCTTTATTGATAAAAAATAAACGTTTTTAAAAACTTTGGTTGCTGCCCTGCCGTGATCAAATTTGTTGTCTAGCTCTGGCCCCCGAGGGATGTTTCGGCGAAGACATGGACCGATTGCACAGTGCACACTTTCCGAGAACTAAACATCGATATTATATTAGCTCAGCTCAGCTTATGATTCCGATATTTGGATAAGCCAAGAAGTTCTCTGTGTGTCAATCCTAGCTTCGCACTTTCGAAAGGTCACTAGTGTTGGTGCGACAAACGCTCGAGCGATGTAGGAATCTCGGCTCGTTTACTAGCGCCATCTGTTAGTAAACTTTGGTACTATAGGTACCTATTGATTTAATTAATTCGAACAATAATAATCATACTCTTTGCTCTCTGACTCCAAATTACTATTCGATGAGCACATCAACAATGCCGTGAAACAGCCTCAAAGGCAATAGGATTTGTATTAAGAATGTCCATAGACTTATTATCTCTTAAGAAGTTAACACTGAATGAATTCTGACTCGGGTAGGTCGAAGCGTCACTGCGGAGGAGCAAGGAGAGCAGCAGCGGGGCGCGGGCGCGGGGGCGGCGTCCCTCGATCCGGCGCCCGGCGCCCAGCCCGCCGGCGCCGCGCCCTTGCTCGACCTGCTGGCGGCCGAGTCCGGCCCCGGCGCCGGGGGACGGCGCCACGTGCGCGCCTCCGCCGACGCCTGGCTGCGCCTAATCGCCGGTGAGTGCTGCCGCGCGCCACCGCCGCCGCCCTGCGCTCCGGAGCCGACACTAGCGATCCCCCTCTGTTGCAGAGTACGCGGGCGCCGGCGCCGCGCCCGAGCACGGCGGGAAGGACGAGGGCGACTGGTTCCCGCGCCCCATACCCGTCTCGCTGCCCGTCGGTACGTACCCGCGCCTCGCCGCCACACGCCCCTTCACACGCCTCCTCACACGCGCGCGTGCTTGCAGGTCGCGGCGCCGCCCCCATGCCGCTGCTGATCCTGCCGGTGCCGGTGCCCGCCGAGCCGCCCGCACGTAAGCATCGCCGCCGCCGCCGTCGTCGCTCGGAGCCGTTTCCGAAACCGCTTACCGCCGAGTGTCCGCTTTGCAGAATGCAGCGCGGGGAGCTCCGTGTCCCGTCCGGCGCACGAGCGTGACGAGCAGCAGGCGGCGCACCCGCGCGCGTCCCGGCCGCCCTCGGGCTCCGCCGCCGCGCCGCAGTGGACCGCGACTCCCCCGCAACCCAAGGAATTCGTCACCGAAGAACCCGTCCCCCCGCAGCTGGACTACATCGGTACGGAGGGTGCGAGGGCGTCACGCGTCGTGTGTCAGTCGGGTCGCATGTGACGTGTGCCGGGTGTCGTTGCAGTTTCGTCGCAGCAGCTGGTGGAGCTGTTCCAGGCGCAAGTGGCGCCGCAGCCCGAGCTGCCGCCGGCGGTGATTCCGGACTACACGGCGGGCGAGGACGGCGCCTTCACCGGCTCCGCCGAGGAGCCTCCCGCGGAGGCCGGGGCGAGGCGCGCCCGGCACGTGCGCATCCGGCGCTACCAGCTGCCGGGGTCCTTCCCCCCCGCGGCGGGACCCGCGCGCACCGCGCCGGCCGCGCCGCCGCTGCCGCGCCTCGAGCGCTCGCTCATGCTGCGCGGCGAGCTCACCGTGCCGCGCTCCGGCTACACGGAGCCCTACACGGTCTGGTGAGCATGCGCGCCCGGTATCCGCCGTGCGGCGTCGGATACCGGGCGCGACTCTACCCGCGGCTCTCGTTGCAGGTGGGACGCGTCGAGCGGCGCGGCGCGCGTGGACATGCACGGCGGCGCCACGTCCGCGTACCGCGCGGTGCTGCCCGACGGACGCGTGCAGGCGCTCCAGGTGCGTGCGGCTCCCGGTTCCGGGCTCCGGGCTCCGGCCGCGACCGCTGACTCGTACGCCTCGCGTTGCAGATACGAGTCGATCGCAGCGGCGAAAGCGAGGTGCGGCGCTGCGACGTGGGCGCGCCGCGCGCCGCCGAGCCCGCCGACCGCGCCGTGCCCGCCTTCCCTGACATGGAGGAGTTCTCGTTCGCCGGTGCGTACGACGCGGTGGCAGCGGTGGCGGTGGTCCGGCGCGGCGGCGCGGACTGACGGCGAGCCTCCCGTTGCAGGGTACACGGAGGCGGAGTTCGGGCGCGTGGAGCGCTGGACGCGCACGGTGGCGGGGCGCGCGGGCGAGCTGGGCGGCGCGCGCGGCGAGGCGCTCACCTTCCGGCACGAGGTGCTCGTGGCGCGCGCGCCCGACAACTACACCAGCACGCCGCTCCGGTACTCTGTGGCGGTGGACTCCTCGGTGCTGGGCGCCGACTGCGACGGCTACGTGCACCGGTACACGGAGCTGCGCGACCAGCAGCACGAGCCCGCGCTGCTGCGCCTCGACACGGGTGAGGGCGCGGGTGAGGGCGCGGGGGGCGCGCGCGAGTCGCCGCGGGCTCACGCTCGGCCGTGTTGCAGACGAGGCGTGCGAGGAGCTGCAGACGGGCGCGGGCCGCGCGCGCGTGGAGCCGCTGCGCGAGTTCACGCTGCCGCACCGCGACCCGCGGCACGACGACGACTTCCAGCGGTAACAGCGCCACTCGTCTCCATCGCTCATCGTTCACCCTCATCATGGTTTCGAGTCGAGTTTGCAGTCGGCGCCTCGTTCGTGCAGGTTCAAGAGCGACCACCGGCGGCGGTATCTGGACGACACGGAGGAAGCGCTCCGAAAGACGCTGATGGTGCAGGGCTCGCGCTTCGCGGACTCCGGGAACCGGCAGGGCGCCACCTTCAGCATGGAGATGAACTACCTCGGCGACCGGCTGGACGCGGAACTGGCGCTGCTGCGCGGCGTGCGGCCTGACGCGGAGGGGCTGCCGGCCGAGAGCTTCCCGCACACGCGCGACCAGCTCGCCGCCATGCGCGGCGCCCTGCCGCGCGCCTTCGACTGGCGCGAGCGCGGCGCCGTCTCGCACGTGCGCCGTGAGTGTCGCCCTCGCCCCCTCGCCCTGCGCTCCTCGCCCGGGGTCCGCTCACGCTCGCGCCGCTTCACTTGCAGATCAGGGCGCGTCGTGCATGTCGTGCTGGGCGTTCGCGGTGACGGGCGCCGTGGAGGGCGCGCTGTTCGTGCGCACGCGGCGCCTGGTGCCGCTCAGCGAGCAGTGCCTGGTGGACTGCGCGCAGCCGTTCGGCGCGCACGGCTGCGGCGGCACGTGGCCCAGCGCCGCGTACGACTACGTGCGCGAGCGCGGGCTGCCGCCGCTCGCGGCCTACACGCCCTACCAGGGCCGCGTGCTCACCTGCCTCGACCGCCGCGTGCCGCCCGCCACGCACATCTCCTCGCACGTCAACGTCACGCGCCACAGCGTGCCCGCGCTCAAGGTGCGCCAGCCCCCACCCGCACCCCCACCTCGCCTCTCTCCCGTGTCGTGTCTAAGCTCTGCTCCGGTCGCAGGTGGCGATCAGGCGACACTCGCCGTCGGTGGTGATCATCGCGTCCTCGACCAAGAGCTTCCAGCTGTACAAGCGCGGCGTGCTGTACGACGACAGATGGTGAGTGGCTTGCAGTCTCGTATGTGCAGTGTGCACGAGCGCATCTGTCGCCTCACTGACGTGGTCCGTTCGGTCGCAGCCCCAAGAACAAGGCGGAGCACGCGGTGCTGGCGGTGGGGTGGGGCGAGCAGCGCGGCGAGCCGCACTTCATCCTGAAGAACTCGTGGTCGGCGGCTTGGGGCGACGGCGGCTACGTGCGCGTGGCGGGCGCCGCCAACACGTGCGGCGTGCTGGCGCGGCCCTCCTACCCGCGCCTGGAGCGCCGCGACGTGGACGAGGCCGCCGCCACCGCGCGCGCCGGCGACTCCCGCGACTGACCCGACCGCCCCCGCTCCCACTGAATAAACTGTTAACCGCCTCATTCGACGGAAGCTCGTCGGTGTTTCTATTGTACCAGTGCTCCCGCTCCCGCTCCCGCTCCCGTTATATCCTTCACTAAAATCTTAGTTTGTAAGGAAAAAAATAGTTTTTTTGACAATTTGACCAAATTGTCCCACAAACTAATATAATATATTTCATTTTCATTTTCATTTATTTCAAAAAACTACAATTATCATTGCAGGTTTTTATCCTAATGCAATATTGTTAGTAAATTATATCTTTGTTATGTAAAAGTCAATTATTGTTAATGTCAATTATATAATCCATTATGTCAAATAAAATAATAATAATTATACTTAATTAAATTCATAGTCAGCTAAATAATTATAATACATGGTCAACTATAGGTAACATAAACCATACAATACACATTTTTCAAGGTCGGAAACTGAGCATACAAATATATCTATTTTATCTGCAACTCGATTTAGTGTTTGTAAAGTCCTGACTAATGGCGACCTAGCGAGCAAGTTAGTCCTCGCACGCGGCACCGCGAACAGTCGCGGCCGGCGGCGGCGCGGCGCGGCGGCGGCGCGCCGCATACCCGTCCGGCACGCACAGCCCCCTCATCCCTAGTATGTCTGGGTTCGATAAAGCGCCTCGGAACACTCTCGAGCCCCCATCCTCTTCAGTTCTCACCTCTAATTTATTATATCCAACCATGCCCAGCACGACCAGCGTTGGGAACATTAGTGGATAGATTGGGTATACACCGTATAGCCTTAAGTACAAGAACCTAGTACATTTATTTTGTATTTTCTCTAACATCAGCGTGTATTTACACTGATGTAATCAGGCACCTAACAAATCCAGGCGCGCGGGCGCCGGCGCCGGCTCCTTATAATAAATGTAAACTTATTATAGCCAGCGGTCTCGATAAGCAACTACCATGTTCCGCCGTACTTACTGTAATACAATACGGTGAAGTGCTGCACACGCTGCCGTGCAGAGCTCACGTCTCGTAGGTTCCGAGATCAAATCTCAAACTAGTATATTTTTTTCAACGCAATAAACTTGAAATTATCTCACAAGCAATGGAAATTATTGATATTCTTCAACTGATGAAAGAATTCAGTATTTTATAAACTAAAAATGTTTTTTTCCTAAACGTGTAATCAATTACACCGGCGGAAAATCGCAGTCAGTTCTCAGTGGCCAGTTCAGTGCGGTAATATTCGTTTCATTTGATAGCTAGCTCCAACCTCAGATAGAGGTGAAATGATACACGTACTCGGTTGAAACGCTCGTTTATTGCTGACTCGCCCGCCGAGCCGGAGTTACAACGCTAACCGATGTACAAAGGGGGAGGCGCGTATACGTCACCTCCCCAAGAGCTTGCCATTCTTTCCGATTGTGAGTCGTTCTTCTCCGCGCGACACCTGCCTTCCTCCGAACATCGTCTTCCCGTCTAGGACGTTGTCTTCCTTTCTTTCTCTTATTTTGTGTTGGACCACCTGTTTCATACAGAAACGTAAATAATGCATTTCATAAAGTTGAAATAAAAATGTGAAAATTAAATCATAAAGTATGTTTACTCTGCGCACGTGTTCTTCAACTCTTACGTCATATTCCACTAAATTTGATTTATTGTAGTTTAGGCGGGAGGGGGCGCGGGCGGCGGGCGGCATACAGCGGGCGGCGTCGACTCAAAAGAGCCGAAAGCCCGGTTGCGAGTCGGCTTGCCTTTGAAGGCGCTCGCGCATCGGCATCGCTCTCCTTCGAAAATGTTAGAATTGTTTAGCAGTTTAATGACGACAACGTCACGGGCTCGACGTCGCGCGCGATCGTTTGCACAAGTATTGGTAATTGCGAAAATGTGTTAGTATTCGAATGTGGAGTATGTAGGTGTGCGGTGTTATATCCTGCGCCTGCCGGCGACGGCTCCGGGCTCCGACGAGGGCGCCTGCGACGAGTTACACAGTGCTAGAAACTGTTCCTAGTTTCATTTCACAAACTAGTTGCTAAAACTTGGTGTTTGGGGATGGACGGCGCCGGCGCGGGCGGACACTTCGAGCAGCCGCTGCAGTATCAGCACAAGGTAAGTGACTACACTCCGTTCCGTAACTGTACTCTGGCTATCCACATTACTTACATAGGTATGACATAACGGTATCTTAACTGTTACCTACAAAATAAATGTTATCTCGAAGTGTCGAAGCGCGTCGCATGGCGTTTATTAGTGTTACCTGCTTCTAATCGCGTACAGCCAGGGTTGGATTCGGGTACGTTGAAACATATAGTACAAGACCATCAAAATAGTAGTACGTCGATAGTACACCTATTTTTTAAATCTTACATTGTTTAAAAAAAGCTATTAAATCAATAAAATAGATAGTTAGAATCAACATGTTTATACAAAATTTACTCCTGTTCTAAATTATGTACGTTTTTGACTATTATTTTCTTCAGCCTTAGCATGTAATCATAACAACATCTCTTCTAAACTGCGAGTATACGAAAGAATAAAATCGGTACAGTTGCCAGTTACAGCGCTGTTATCGAACAACTTCTCCCGTGTATACTACGTACTATACTACGCAGTACGCAGGAAACTTGGAAATTACAAGTGTTCTATACTTGACAACACGATACAAATTCTGTGTCACACATAATATAAGTATATAGGGTTATTTGTAATCAGTCAGCATCCTTTTAAGAGCATATTTTGTGTATTAAAACAAATCAATTTTGTCCTACAACTTTTGCCAAAACAATACATATCCCATAAAAAATAATTAAAGTTTTTGTGGTGCTATCTAAGATTTTTTTAGGTCTGTATTGCGTCGGCGCTTCATTCATCGTCGCATGTAGTAAATCAGCTGGTTCGTAGCGCGCAGTAGCGCAGTAGCGTAGCACAGCTACGGCGACCTTGGGTTGGACGCAACGTATGTCATGTATTCGGGGGCGGAAGGGGATTTCAACATTAAGTATGTATTTGTAGCGATGATAGCGCAGTGGTTAGCGTGGTCGGTTCTCGCGTCGAAGGACGCGGGTTCAAATCCCAACAACGAGCTTGAGCTGCCTTTGAAGAAATACATCGTGAGGAAACCATAGTGTGGTAGTAGGGTATTTTCTAGTACCCGGCTGGCTAGCTACCACCCTCAAGTTGAAAATCTGCCGCCAAGCGCCTAACGGTGTGTTCCGGCAACCTTACTTGAGAGCCAGTTCCATTCCAGGCTTGGTGTGTTTACCATCTTCGACCACACCGTCACTTCACATCAGGTGAGCTGTGGTCAAACACCTAACCTGTCAAGTATAAAAAAATGGACACAACTAGCTAGAAAAAATACCCGATAAGTAGGTGCAACTTAGGTTGAAAGAACAAAAAGTAGTTAAAACTACTACAAAATAAGATCGTCAGCATAGGTACTCAGCATTATTAAAAAGTTAGTTATTAGTACTTACAATCAATATGAGTGTTATCGAATTCATTGACACAATTTTGAGGCTTCAATAACTTTAATTCATATTGTCAATAGTTTATCTGATTTTAAATTAGTGACTAGAGTAGGTAAAAGGAAAACACAAAAATCAAAACACCAAAACTCTAGCAATGGAAACGCAAATTATTAAAAAAATAGATCAAAAACTCAGACTCGATTTAGTAGGTACCTACCTACTGTAGAAACACGCTCTAAAAATAAAAATCTCTTCTGTAATTGTTATGTACAAACCATTTGAAAGGTAGGTATGTATCGTTTGTCAAATTATGATAAATAATTTAGAAGTTACGAGGGAACAGATAAAAATACATAATTACATAGGTACATACCTACACACATACCGGTTAAAATCATAATCCTTCCTTTTGGCTTCGCCGTTGTTGGGTAAAAATCTAATGACAATGCAGTTTTGTTGTTTACCTCAGACATTTTTTCTTAAAATCAAAGCCATTTACTTCAATGTTCACAAAAATGTAGGTAATTACTTCCATCGGGGTCATGACCTCACGAGTCGCTGCCTGTCGATGGCAGCAAATTATTATTAAGTCAAACGTTGCGACACCGGCTCATCGCTATAGTCTCTAAATCCATTGCATTAAAGTTGATAATTGATGACCTATTATGCGATGCGATAAATCTTGTTTTTTTTTGCAAGTATAGCTAATTCCAGCTACTATTTAGGGTAAGAAAATCTGGAAATCTAGTAACTTATCGGGGCAGGTTTAACTATGTGGTGGTGCGGTCGGCAACACTGGTTCTAAGTAGATATGTAGGTATTTATTCTACACTCAAAGTGCTTACTTATTTCGGAGTGGTTACTATGGACCTACCTAATTGTTAGATAATGTTGGAGATTAAAAGCCTAGTAGTGGGTATCAATATCAAAAGGTAAGTAACCTACTTACGTATGTATGACTGTATCTACGTAAAATATTAAAATTTGTGTCAACTAGCCATAGTAAAGAAATACCTATCAGGATTGTGACTCGGCTCTCCCGTTGGAAAAAATTCTCTACCTTTAGCCATCAGTTCGTCACTGCAGCGCTAACAGCGCATTCGCAACTAGCTCATAAGTACCAAACATGAGGCGTGTAGGCACAGAACAGATAATAATACTTGTAGGTATAACTCGCATTTCGAATTGTTTGTATGAAGTTAAAAACTGTAAACAATATTACCGTGAGCTAGCCCTGCAGAATTTGTCCATAATTTTTATTACTTTTTTAAATAAAGATTACATTATTACTTTGGTTTGGAGATTTTTTAGAGATTCTAGCCGATAACATATGATTTTAGTGCAATCAGTTCACTGTTTTTCGTGCAAAGAAATAACATTGATAATAATAGTAATATGAATCATCTGCGGCTTCCTAGCGTATGGGTACTTACCTACTGTATTTTGTGGCGTAGTAAGTAGGTAGGTACATAGCAAGCGACCGTTTGTTTTCGAGTTCGGAGGCCGATGCAGCTTAGGTAACCTATGTACCTATTACCTATCCAATCCAGCGGCCCGGGTACTCTCGGTCGAGGAGTTGTCTCGCACGGCGCGAATAATGTGCCGGCGCTCCGTCATGCTGATCTGATAAAACATATTGCGCAATGAAGCAAGAGGCACGTCTTCTAAAAGTACGGGTCAAGTCTCACTTAAGAAATTTTCGTAGGTTTCGCTATTTAACCTATCTAAAAACACTGGTCCCAACAGAGCGTTATTGACGATTCCCGTCCACACGTTCACTGTAAACCGATGCTGATAATTGTGAGGCCTAGGTTCGTGGGGGTTCGTGTAACACCACAAGTGTTCATTACGGGTATTGAATAGACCCACCCGGCCGAATGTCGCTTCATCCGTGAATAAAATCGACGGCCTCTCGTTGAGAATCCATTGGCAAAAGTTCACTCTAGCCGGTTTGTCTGCCTCGGTCAACTCCTGAACTCGGTGCAGGTGAAATGGGTATTTTCCGTCATTGTGTATCACATTCCATGCGAACCACTGGGACACATTAAAACGCCGAGCTGCGTCATTTGTACTAGCGGCTGGATTGTCCTCGAAGAAGTCCAAGATGGCATTTTGCGTCTGGACACTGTGTATTGTGGGTTCTCGACCAGCATTATGAAATCCTGGACGGAATTGCCCGTAATCGCGTAACCGCTGTGTAGCCCCCAACATTGTGCTGCGGGAAGGTGTCGGCCAATTGGGAAAGATCCTGGCGTACTCACGGCAGGTTTCGGCCACATTATCGTTGCAGCGAGCGAGAACTCGCACCATTTCCGTGTACTGAACATTTGAGTATTCGTACGGCATTGTCAATAAAGCAATCGAACCGACTCACGCGCGTATCGATTCGCCACTGACTCCCGACGTAGATATTTTTGCGTAGGTTGCGTAGGTAGGTGTAGGTAAGATTAGTCGCCCCCCGCACCGCAACCCCTTTCTTAAGCCTAGATTGACGTCATGGGGCTAGCTGTAGGTAACATCACAGAGTGCGCGCGCGCTTTTTGCAT
>FR989884.1:10045000-10077690 GCA_905404145.2 Biston betularia
TTAACAATTTATTTATCCTATCACAAAAGTACAATAGTTGTAGGCCTTACATCTTAGTCTATCTGTCTATCTATCTATATTACATATTTTTAACAACTTATTTACTATCTTATCTTTATTACATGTTTCTATATTATTGTTATCCTTATCTATTTTACTTTTCTAGTCTTAAATTCTTATCATTGCTAAGCTTATATAATTCATTATATAATTTAACAACTAGTTATATATCTAAATTTTTATTTCTTTTGTTTACAATATTACATATCTGGACACAATAATCTGCGAAATCTATGCTAGTGTCTTTACTGTTTAATAACTCACATAGATTATTCTTATTAATTTTAGTTCTGGTTTTTTGCTCGAAATGAAACCTTGGGATAGCGTGGGCGGGACATTCTATCAGAATGTGAGGTACGTCCTCATTGACATCTGGGTCGCAGATGCATGATGGATTCTCCTTGCACCTGAACCGGTTCAAGTATTGGGAGAATCCACCATGCCCTGTGAGTATTTGAGTGAGCTTTCCTGCCGGTTTAAGCTTTCGTACCAATTGGTACGCGCTTTTCACGTCGGGGAGGAACAGTTTGGTGACGGACGCGGTGTCCCCGGCTATATACCTACTATTCCATTCTATCAAAAATGACTGTCGTATTAGCCGTTTCACATATGAAATGGGACACCGGTCATAATCAGGTTTCCTCTTCGACGCGAGAGCGGCCTCCTTAGCCAGATCGTCGGCGCGTTCGTTGCCTGGGAGCCCTGCATGGGCCTTAACCCAGAACAGGGACACGTCCTTGCCCTGAGTCAGAGCCTTCCGCAGGTTTTCCCTTGTCTCCACGGCAAGGGGATGAAGGGAACCATGGTTAGCGATCGTCTCCAGTGCGGCCCTCGAATCGCTGTACAGACCATAGGTCACTTCAACCCCTTTAAGGATTTCACCCGTGGCTTTGCATATGGCCAGGAGCTCCGCCTGGTAGACCGTGCAGTACGCGGACAGACAAAGCTTGAGGTTTCGGGTCTCGGCCTCGCTGTTCCAAAAGGATAGCGCTGCTCCGACCTTCCCCTCAATCTTGCTGCCGTCGGTGAAGATTCGCACCTGCTGCACGTTATGCCCGTCCACGAGGTTTTGGTCCACCAGTCGGGTAAATTCGAGGTCAATACGCTCAGCTGGGTGAGGAGCTTCTGCAAATCTTACCGGGCGCTCCGTCTCTCTGTCTCCTAGGTCCGGCGGGGGCGACCCTCTCTTTGCCTCGTACAGAGCGGCTGCTTCCTGTATCCTGAGGTCGAGAGGCAGTATCCCTGCCAGCACCAGCGCCGAGTGTAGAGAGACTGTGCGATAAGATTTGCAGAGCTTCTGTGCAAAACCTCTTTGAACCGTGTTTAGCAACTTGCGCACCCCGATCTTTTTTGCTGCAGGTGCCCACACTGCCGACGCGTACATTATTATGGGCTCTATCGTAGCGACATATATAGAGCGAATCACCTCCGTGTGCAGACCCCAGTCAACTTTGGCAGCTTTTGCGAGCTGCTTATAGATCTCCAAAGCTTTTTTGGTCTGTAGTGTGACGTGTGTGGTAAAAGTCAATCTATGGTCTATAGTCAGTCCAAGTATCTTGACCTCCCGAGCCATACCAACACTCATCCCCCCCATATGGAGCAGTGGGGTATCGTACTTAAGCTTCTTGGTCAAGACCATTGCGCAAGTTTTGTGCGGCGCAAACTTCAGCTTGTTCCTGACACCCCACTGCAGCACATGGGCGAGCGCCGCGTTGGCCTGCCTCGAGACGTCAAGTCCTGTATCTCCGTCAAAAGTCATTACCACGTCGTCAGCGAAGGCCTGCACGTACACGCCCCTGTCCTCCAGTTCCTGCAGCAGAGGGTCCAGAAGAAGGTTCCATAGGATGGGACCACCGATTGACCCCTGCACACAACCTTTGTTGGTGCTCCTCGTGCATTCTTCCCCGGCATATCTTACACTGACTTTTCTGCAATCGAGATAGCTATCAAGTAGCCTCCTGATATTGACCGGACACTTTTCCTCAGCCAGCCTTATTCTTATGATCGGCCACCATGCGCTGTCGAAGGCCCCCTCTATATCCAATGACACTAGGGTCACCAGCTTTTTAAGCTTAATCTTACCCTGGATTCGGTGTATTAGCGTATAGAGGGCGTCCTCGGTGCTCCTCTGGGGCATGAACCCGAACTGGCGAGTACTAATCTTCGGTACAAGGTGCCATTTAATCCTTGCTACTATCATCTTTTCCAGGACCTTCCCCAGAACTGGCAACAAGCCGATTGGTCTGTAGGCCTTGGGGTTCGTGTAGTCGTCCTTGCCCGGTTTTCTCAGAACAACCACGGTTGCCTGCTTCCAGATGTCCGGGAAGTGACCTATTTCCAGGCACTTGTTAAATAGGGCAAGGGATGCGTCCAGGTCCTGGTAGATAGCTCTGCTGCAGATGTCTGCTGTGAATCCATCCGCACCTGGGGCCTTCTTTGGATTAAAGCTCCCCGTCGCGGTCTTCAGCTCTAGCAGTGTAAACGGTGGGTCATGGGTCTCACCATGCTTCCACTCATTTACCCGCTTTGCTTCTTCTCTAGCGTAGCGGTGTTCTTCATTGTCAGTGTCCTCCAGGTCTTGTGGGTAGAATGTCTCCGCTAGTAAGATCGCCGACTCTCTTGGGTTTAAATATGCACCGTCTTTGGTTAGGGTCAAGTCTTCCTGTCTCCTGGTGGTCCTTCTAATGATCCGGTAAATACCGTCCCACACTCCTTCCTTGTCCTGCCTTCTGCAGAACTCCTTCCAACTTTCGACTTGGGCTTTCTTGGCTTGGCACTCATATTCTTCTTTCTTTTTCAGGTACTCAGCTACCACTATTTCTCTGCGGTACGGTGCCGCGTTCCTGATTTTGCGCCTGAAGGTAGTGGTAGCTTTTTTCAGCCTTGCGAGCTCATCATTCCACCATGGGACCTTGAGTACTTCTGTACTCTTTTTTGTGGGCATACTGGAATTACATGCACTTGTGATCAATTCCGTAAATTTTGCAACTAAATTTTCCATTTCTGATTTTGTGTTGATGTTATTTATTGTCTCTAGATTGATTTTACTTTCCAATTTAAGCTCTGTTAATTTTGAATTAAAGAGGTCCCAATTTGCCTTTTTAGTGTTGTAGAGCCTCGTAGTCCTCTGTACTTTGAGGCCTCTACTTCTGTGGAGACTTATATCAAATTGTATGGCATTGTGGTCAGAGCTCGTCATCTCCTGGTCTACCCTCCAGTTGTCTACCAGATCTAGTAGATCCTCCGTGCAGGCTGTTACATCTACGATGCTGGTGTACGTCTTATTACCTCTCACGGTGTTAAAAGTGGGCGTATCACCTCTGTTGAGTACCTGTAGGCCAGACTCTTCCAGGGTCCCGGACATCTCAACTCCCCTGTGGTCTTCTATGGTGCTGCCCCACCAGGTGCTCTTAGCGTTACAATCGCCTCCTATCAACAGTGCTCTTGGTCCAAGCTCCTCACTGATCTTCTTCAGCTGATCCAGGTATGGCCCTATAGGCTGATCTGGCTCGAAGTAGAAGGACACCGCCGCGATTTCCCAGGCGCTGGTTCGGATCCTCACGACGACGATGTTATTAGTCGTGAGTTTCGGGCACTGGATGACGTCGAGTTTGTCATCAAAGACAACAATTGACGCCTTCACAGTCCCATCTCCTACAGCTGCGCACTGGTAGACCCTCGCCCCACGGTAATCCTTCATCCTTTTCACCCCGCCCACATACGGCTCCTGGATCAATGCGAATGCGAGTTTCTGTTTGCTGGCCTCAATCATGAGTTCCGTGGTTGCCAGTTCTTTCCTCTGGAGGTTCGCTTGGACTACTGCATATCTCCTGGTGGGGTCGCCTGCCCTGGAACGACTCAAAACCACTTTAGCAATAAGCTACTTTAGCCCTTGCCAGTGCCTCCCATCTCTTACGCACCGGGCATTCCGAGCTAAAGGCGTTGTGCTCTGTGTTCTCCATTCTTGCGGCCACACAATTACAGCAAGATGGCGGCGCAGCTGCGAGATAATCCGCACACTGTCCTCTCATGTGTGGACCACCACAATGACTGCATTTCGGTAATGCATCGCGACAGAACCTTCGTCCATGGCCGTAGGCCAAGCACATCGAACACTGCACTAATGGAGATTGGTCTGCCACACGAATCTTTTGCATGTCAATGTGCACCGCCCCTCTGGCCATCATTCGATTGTAAATCTGCGGAGATACCCTCAGTATTATGTGGTTTGTGAGCGGGTTTCTGGCGCGCCTCTTGAACCTGACCTCTACTCTGTCATCCTTCTTGTTGAGGTCATGAAATACCCCTCCGTTCTGGTTTCTCAGTGCAGCTAGGACGTCTTCATCGCTGTTGAACAGCAGCACGTCTTTGAGAACCAGCATAGGGTCTTGGTTCTTCACTTCCTCAACTGTAAGGCGATCGTCTGCGCTCTTGAGTCGCTCCTTTATCTTTTTTCTCTCCTCTTCTGTCCTACATCCTATGATAACCTTCCTGTCCTTCACCTTTCGAACCCTCTCAACGGTCACCCAACCGTCTTTTGCGTTGACCACCTTCCGAACCTCTTTCATAACTTCGTCGCCTGAATGTGTTTCGTCTTTTGACGCGATTACAATTGAGTGGAGCGCAGTCCTTTCCGGCGATTGCCTACTGGGCTGCGTCGCTGTTATGCTTGCATACGAGGCTTGCTGAAGTGAGGTGGTGTGTTGCAACGCGACAGTTTCTTTCAGCAGCTCCATGTCTTTTTGTGTTTTGTCAATTTTATTTCCCTGTTCTTTTATTAATTTTATTATTTCCTTTTCCAGTTCCTTATTTCCTAAACTACTTTCCTTTATCCCGACATTTCCCTCTTTATCGCCTTTTTCCCCTTCACTAATATTTTGTTTTTTCTTTGCAGATGCAGCTTCAGCCAGTTCTTCCTTCATCAGCCGGTACATGTTGTCTACCGCCAGCAGGATGCCCGCTTTAAGATCCGACTTCAGATTACGAGACTCATTTACATGAGCTTTCGCCCTCTGAAGCCAGATCCGGCACTCGTGCATTCTGCCGGCGGGCTTGGGAGCTTCCTTCGCCAGCTTCGGCGACTCTCCTGCAGCTTCTAGGGATGGTCTTCGCGCGGCTGGCTTCTCCAGTGGAGGTGCAATCTTCTGCTTCAGCTTCAAGGGTGCCGTCGAAACGGGCACCGGAGCCGATTTTTTCGGTGAATATGCTTGTGTGGAGGTGCATGGTTTGGGGTCTACGAGCCCACTCTCCCACTCTCCTATGCTGCGCCTCACGCTGGGGGCATGGTTCATGGTTTTGGGAGAAGTTGTAGTCTTCTTGTCAAGTTTTGGGGAGATCGTGTAGCTCTCGTCGGTCCTTTCCTTGGCGGGCTTGACGGGTGTGTGTGCGAGAGGCATGGTCGGGTTCGGGGGGAGTCACGTCAGTCAGTCTAGTGTTATGTCAATAGTCTGTGTCATTCAACTGTGTAAACTTATTCTAAGTGTCCTGTCAAGAGACAAGTAACACGCACGGTCAATAAGAAAATATGAAATAGAAGTACTATTCTGGTCTCATAGACTCTCGCCTAGTTTAATTTTTGTTTTAATTTCAGGATTCGGAGTGCCGGTCAATAAACCGATGTCACTTCCGGTTTACGCACAACCAGTGTGCGAATGTTACTTTTATTTACAGGCGTATTGGTCAATAGCTATACGCTACGGCGAGCGCACAGAGCGTGTCTGCCGGTGCTCCGGTTACCGCTTAGCTGGGCTGGTCCCGGTCGTGCAGTACTATTTTTAATTGTCAATTTCAGATATCATTAATATAAAATGTTATTAATTTGTTTTTCTGTTTCAGGTTGCGGAGTTCCAGTCGTCCAGCGAGTGTGGCGGAGTCCCGGCGCGGCGCCCGTCACTCGGTACAGGTAAGTGTGTATAGCTTGAGTACGAGAGAGGGGGTATATATATATATAACTAATGATTGTAGATGATAGTGGTAAAGCGGCAGATCGGTAGATAAAATTGGGTAAAACGGTAGATTAATTTGGTAGATTGGTATATGTAAGTGGTAGGTAGAAGTATGCTCAACGGTAGACTAGTATGGTAAATTAGTAGAAAAAAAAAAAAAAAAAAAAAAAAAAAAAAAAAAAAAAAAAAAAAAAAAAAAAAAAAAAAAAAAAAAAAAAAAAAAAAACGGCAGTTGAAACGGTAGATCGGTAGATAAAATTGGATAAAACGGTAGATTAATTTGGTAGATTGGTATATGTAAATGGTAGATAGAAGTTTGCAAAACGGTATACTTGTATGGTAGATTAGTAGATGTAAATGGTAGGTAAATATTTGCAAAATGGTAGATCGGCTAGTGGGATGGTAGATTGGTAGATAAAAATTTCTTCAATTAAAACAAATATCCGAAATTCCAATGATCAGCAAGTGATGAACTACTTTTACAGACAATAATTTTTATAAATTTGGTCGAGGATGCAACTCGGTCTCGGTACAGGAGTTTACACTTATTTCGAGAGATCGTCAAAATTCTACCGTTCTGACAAACAACTGGCTATTAAAATTTTATTTTATTTCACAAATTTGGTCGAGGATGCAGCTCGGTTTCAGTACCAAATTTTACATTTAATTCAAAGGATTGTTGAGATTCTATTAATCCGCCAAACAGCTAGTAGCTATATAAATTAATTTTGAAGAATTGGTCGAGGATGCAGCTCGGGTTCAGTACAAAATTTTACACTTAATTTAGGAATTGGTGATATTCTATTGATCCGCCAAACAACTAGCTATATAAATTAATTTTTGAAAAATTTGGTCGAGGATGCAGCTCGGGTTCAGTACAAAATTTTACACGTAATTTAGGAATTGGTGATATTCTATTGATCCGTCAAACAGCTAGCTATATAAATTAATTTTGAAAAATTGGTCGAGGATGCAGCTCGGGTTCAGTACAAAATTTTAGACTTAATTTAAAGAATTTGGTGATATTCTATTGATCCGCCAAACAACTAGCTATATAAAATAATTTTTGAAAATTGGTCGAGGATGCAGCTCGGGTTCAGTACAAAATTTTAGACTTAATTTAAAGAATTTGGTGATATTCTATTGATCCGCCAAACAGCTAGCTTTATAAAATAATTTTTGAAAATTGGTCGAGGATGCAGCTCGGGTTCAGTACAAAATTTTAGACTTAATTTAAGGAACTTGGTGATATTCTATTGATCGGCCAAACAACTAGCTATATAAAATAATTTTTGAAAATTGGTCGAGGATGCAGCTCGGGTTCAGTACAAAATTTTAGACTTAATTTAAGGAATTTGGTGATATTCTATTGATCCGCCAAACAACTAGCTATATAAAATAATTTTTGAAAATTGGTCGAGGATGCAGCTCAGGTTCAGTACAAAATTTTAGACTTAATTTAAGGAATTTGGTGATATTCCATTGATCGGCCAAACAACTAGCTATATAAAATAATTTTTGAAAATTGGTCGAGGATGCAGCTCGGGTTCAGTACAAAATTTTAGACTTAATTTAAAGAATTTGGTGATATTCTATTGATCCGCCAAACAACTAGCTATATAAAATAATTTTTGAAAATTGGTCGAGGATGCAGCTCGGGTTCAGTACAAAATTTTAGACTTAATTTAAGGAACTTGGTGATATTCTATTGATCGGCCAAACAACTAGCTATATAAAATAATTTTTGAAAATTGGTCGAGGATGCAGCTCGGGTTCAGTACAAAATTTTAGACTTAATTTAAGGAATTTGATGATATTCCATTGATCGGCCAAACAACTAGCTATATAAAATAATTTTTGAAAAATTGGTCGAGGATGCAGCTCAGGTTTAGTACAAGATTTTACACTTAATTTAAGGAATTGGTGATATTCTATTGATCCGCCAAACAACTAGCTATATAAAATAATTTTTGAAAAATTTTGGTCGAGGATGCAGCTCGGGTTCAGTACAAAATTTTAGACTTAATTTACGGAATTGGTGATATTCTATTGATCTGCCAAACAACTAGCTATATAATTTAATTTTTGAATTTGGTCGAGGATGCAGCTCGGGTTCAGTACAAATTTTACACTTAATTTAAAAAATTTTGTGATATTCTATTGATCCGCCAAACAACTAACTATATGAAATAATTTTGAAAAATTTGGTCGAGGATGCAGCTCGGATTAGGTACAAAATTTTACACTTTATTCAGAGAATTGCTGATATTCTATCGATCCACCAAACAACTAGCTATTTAACAATAATTTTAAAATTTGGTCGAGGATGCAACTCGAGCTCGGCACCAAATTCTGCACTTAGATAAAGAAACTGTCGAGATTTAACCGAACCGCCAGGCTACAAACTATTCAAAGTAATTTCAAAATTTTGGTCGAGGATGCAACTCGAACTCAGTATAGTTTTTCACTTAACTAAAGGGACTGTTGAAATTCTACCGATTAGCCAGTCAACAAGTTGTTCAATTAGTTTCAAAAAATTTTTTGGTCGAGGATGCAACTCGAACTCGTTATGAGATTTTGCACTTAACTAAAGGAACAGTTGAGATTCTACCGCTTAGCCAGTCAATAAGTTATTCAAAATAATTCAAAAAATTTTTGGTCGAGGATGCAGCACGAACAAAAAATAAAAAATTTTCGCATTTAATTATGTCTAAAACAATTTTTTACTCTGCGCTCGTATAGTTATTACGTTGTGATGTGATTATTCCGATAAAGTGGTTTGGTCGAGGATGCAATCGGAGATGATGATGATGACGAACGCGTAGGAGGTTAACAAGTAGTAGAGGTGATTCGCTCCTAGATATACATATACACAGTAAGGTCAAAATTCGCACAATCAAAAGTCAGCAGATCAACACAATTATTATTCCAAAGATAATTTATGCAGGAATGCGGATAGCTGCCGCTTGCGCGATGCAGGCACCCGTCACAGATTAGGTGGGAGTTAGTACTCGTTGACGTAAATATATTTACAAAATTAGCTTTTCAGGGGATGGTCCTAGGATTACGTTATTGGACTCGTTCGAATCCTTGTCTCAAAATTTTTAGTTCTGCAGCGGCAGATTTCAAATTGGACCCCCCTGTCACGAGATATAACCCCCAAAATTTTCAAAAATTTTTAAGAATTACTAACCTAAAATTACAGTCGTCAGTGTGCTTTAAAAGCCTTATATTTATGTTGTCCTTAGCCCTAAAAATCCCGTTCGAGTTTCTGTGGAAAGCCACTGAAACTGGCTATCCAGGCACATATAGTTTTACTTCGCGTCTCACCCGGAAGTACTAGATCCAGGTTCCTAAAGCTGGACAACGGGTTTACATTTATGATTTTTTCTTAATATTAATATTTTTTAAAGTTTAATGCCAAAAAATCTAAAGTAATTTTTAAAATGTTCTACTATTTTAGTACTATACTAAGGGTAATTTAAAGGGGTTGTAAGGGGTTGTTTTCACCCTTTTAGTTTAACCTTAAAATTTGGTTTTGTTAATTATTCAAAATATACTAGGCCTAAAAATCTAAAACTTTGCCAACAGTTCAATATATAAATCTATAATTTTTTAACAATTTAAAATTTAGGGGTTGTCGTTTTGGTTTTAGAGATATTAAAGGGATAAAATTAACTTAACTTTAGAAAATGTTTTTCTTCGGTTCGGGAAGTCCCACTGAGGTGCGGAAAACTGCTCCTGGCTGCTTTCGACGATCCTCTTCTGGTCCCGTTGTCCAAAATAGTGATATCCCCTGGGATCAGGGAGCACGTGTCCACGTGGTTTTGCTTTTTCTAAAAGTTTTCTAAGGAAAAGTGTCTCAAAAATTTTCGTAAAAATGCTCTTTCGATGCTCCTTTTCAGTGTCCTGGTTTGTGCAGTCAAAAAAGTGTGTGTTGTCGATAGCGTTCGTGCAGCATATGCTCCCGAAGGTGGCCCGGGTGAGGTTTTTACGGATTTTTGGTGATAACTCCTCAGCCGTTCAACTCTCGAACCCGGGAAAAGCACCAATGTGTAGGCCTTGCAAAGCCGCGTGCACAGATATATCACTCGACACTATTCGGCACAAATAACCCGGCACTTCGATTTTTGGAGCGGGAAAAAAAAAAATTTAAAAATAATTCCGGACGATATTAAATGGTGTGAGAGCGACTGTTCAGGACGAGTCACAGTCCGAGACTGGGTTAGGTTAGGTTAGGTTAGGTTAGGTTAGGTTAGGTTAGGTTGGGGTGCGGTGCCAGACTACCTCCTCGAAGCTCGTCCATTACTATCCTTCGCGAATTCCTAATCCGGAGGGATGGTAATGGTTCGGGCGGGTGCACCCCGGGTGCGGTCAATAACTTCTCTCCATGGGGAGAGATCTTGTTGGCCGTAGCTGAAGTCTGGACGGGGGGGAGCCTCTCCGCGTGCGCTATGATCAGCATAGCGCACAGTGGATGTGAGGCTAGCGGGCTCAGTTTTTGAGCTCCGCGGTTGACGGGTCCAGAGATGGACCGAGCGGACCTTCGGGTCGTGGGATGGCAGGCCTTCAAGGCCTGCGGCGCGGCAGGGGTTGTCAACTCGGCTCCCCTGTCGGGCAACACCGACGGCAGCTTTTTTGGCTGCAGCGGACCCTTAGGGGTCGTAGGATGGCGGACCTTCAAGGCCGCGATACCCAAGGTTCGGGGGTCGCCGAAGGGAGTGCTCGGGTTGCTAGTCTGGAGCTATGTTGCTATTGCGACATGGCTCCTGGCTGGCATTCCTGGGCATGGCCAAAGGTTGAGGTGGTTTGGTCGCTAGGCCCCTACTATATATATATATTTATTTATTATTTATTTTATTATATTGTGTGGGGAGCTCTACCCGTAATTGAGCAAACAACTTAATATGGAACACAGCGATTTAAAAACGACTACCCAGGAGGGTCTCCGAGAGGAGGAATCCCTCCACGCTTCGGCGTGCAGCCCCGCGTACTCTGGGGGGGGCAAAAATCGCTCTTCAAACAACGACCAGTGCATGAAAACGGATACCGATTCTAAACGGATGGACCTACAACAAGGAAAACGAAGGGAGGCGCGTATATTGCTGACGCGTTGTGACTCGGATGATGACTCGGACTCGTCAGTCATGTCCATGATGACGGTGTCCGAGTCACCGGATAGGGTTACTCGCAAGAGGGCCTATGAGACGGAGGACGGGTCCGGCAGCTGCTCCGGCGCCGAGGGTGCCTTGGAGGGTCCGGCCTCTAAGGTTACTGCGGTGCGCAGGGGCAGAGGCCGACCGCCTACCACGGGGGAGTACGTCGGCCTTGCGAAAGCAAAGGCCGAGCTAAACCGAGCGAAGGAGGAAGAACTGCGGCTCGAGGCCGAGAAGCAGTTGACAGACAAGCTGCAACGAAAGATGGAGCGATCGCGCACCTTCCTCAAGAAGGACCCGCGGGAGGTGGGGAGCCACGACGCTGCCGAGCTTGAGAGGTTGGTCGCGGACTCCTTGGACACCATCACGATGGTGGCCAAGAAGTCCAAGAACCTCAAGGGCACGTACGTGGCTGCCCTGAAGGACGCCGCACGAGTAGTGCAGGAGTCATTCAGGGAGATGCGCGATCGCACCATGCCCGAGGAGGTGGCCCTGTTGGTGGAGGCCAACAGGAAGCTCACGGCGGAACTCAAAGAGATCCGCCATGAGATGGAGAAACTACGTGCCGCGCGGGAGAACCCGCCCTCGGTGCCCTCTTCTACGGCTCCAGCCTTGGAGGAGATGACGAGAGTTATCATGGTGCAGGTGGGCACCATGATTAATGCTCGGTTTGAGGGACTGGAGGAGCGACTTCTCCCCGAAAGGCGTCTTAGGCCTCCTCTAGAGGCGGACCGCCGGAGGGAGCGGGTGACGCCCTCCACTGCCAGCACATCGGCGGCAGTGGCTCGGCAGGTCGCTCCTGCAGCCCCAAGGACGAAGAAGAAGACTGCCGCCGCGGCTCAGCCCGCAGTCCCGGAGCCTGCGCCTGCGACTCGACCTATGCCTCCTGGTCAGGAGAAATGGTCGGAGGTCGTAAGGCGCGGGTCGAGGAAGGGAAAGAAGCCCGAAGGAGCGCGGACTCCAGCGCGGACTCAAGCCCCGAAGGCCGCGAAGGCAAAGGCGGCAAAACTCCGCCCTCCCCGTACCGCAGCTGTGGTCATCACGCTGCAACCGGGGGCGGCGGAGAAGGGCCTCACATACGCCAAAGTGTTGCTGGAGGCCAAGAGCCGCATCGATCTTGCGGCTCTTGGAATGCCTCCTTTGAGGTTGCGGGCCGCGGCCACTGGGGCGCGCGTCCTCGAAGTTCCTGGAGAGGAGAGGGACGGGAAGGCGGACTCCCTGGCCGAAAGGCTCAGGCAGGTCTTCCAAGGCTCGGAGGACATACGGGTGTCCAGACCGACCACCACCGCGGACTTGCGTGTGAGTGGGTTGGACGACACCGTGGACTCCAACGAGCTGAGGGGGGCCTTAGCCAGAGCCGGCGGGTGCCCTGAGCACAACATCAAGGTTGGTGAAGTGCGAAGGGGCCCCGCGGGCATGGGCACTGCTTTTGTGCGCTGCCCTGTCGTGGCCGTCAAGAAGGTTTTGGCCAGCGGAGATCGCCTGATGGTGGGATGGGTGGCGGCGCGGGTCCGGCTTCTGGATGCCAGGCCGCGCCGCTGCTTTAGATGTCTTGCACCGGGTCATTTACGGGCCCAGTGCAAGTCAGAGGTGGACCGCAGCGATGACTGTCATCGCTGCGGTAAGCAGGGCCACAAGGCCAGAGACTGCTCTGCCGCCCCGCACTGCACTCTATGTGCAGCAGCAGGGAAGCCGGCAGCGCACCTCTCCGGGGGCAAGGCCTGCGCCAAGCCTCCGTCTAAGTCAAGACGGAGGAGAGGCACCGCTGCGACTGAGACCAAGGCCAAGTCGCAGGCGACTGGCCCCGTAGTGGCCATGGAAGAAAGTTAGGCGACATGCCCTGGAGAGGTGGAACCGCGGCAATCCCTGGTCGCGGTTGTGGGGGCAGACCTCTCCTTGCCGACCATCTTAACTAAGGTGGTCGCCGATGAGAGGTCATGAGGCCGAGGAACGGGTGAGTGAGCTGGACTCCTCCCCGCCGGCGGGTGTGGACACGGAGACGAGCCAACTTGGCTCGTACTCCGTCCCCGATCGGAGGGCCTGGGGCGTCAGACGACGGGCTGTCTGACGCCCCACACCAGGGATAGGCCCTCGAGAGTAGGTAACGCGCCACTTGTTCCTGGCGCGTCGCTGGAGCCGAATGGGAGGGGTTTTTCCCTCCCCGAGGCGGGTCCGGAAGGACGCTGGCAGGGCGGGGTTGCGGTGAGTGCGAGAGCGATCCCGCGACCCTGCCACATAGTCACTGCCGAGGGAACACGTGGGGGTTTTAGTCGGTAGGGGCACCACTCTGGTGTCGAGCCCGACATACCCCGCCCGTCTGCCCGGCGGGCGGAAATGCGTAAGTGCATTTCCCCCACGCAAAAAAAAAAAAAAAAAAAAAAAAAAAAAAGGTTAGGTTAGGTTGGGGTGCGGTGCCAGACTACCTCCTCGAAGCTCGTCCATTACTATCCTTCGCGAATTCCTAATCCGGAGGGATGGTAATGGTTCGGGCGGGTGCACCCTGGGTACGGTCAATAACTTCTCTCCATGGGGAGAGATCTTGTTGGCCGTAGCTGAAGTCTGGACGGGGGGGAGCCTCTCCGCGTGCGCTATGATCAGCATAGCGCACAGTGGATGTGAGGCTAGCGGGCTCAGTTTTTGAGCTCCGCGGTTGACGGGTCCAGAGATGGACCGAGCGGACCTTCGGGTCGTGGGATGGCAGGCCTTCAAGGCCTGCGGCGCGGCAGGGGTTGTCAACTCGGCTCCCCTGTCGGGCAACACCGACGGCAGCTCTTTTGGCTGCAGCGGACCCTTAGGGGTCGCAGGATGGCGGACCTTCAAGGCCGCGATACCCAAGGTTCGGGGGTCGCCGAAGGGAGTGCTCGGGTTGCTAGTCTGGAGCTATGTTGCTATTGCGACATGGCTCCTGGCTGGCATTCCTGGGCATGGCCAAAGGTTGAGGTGGTTTGGTCGCTAGGCCCCTATATATATATATATTTATTTATTTATTTTATACAGTGGGGAGCTCTACCCATTTAAAATTGAGCAAAAACAAAAACATGGATACAAGCGATTTGAAAACGTCTACCCAGGAGGGTCTCCGAAAGGAGGAATCCCTCCACGCTCCGGCGTGCAGCCCCACGTACTCTGGGGGGGGCAAAAATCGCTCTACAAACGACCTTAGCATGAAAACGGACACCGATACACAGCGGAAGGACCTTGGAAAGGAGAGGCGGAAGGAGGCACGCGTTCTATTGACGCGTTGCGACTCGGACGATGACTCGGACTCGTCAGTCATGTCCATGATGACGGTGTCCGAGTCACCGAACAGAGTCCCTCGCAAGAGGGCATACGAGGTGGAAGAGGGGTCCGGCAGCTGCTCCGGCTCTGAGGGTGTCTTGGAGGGTCCAGCCTCCAAGGTTACTGCGGTGCGCAGGAGCAGAGGCCGGCCGCCCACTACTGGAGAGTATGTAGGCCTTGCGAAGGCCAAGGCCGAACTAAATCGAGCGCGGGAGGAAGAGTTGCGGCTCGAGGCCGAGAGACAGATGGCGGACAAACTGAAGGAGAGGACGGAGCGATCGCGCGCCTTCTTGAAGAGGGACTCGCGGGAGGTTGGGAGCCACGACGCTGCCGAGCTCGAGAGGTTGGTCGCGGACTCCTTGGACACCATCACGATGGTGGCCAAGAAGTCCAAGAACCTCAAGGGCACGTTCGTGGCTGCCCTGAAGGACGCCGCACGCGTGGTGCAGGAGTCCTTCAAGGAGATGCGCGATCGCACCATGCCCGAGGAGGTGGCCCTGTTGGTGGAAGCAAACAGGAAGCTCACGGCGGAACTCAAAGAGATCCGCCGTGAGATGGAGGCATTGCGCGCTGCTCGGGCGAACCCGCCCTCTACGCCATCTTCTTCGGCCCCGGCCATGGAGGAAGTCATGAAGGTGGTCATGGTGCAGGTGGGCACCATGATCAATGCTCGGCTTGAAGGACTGGAGGAGCGACTTCTCCCGGAAAGACGTCTTAGGCCTCCTCTGGAGGTGGACCGGCGGAGGGAGCGGATGACGCCCTCCACTGCCAGCACATCGGCGGCAGTGGCTCGGCAAGTCACTCCTGCAGCCCACCCCACAAGGACGAAGAAGAAAACTCCTGCCGCGGCTCAGCCCGTAGTCCCGGAGCCTGCGCCTGCGACTCGACCGGTCTCTCCTGCTCGGGAGAAATGGTCGGAGGTCGCAAGGCGCGGCTCTAAGAAGAAGACAAAGCCCGAAGGACCGAAGTCGGCAGCTCCTGCGCGGACTCGGGCCCCGGCTCCAGGACCGAAAGCCGCGAAGGCAAAGGCGGCAAAACTCCGCCCTCCCCGTACCGCAGCTGTGGTCATCACGCTGCAACCGGGGGCGGCGGAGAAGGGCCTCACCTATGCCAAGGTGTTACTGGAGGCCAAGAGCCGCATCGATCTTGCGGCTCTTGGAATGCCTCCTTTGAGGCTGAGGGCTGCGGCTACCGGGGCGCGCATCCTAGAGGTCCCTGGGACGGAGAGGGACGAGAAGGCGGACTCCTTGGCCGAGAGGCTAAGGCAAGTCTTCCAAGGCTCGGAGGACATACGGGTGTCTAGACCGACCACCACCGCGGACTTGCGTGTGAGTGGGTTGGATGACTCCGTGGACTCCAACGAGCTGAGGGGGGCCTTGGCCAGGGCCGGCGGGTGCCCTGAGCACGGCGTCAAGGTTGGCGAAGTGCGAAGGGGCCCCGCAGGCATGGGGTCTGCTTTCGTGCGGTGCCCTGTCGCGGCCGCCAAGAAGATCGTGGCCAGCGGAGGCCGCCTGATGGTGGGGTGGGTGGCGGCGCAGGTTCGGCTCTTAGATGCCAGGCCGCGCCGCTGCTTTAGATGTCTTGCACCGGGTCATTTACGGGCCCAGTGCAAGTCAGAGGTGGACCGCAGCGATGACTGTCATCGCTGCGGTAAGCAGGGCCACAAGGCCAGAGACTGCTCTGCCGCCCCGCACTGCACTCTATGTGCAGCAGCAGGGAAGCCGGCAGCGCACCTCTCCGGGGGCAAGGCTTGCGCCAAGCCTCCGTCTAAATCAAGACGGAGGAGAGAGACCGCTGCGACTAAGGCCAAGGCCAAGTCGCAGGCGACTGGCCCCGTAGTGGCCATGGAAGAGAGCTAGGTGACATGCCCTGGAGAGGTGGAACCGCGGCAATCCCTGGCCGCGGTTGTGGAGGCTGACCTCTCCTTGCCGACCATCTTAGCTAAGGTGGTCGCCGATGAGAGGTCATGAGGCCGAGGAGCGGGTGAGTGAGCTGGACTCCTCCCCGCCGGTGGGCGCGGACACGGAGTACGAGCCAGGTTGGCTCGTCTCCGTCTCCGATAGGAGGGCCTGGGGCGTCAGACGACGGGCTGTCTGACCCCCCACACCAGGGATAGGCCCTCGAGAGTAGGTGACGCGCCACTTGTTCCTGGCGCGTCGCTGGAGCCGAATGGGAGGGGGTTTTCCCTCCCCGAGGCGGGTCCGGAAGGACGCTGGCAGGGCGGGGTTGCGGTTGAGTGCGAGAGCGATCCCGCGACCCTGCCACATAGTCACTGCCGAGGGAACACGTGGGGGTTTTAGTCGGTAGGGGCACCACTCTGGTGTCGAGCCCGACATACCCCGCCCGTCTGCCCGGCGGGCGGAAATGCGTAAGTGCATTTCCCCCACGCAAAAAAAAAAAAAAAAAAAAAGGTTAGGTTAGGTTGGGGTGCGGTGCCAGACTACCTCCTCGAAGCTCGTCCATTGCTATCCTTCGCGAATTCCTAATCCGGAGGGATGGTAATGGTTCGGGCGGGTGCACCCTGGGTGCGGTCAATAACTTCTCTCCATGGGGAGAGATCTTGTTGGCCGTAGCTGAAGTCTGGACGGGGGGGAGCCTCTCCACGTGCGCTATGATCAGCATAGCGCACAGTGGATGTGAGGCTAGCGGGCTCATTTTTGAGCTCCGCGGTGGACGGGTCCAGAGATGGACCCAGCGGACCTTCGGGTCGTGGGATGGCAGGCCTTCAAGGCCTGCGGCGCGGCAGGGGTTGTCAACTCGGCTCCCCTGTCGGGCAACACCGACGGCAGCCGTTTTTGGCTGCAGCGGACCCTTAGGGGTCGTAGGATGGCGGACCTTCAAGGCCGCGATACCCAAGGTTCGGGGGTCGCCGAAGGGAGTGCTCGGGTTGCTAGTCTGGAGCTATGTTGCTATTGCGACATGGCTCCTGGCTGGCAGTCCTGGGCATGGCCAAAGGTTGAGGTGGTTTGGTCGCTAGGCCCCTACTATATATATATATATATATTTATTTATTTATTTTATATTGTGGGGAGCTCTACCCCTTAAAATTGAGCAAACACAAACAAACATGGCAAGTGATTTCAATATGATTACCCAGGAGGGTCTCCGAAAGGAGGAATCCCTCCACGCTCCGGCGTGCAGCCCCACGTACTCTGGGGGGGGCAAAAATCACTCCACAAACGACCAAAGCGAGAATACGGACACTGATGCACAACGAAAGGGCACTGAAAAGGCAAAGAGAAGGGAGGCGCGCGTTCTATTGACGCGGTGCGACTCGGACGATGACTCGGACTCGTCAATCATGTCCATGATGACGGTGTCCGAGTCACCGGATAGGGTTACTCGCAAGAGGGCCTATGAGACGGAGGACGGGTCCGGCAGCTGCTCCGGCGCCGAGGGTGCCTTGGAGGGTCCGGCCTCTAAGGTTACTGCGGTGCGCAGGGGCAGAGGCCGACCGCCCACAACAGGCGAATACGTTGGTCTGGCGAAAGCCAAGGCCGACCTCAATCGTGCGAAAGAGGAGGAGTTGCGGCTTCAAGCCGAAACACAGATGGCAGCAAAGCTGCAGAAACGGATGGAACGATCGCGCGCCTTCTTCAAGAAGGACTCGCGGGAGGAAGGGAGCCACGACGCTGCCGAGCTCGAGAGGTTGGTCGCGGACTCCTTGGACACCATCACGATGGTGGCCAAGAAGTCCAAGAACCTCAAGGGCACGTACGTGGCTGCCCTGAAGGACGCCGCACGCGTGGTGCAGGAATCCTTCAAGGAGATGCGCGATCGCAC
Source organism: Biston betularia (assembly GCA_905404145.2). Classification (NCBI taxonomy): domain Eukaryota; kingdom Metazoa; phylum Arthropoda; class Insecta; order Lepidoptera; family Geometridae; genus Biston; species Biston betularia. Next base: position 10,063,224 of record FR989884.1, read on the forward strand.
CATGCCCGAGGAGGTGGCCCTGTTGGTGGAAGCAAACAGGAAGCTCACGGCGGAACTCAAAGAGATCCGCCGTGAGATGGAGGCATTGCGCGCTGCTCGGGCGAACCCGCCCTCTACGCCATCTTCTTCGGCCCCGGCCATGGAGGAAGTCATGAAGGTGGTCATGGTGCAGGTGGGCACCATGATCAATGCTCGGCTTGAAGGACTGGAGGAGCGACTTCTCCCGGAAGGACGTCTTAGGCCTCCTCTGGAGGCGGACCGGCGGAGGGAGCGGATGACGCCCTCCACTGCCAGCACATCGGCGGCAGTGGCTCGGCAAGTCGCTCCTGCAGCCCACCCCACAAGGACGAAGAAGAAAACTCCTGCCGCGGCTCAGCCCGTAGTCCCGGAGCCTGCGCCTGCGACTCGACCGGTCTCTCCTGCTAGGGAGAAATGGTCGGAGGTCGCAAGGCGCGGCTCTAAGAAGAAGACAAAGCCCGAAGGACCAAAGTCGGCAGCTCCTGCGCGGACTCGGGCCCCGGCTCCAGGACCGAAAGCCGCGAAGGCAAAGGCGGCAAAACTCCGCCCTCCCCGTACCGCAGCTGTGGTCATCACGCTGCAACCGGGGGCGGCGGAGAAGGGCCTCACCTATGCCAAGGTGTTACTGGAGGCCAAGAGCCGCATCGATCTTGCGGCTCTTGGAATGCCTCCTTTGAGGCTGAGGGCTGCGGCTACCGGGGCGCGCATCCTCGAGGTCCCTGGGACGGAGAGGGACGAGAAGGCGGACTCCTTGGCCGAGAGGCTCAGACAAGTCTTCCAAGGCTCGGAGGACATACGGGTGTCTAGACCGACCACCACCGCGGACATGCGTGTGAGTGGGTTGGATGACTCCGTGGACTCCGACGAGCTGAGGGGGGCCCTGGCCAGGGCCGGCGGGTGCCCTGAGCACGGCGTCAAGGTTGGCGAAGTGCGAAGGGGCCCCGCAGGCATGGGCTCTGCTTTCGTGCGGTGCCCTGTCGCGGCCGCCAAGAAGATCGTGGCCAGTGGAGGCCGCCTGATGGTAGGGTGGGTGGCGGCGCAGGTTCGGCTCTTAGATGCCAGGCCGCGCCGCTGCTTTAGATGTCTTGCACCGGGTCATTTACGGGCCCAGTGCAAGTCAGAGGTGGACCGCAGCGATGATTGTCATCGCTGCGGTAAGCAGGGCCACAAGGCCAGAGACTGCTCTGCCGCCCCGCACTGCACTCTATGTGCAGCAGCAGGGAAGCCGGCAGCGCACCTCTCCGGGGGCAAGGCTTGTGCCAAGCCTCCGTCTAAGTCGAGACGGAGGAGAGAGACCGCTGCGACTAAGACCAAGGCCAAGTCGCAGGCGACTGGCCCCGCAGTGGCCATGGAAGAAAGTTAGGCGACATGCCCTGGAGAGGTGGAACCGCGGCAATCCCTGGTCGCGGTTGTGGGGGCAGACCTCTCCTTGCCGACCATCTTAGCCAAGGTGGTCGCCGATGAGAGGTCATGAGGCCGAGAAGCGGGAGAGTGAGCTGGACTCCTCCCCGCCGGCGGGTGTGGACACGGAGACGAGCCAACTTGGCTCGTACTCCGTCTCCGATCGGAGGGCCTGGGGCGTCAGACGACGGGCTGTCTGACGCCCCACACCAGGGATAGGCCCTCGAGAGTAGGTGACGCGCCACTTGTTCCTGGCGCGTCGCTGGAGCCGAATGGGAGGGGGTTTTCCCTCCCCGAGGCGGGTCCGGAAGGACGCTGGCAGGGCGGGGTTGCGGTGAGTGCGAGAGCGATCCCGCGACCCTGCCACATAGTCACTGCCGAGGGAACACGTGGGGGTTTTAGTCGGTAGGGGCACCACTCTGGTGTCGAGCCCGACATACCCCGCCCGTCTGCCCGGCGGGCGGAAATGCGTAAGTGCATTTCCCCCACGCAAAAAAAAAAAAAAAAAAAAAAAAAAAAAAAAAAAAAAAGGTTAGGTTAGGTTGGGGTGCGGTGCCAGACTACCTCCTCGAAGCTCGTCCATTACTATCCTTCGCGAATTCCTAATCCGGAGGGATGGTAATGGTTCGGGCGGGTGCACCCTGGGTGCGGTCAATAACTTCTCTCCATGGGGAGAGATCTTGTTGGCCGTAGCTGAAGTCTGGACGGGGGGGAGCCTCTCCGCGTGCGCTATGATCAGCATAGCGCACAGTGGATGTGAGGCTAGCGGGCTCATTTTTGAGCTCCGCGGTGGACGGGTCCAGAGATGGACCGAGCGGACCTTCGGGTCGTGGGATGGCAGGCCTTCAAGGCCTGCGGCGCGGCAGGGGTTGTCAACTCGGCTCCCCTGTCGGGCAACACCGACGGCAGCCGTTTTTGGCTGCAGCGGACCCTTAGGGGTCGTAGGATGGCGGACCTTCAAGGCCGCGATACCCAAGGTTCGGGGGTCGCCGAAGGGAGTGCTCGGGTTGCTAGCCTGGAGCTATGTTGCTATTGCGACATGGCTCCTGGCTGGCATTCCTGGGCATGATCAAAGGTCGAGGTGGTTTGGTCGCTAGGCCCCTACTATATATATATATTTATTTATTTTATTATATTGTGTGGGGAGCTCTACCCATTTAAAATTGAGCAAAATCTTTATAATGGATACAAGTGGTTTTAATATGACTACCCAGGAGGGTCTCCGAAAGGAGGAATCCCTCCACGCTCCGGCGTGCAGCCCCGCGTACTCTGGGGGGGGCGAAAATCACTCTACGAACGACCATGGCAGGAAAACGGAAATCGATGCACAGCGAAAGGACACTGTAAAGGAAAAGAGAAGGGAGGCGCGCGTTCTATTGACGCGTTGCGACTCCGACGATGACTCGGACTCGTCAGTCATGTCCATGATGACGGTGTCCGAGTCACCGGATAGAGTCCCTCGTAAGAGGGCTTACGAGGTGGAAGAAGGGTCCGGCAGCTGCTCCGGCGCCGAGGGTGCCTTGGAGGGTCCAGCCTCTAAGGTTACTGCGGTGCGCAGGGGCAGAGGCCGGCCGCCTACTACAGGGGAATACGTCGGCCTTGCGAAGGCCAAGGCCGAACTCAATCGAGCGCGGGAGGAGGAGTTACGGCTCGAGGCCGAGAGACAGATGGCGGATAGACTGCAGGAGAGGACGGAGCGATCGCGCGCCTTCTTGAGGAGGGACTCGCGGGAGGTTGGGAGCCACGACGCTGCCGAGCTCGAGAGGTTGGTCGCGGACTCCTTGGACACCATCACGATGGTGGCCAAGAAGTCCAAGAACCTCAAGGGCACGTTCGTGGCTGCCCTGAAGGACGCCGCACGCGTGGTGCAGGAGTCCTTCAAGGAGATGCGCGATCGCACCGTGCCCGAGGAGGTGGCCCTGTTGGTGGAGGCCAACAGGAAGCTCACAGCGGAACTCCAAGAGATCCGCCGTGAGATGGAGGCACTGCGCGCTGCTCGGGCGAACCCGCCCCCTGCGCCATCTTCCTCGGCCCCGGCCTTAGAGGAGGTTATGAGAGTGGTCATGGTGCAGGTGGGCACCATGATCGATGCTCGGCTTGAAGGGCTGGAGGAACGACTTCTCCCTGAGAAGCGCCTCAGGCCGCCTCTGGCGGCGGACCGGCGGAGGGAGCAAGCGACAGCCCACACTGCCAGCACATCAGCAGCAGTGGCTCGGCGGGTCGCTCCTGCAGCCCAGTCCTCAGGTGCCCCAAAGCCCACATCAAGGACGAGGAAGAAGACTCCTGCTGCGGCTCAGCCCGTTGTTCCGGAGCCTGCGCCTGCGACTCGACCTGTGCCTCCTGCTCAGGGGACATGGTCGGAGGTCGTAAGGCGCGGCTCGAAGAAGAAAACGAGGCGGACTCAGGCCCCGGTTTCAGCACCGAAAGCCGCGAAGGCGAAGGTGGCGAGACTCCGCCCTCCCCGTACGGCAGCCGTGGTTATCACGCTGCAACCGGGGGCGGCGGAAAAAGGCATCACATATGCCAAGGTGCTGCTGGAGGCCAAGAGCCGCATCGATCTTGCGGCTCTTGGAATGCCACCTCTGAGGCTGCGGGCCGCGGCCACCGGGGCACGCGTCCTCGAAGTTCCTGGCGAGGAGAGGGACGAGAAGGCGGACTCCTTGGCCGAGAGGCTAAGGCAAGTCTTCCAAGGCTCGGAGGACATACGGGTGTCTAGACCGACCACCACCGCGGACTTGCGTGTGAGTGGGTTGGATGACTCCGTGGACTCCAACGAGCTGAGGGGGGCCTTGGCCAGGGCCGGCGGGTGCCCTGAGCACGGCGTCAAGGTTGGCGAAGTGCGAAGGGGCCCCGCAGGCATGGGGTCTGCTTTCGTGCGGTGCCCTGTCGCGGCCGCCAAGAAGATCGTGGCCAGCGGAGGCCGCCTGATGGTGGGGTGGGTGGCGGCGCAGGTTCGGCTCTTAGATGCCAGGCCGCGCCGCTGCTTTAGATGTCTTGCACCGGGTCATTTACGGGCCCAGTGCAAGTCAGAGGTGGACCGCAGCGATGACTGTCATCGCTGCGGTAAGCAGGGCCACAAGGCCAGGGACTGCTCTGCCGCCCCGCACTGCACTCTTTGTGCAGCAGCAGGGAAGCCGGCGGCGCACCTCTCCGGGGGCAAGGCTTGTGCCAAGCCTCCGTCTAAGTCAAGACGGAGGAGAGGGACCGCTGCGACTGAGGCCAAGGCCAAGTCGCAGCCGACTGGCCCCGCAGTGGCTATGGAGGAAGCCTAGGTGGCATGCCCGGGAGAGGTGGAACCGCGGCAATCCCTGGCCGCGGTTGTGGAGGCTGACCTCTCCTTGCCGACCATCTTAGCTAAGGTGGTCGCCGATGAGAGGTCATGAGGCCGAGGAGCGGGTGAGTGAGCTGGACTCCTCCCCGCCGGTGGGCGCGGACACGGAGACGAGCCAGCCTGGCTCGTACTCCGTCTCCGATAGGAGGGCCTGGGGCGTCAGACGACGGGCTGTCTGACCCCCACACCAGGGATAGGCCCTCGAGAGTAGGTGACGCGCCACTTGTTCCTGGCGCGTCGCTGGAGCCGAATGGGAGGGGGTTTTTCCCTCCCCGAGGCGGGTCCGGAAGGACGCTGGCAGGGCGGGGTTGCGGTTGAGTGCGAGAGCGATCCCGCGACCCTGCCACATAGTCACTGCCGAGGGAACACGTGGGGGTTTTAGTCGGTAGGGGCACCACTCTGGTGTCGAGCCCGACATACCCCGCCCGTCTGCCCGGCGGGCGGAAATGCGTAAGTGCATTTCCCCCACGCAAAAAAAAAAAAAAAAAAAAAAAGGTTAGGTTAGGTTGGGGTGCGGTGCCAGACTACCTCCTCGAAGCTCGTCCATTACTATCCTTCGCGAATTCCTAATCCGGAGGGATGGTAATGGTTCGGGCGGGTGCACCCCGGGTGCGGTCAATAACTTCTCTCCATGGGGAGAGATCTTGTTGGCCGTAGCTGAAGTCTGGACGGGGGGGAGCCTCTCCGCGTGCGCTATGATCAGCATAGCGCACAGTGGATGTGAGGCTAGCGGGCTCAGTTTTTGAGCTCCGCGGTTGACGGGTCCAGAGATGGACCGAGCGGACCTTCGGGTCGTGGGATGGCAGGCCTTCAAGGCCTGCGGCGCGGCAGGGGTTGTCAACTCGGCTCCCCTGTCGGGCAAAACCGACGGCAGCTTTTTTGGCTGCAGCGGACCCTTAGGGGTCGCAGGATGGCGGACCTTCAAGGCCGCGATACCCAAGGTTCGGGGGTCGCCGAAGGGAGTGCTCGGGTTGCTAGCCTGGAGCTATGTTGCTATTGCGACATAGCTCCTGGCTGGCATTCCTGGGCATGATCAAAGGTCGAGGTGGTTTGGTCGCTAGGCCCCTATATATATATATATGTATTTATTTATTTTATTATATTGTGTGGGGAGCTCTACCCCTTAAAATTGAGCAAAAACCAAAACATGGCAAGCGATTTGAAAACGACTACCCAGGAGGGTCTCCGAAAGGAGGAATCCCTCCACGCTCCGGCGTGCAGCCCCACGTACTCTGGGGGGGGCAAAAATCGCTCTTCAAACGACCAAGGCAAGAATACGGACACCGATACACTGCGGAAGGACTCTGGAAAGGAAAGGCGGAAGGAGGCACGCGTCCTTTTGACGCGCTGCGACTCGGATGATGACTCGGACTCGTCAGTCATGTCCATGATGACGGTGTCCGAGTCACCGGACAGAGTCCCTCGTAAGAGGGCCTACGAGGTGGAAGAGGGGTCCGGCAGCTGCTCCGGCTCTGAGGGTGTCTTGGAGGGTCCAGCCTCCAAGGTTACTGCGGTGCGCAGGAGCAGAGGCCGGCCGCCCACTACTGGCGAGTATGTCGGCCTTGCGAAAGCCAAGGCCGAGCTCAACCGAGCGCGGGAGGAGGAGATGCGGCTCGAGGCGGAGAGGCAGATGGCCGGAGAACTGCAGGAGAGGACGGAGCGATCGCGCGCCTTCTTGAAGAGGGACTCGCGGGAGGTTGGGAGCCACGACGCTGCCGAGCTCGAGAGGTTGGTCGCGGACTCCTTGGACACCATCACGATGGTGGCCAAGAAGTCCAAAAACCTCAAGGGCACGTTCGTGGCTGCCCTGAAGGACGCCGCACGCGTGGTGCAGGAGTCCTTCAAGGAGATGCGCGATCGCACCATGCCCGAGGAGGTGGCCCTGTTGGTGGAGGCCAACAGGAAGCTCACAGCGGAACTCCAAGAGATCCGCCGTGAGATGGAGGCACTGCGCGCTGCTCGGGCGAACCCGCCCCCTGCGCCATCTTCCTCGGCCCCGGCCTTAGAGGAGGTTATGAGAGTGGTCATGGTGCAGGTGGGCACCATGATCGATGCTCGGCTTGAAGGGCTGGAGGAACGACTTCTCCCTGAGAAGCGCCTCAGGCCGCCTCTGGCGGTGGACCGGCGGAGGGAGCAAGCGACAGCCCACACTGCTAGCACATCAGCAGCAGTGGCTCGGCGGGTCGCTCCTGCAGCCCAGTCCTCAGGTGCCCCAAAGCCCACATCAAGGACGAGGAAGAAGACTCCTGCTGCGGCTCAGCCCGTTGTTCCGGAGCCTGCGCCTGCGACTCGACCTGTGCCTCCTGCTCAGGGGACATGGTCGGAGGTCGTAAGGCGCGGCTCGAAGAAGAAAACGAGGCGGACTCAGGCCCCGGTTTCAGCACCGAAAGCCGCGAAGGCGAAGGTGGCGAGACTCCGCCCTCCCCGTACTGCAGCCGTGGTTATCACGCTGCAACCGGGGGCGGCGGAGAAAGGCATCACCTATGCCAAGGTGTTGCTGGAGGCCAAGAGCCGCATCGATCTTGCGGCTCTTGGAATGCCGCCTTTGAGGCTGCGGGCTGCGGCAACCGGGGCACGCGTCCTCGAAGTTCCCGGCGAGGAGAGGGATGGGAAGGCGGACTCCCTGGCCGAAAGGCTCAGGCAGGTCTTCCAAGGCTCGGAGGACATACGGGTGTCCAGACCGACCACCACCGCGGACTTGCGTGTGAGTGGGTTGGACGACACCGTGGACTCCAACGAGCTGAGGGGGGCCTTAGCCAGGGCCGGCGGGTGCCCTGAGCACAACATCAAGGTTGGTGAAGTGCGAAGGGGCCCCGCGGGCATGGGCACTGCTTTTGTGCGCTGCCCTGTCGTGGCCGTCAAAAAGATTTTGGCCAGCGGAGACCGACTGATGGTGGGATGGGTGGCGGCGCGGGTCCGGCTTCTGGACGCCAGGCCGCGCCGCTGCTTTAGATGTCTTGCACCGGGTCATTTACGGGCCCAGTGCAAGTCAGAGGTGGACCGCAGCGATGACTGTCATCGCTGCGGCAAGCAGGGCCACAAGGCCAAGGACTGTTCTGCCGCCCCGCACTGCACTCTGTGTGCAGCCGCAGGGAAGCCGGCAGCACACCTCTCCGGGGGCAAGGCATGTGCCAAACCTTCGCCAAAGTCGCGGGGAAGAAGTAAGCGCGCTGCGGCCAAGGCCAAGGCTCAGCCGATTGCCCCGCCCCCCGTAACAGAGCGGGCGGAGTCCATGGAGGAAGCCTAGGTGGCATGCCCGGGAGAGGTGGAACCGCGGCAATCCCTGGCCGCGGTTGTGGAGGCTGACCTCTCCTTGCCGACCATCTTAGCTAAGATGGTCGCCGACGAGAGGTCATGAGGCCGAGGAGCGGGTGAGTGAGCTGGACTCCTCCCCGCCGGTGGGCGCGGACACGGAGACGAGCCAACCTGGCTCGTACTCCGTCTCCGATAGGAGGGCCTGGGGCGTCAGACGACGGGCTGTCTGACGCCCCACACCAGGGATAGGCCCTCGAGAGTAGGTGACGCGCCACTTGTTCCTGGCGCGTCGCTGGAGCCGAATGGGAGGGGTTTTTCCCTCCCCGAGGCGGGTCCGGAAGGACGCTGGCAGGGCGGGGTTGCGGTGAGTGCGAGAGCGATCCCGCGACCCTGCCACATAGTCACTGCCGAGGGAACACGTGGGGGTTTTAGTCGGTAGGGGCACCACTCTGGTGTCGAGCCCGACATACCCCGCCCGTCTGCCCGGCGGGCGGAAATGCGTAAGTGCATTTCCCCCACGCAAAAAAAAAAAAAAAAAAAAAAAAAAGGTTAGGTTAGGTTGGGGTGCGGTGCCAGACTACCTCCTCGAAGCTCGTCCATTACTATCCTTCGCGAATTCCTAATCCGGAGGGATGGTAATGGTTCGGGCGGGTGCACCCTGGGTGCGGTCAATAACTTCTCTCCATGGGGAGAGATCTTGTTGGCCGTAGCTGAAGTCTGGACGGGGGGGAGCCTCTCCGCGTGCGCTATGATCAGCATAGCGCACAGTGGATGTGAGGCTAGCGGGCTCAGTTTTTGAGCTCCGCGGTTGACGGGTCCAGAGATGGACCGAGCGGACCTTCGGGTCGTGGGATGGCAGGCCTTCAAGGCCTGCGGCGCGGCAGGGGTTGTCAACTCGGCTCCCCTGTCGGGCAACACCGACGGCAGCTCTTTTGGCTGCAGCGGACCCTTAGGGGTCGTAGGATGGCGGACCTTCAAGGCCGCGATACCCAAGGTTCGGGGGTCGCCGAAGGGAGTGCTCGGGTTGCTAGCCTGGAGCTATGTTGCTATTGCGACATAGCTCCTGGCTGGCATTCCTGGGCATGGCCAAAGGTTGAGGTGGTTTGGTCGCTAGGCCCCTATATATATATATATTTATTTATTTATTTTGTATTGTGTGGGGAGCTCTACCCATTTAAAATTGAGCAAAAAACAAACAATGGACAGCGATTTAAAAAGGACTACCCAGGAGGGTCTCCGAAAGGAGGAATCCCTCCACGCTCCGGCGTGCAGCCCCACGTACTCTGGGGGGGGCAAAAATCGCTCTACAAACGACCTTAGCACGAAAATGGACACCGATTCACAGCGGAAGGACCTTGGAAAGGAAAGGCGGAAGGAGGCACGCGTCCTTTTGACGCGGTGCGACTCCGACGATGACTCGGACTCGTCAGTCATGTCCATGATGACGGTGTCCGAGTCACCGGATAGAGTCCCTCGTAAGAGGGCCTACGAGGTGGAAGAGGGGTCCGGCAGCTGCTCCGGCTCTGAGGGTGTCTTGGAGGGTCCAGCCTCCAAGGTTACTGCGGTGCGCAGGAGCAGAGGCCGGCCGCCCACTACTGGCGAGTATGTCGGCCTTGCGAAGGCCAAGGCCGAGCTCAACCGAGCGCGGGAGGAGGAGTTGCGGCTCGAGGCAGAGAGGCAGATGGCGGATCAGCTGCAGGAGAGGACGGAGCGATCGCGCGCCTTCTTGAGGAGGGACTCGCGCGAGGTTGGGAGCCACGACGCTGCCGAGCTCGAGAGGTTGGTCGCGGACTCCTTGGACACCATCACGATGGTGGCCAAGAAGTCCAAGAACCTCAAGGGCACGTTCGTGGCTGCCCTGAAGGACGCCGCACGCGTGGTGCAGGAGTCCTTCAAGGAGATGCGCGATCGCACCATGCCCGAGGAGGTGGCCCTGTTGGTGGAGGCCAACAGGAAGCTCACGGCGGAGCTCAAAGAGATCCGCCGTGAGATGGAGGTGTTGCGCGCTGCCCGGGCGAACCCGCCCTCTGCGCCAGCTTCTTCGGCCCCGGCCTTGGAGGAGGTCACGAGAGTGGTCATGGCGCAGGTGGGCGCCATGATGAACGCTCGGTTCGAGGGACTGGAGGAGCGACTCCTCCCTGAAAAGCGCCTCAGGCCTCCTCTGGAGGCGGACCGGCGAAGGGAGCGAGCGACGCCCCCCACTGCCAGCACATCTACGGCGGTGGCTCGGCGAGTCGCGCCTGCAGCCCAGTCCTCGGGTGCTTCGAGAAAGACTCCCGCTGCGGCTCAGCCTGCAGTCCCGGAGCCTGCGCCTGCGACACGACCGGTCCCTCCTGTTCGGGAGAAATGGTCGGAGGTCGTAAGGCGCGGCTCGAGGAAGGGAAAGAGGCCAGAGGGAGCGAGGTCATCGGCTCCAGCGCGGACTCAAGCCCCGAAGGCCGCGAAGGCAAAGGCGGCAAAACTCCGCCCTCCCCGTACCGCGGCTGTGATCATCACGCTGCAACCGGGGGCGGCGGAGAAAGGCATCACCTATGCCAAGGTGTTGCTGGAGGCCAAGAGCCGCATCGATCTTGCGGCTCTTGGAATGCCGCCTTTGAGGCTGCGGGCTGCGGCAACCGGGGCACGCGTCCTCGAAGTTCCCGGCGAGGAGAGGGATGGGAAGGCGGACTCCCTGGCCGAAAGGCTCAGGCAGGTCTTCCAAGGCTCGGAGGACATACGGGTGTCCAGACCGACCACCACCGCGGACTTGCGTGTGAGTGGGTTGGACGACACCGTGGACTCCAACGAGCTGAGGGGGGCCTTAGCCAGGGCCGGCGGGTGCCCTGAGCACAACATCAAGGTTGGTGAAGTGCGAAGGGGCCCCGCGGGCATGGGCACTGCTTTCGTGCGGTGCCCTGTCGTGGCCGTCAAAAAGATTTTGGCCAGCGGAGACCGACTGATGGTGGGATGGGTGGCGGCGCGGGTCCGGCTTCTGGACGCCAGGCCGCGCCGCTGCTTTAGATGTCTTGCACCGGGTCATTTACGGGCCCAGTGCAAGTCAGAGGTGGACCGCAGCGATGACTGTCATCGCTGCGGTAAGCAGGGCCACAAGGCCAGAGACTGCTCTGCCGCCCCGCACTGCACTCTATGTGCAGCCGCAGGGAAGCCGGCAGCACACCTCTCCGGGGGCAAGGCATGTGCCAAACCTTCGCCAAAGTCGCGGGGAAGAAGTAAGCGCGCTGCGGCCAAGGCCAAGGCTCAGCCGATTGCCCCGCCCCCCGTAACAGAGCGGGCGGAGTCCATGGAGGAAGCCTAGGTGGCATGCCCGGGAGAGGTGGAACCGCGGCAATCCCTGGCCGCGGTTGTGGAGGCTGACCTCTCCTTGCCGACCATCTTAGCTAAGATGGTCGCCGACGAGAGGTCATGAGGCCGAGGAGCGGGTGAGTGAGCTGGACTCCTCCCCGCCGGTGGGCGCGGACACGGAGACGAGCCAACCTGGCTCGTACTCCGTCTCCGATAGGAGGGCCTGGGGCGTCAGACGACGGGCTGTCTGACGCCCCACACCAGGGATAGGCCCTCGAGAGTAGGTGACGCGCCACTTGTTCCTGGCGCGTCGCTGGAGCCGAATGGGAGGGGTTTTTCCCTCCCCGAGGCGGGTCCGGAAGGACGCTGGCAGGGCGGGGTTGCGGTGAGTGCGAGAGCGATCCCGCGACCCTGCCACATAGTCACTGCCGAGGGAACACGTGGGGGTTTTAGTCGGTAGGGGCACCACTCTGGTGTCGAGCCCGACATACCCCGCCCGTCTGCCCGGCGGGCGGAAATGCGTAAGTGCATTTCCCCCACGCAAAAAAAAAAAAAAAAAAAAAAAGGTTAGGTTAGGTTGGGGTGCGGTGCCAGACTACCTCCTCGAAGCTCGTCCACTACTATCCTTCGCGAATTTCTAATCCGGAGGGATGGTAATGGTACGGGCGGGTGCACCCTGGGTACGGTCAATAACTTCTCTCCATGGGGAGAGATCTTGTTGGCCGTAGCTGAAGTCTGGACGGGGGGGGAGCCTCTCCACGTGCGCTATGATCAGCATAGCGCACAGTGGATGTGAGGCTAGCGGGCTCATTTTTGAGCTCCGCGGTGGACGGGTCCAGAGATGGACCGAGCGGACCTTCGGGTCGTGGGATGGCAGGCCTTCAAGGCCTGCGGCGCGGCAGGGGTTGTCAACTCGGCTCCCCTGTCGGGCAACACCGACGGCAGCTTTTTTGGCTGCAGCGGACCCTTAGGGGTCGCAGGATGGCGGACCTTCAAGGCCGCGATACCCAAGGTTCGGGGGTCGCCGAAGGGAGTGCTCGGGTTGCTAGCCTGGAGCTATGTTGCTATTGCGACATGGCTCCTGGCTGGCATTCCTGGGCATGATCAAAGGTCGAGGTGGTTTGGTCGCTAGACCCCTACTATATATATATATTTATTTATTTTATTATATTGTGTGGGGAGCTCTACCCCTTAAAATTGAGCAAAAACCAAAACATGGCAAGCGATTTGAAAACGACTACCCAGGAGGGTCTCCGAAAGGAGGAATCCCTCCACGCTCCGGCGTGCAGCCCCACGTACTCTGGGGGGGGCAAAAATCGCTCTTCAAACGACCAAGGCAAGAATACGGACACCGATACACTGCGGAAGGACTCTGGAAAGGAAAGGCGGAAGGAGGCACGCGTCCTTTTGACGCGCTGCGACTCGGACGATGACTCGGACTCGTCAGTCATGTCCATGATGACGGTGTCCGAGTCACCGGACAGAGTCCCTCGTAAGAGGGCCTACGAGGTGGAAGAGGGGTCCGGCAGCTGCTCCGGCTCTGAGGGTGTCTTGGAGGGTCCAGCCTCCAAGGTTACTGCGGTGCGCAGGAGCAGAGGCCGGCCGCCCACTACTGGCGAGTATGTCGGCCTTGCGAAAGCCAAGGCCGAACTCAACCGAGCGCGGGAGGAGGAGATGCGGCTCGAGGCAGAGAGGCAGATGGCGGATCGACTACAGGAGAGGACGGAGCGATCGCGCGCCTTCTTGAAGAGGGACTCGCGCGAGGTTGGGAGCCACGACGCTGCCGAGCTCGAGAGGTTGGTCGCGGACTCCTTGGACACCATCACGATGGTGGCCAAGAAGTCCAAGAACCTCAAGGGCACGTTCGTGGCTGCCCTGAAGGACGCCGCACGTGTGGTGCAGGAGTCCTTCAAGGAGATGCGCGATCGCACCATGCCAGAGGAGGTGGCCTTGTTGGTGGAGGCCAACAGGAAGCTCACGGCGGAGCTCAAAGAGATCCGCCGTGAGATGGAGGTGTTGCGCGCTGCCCGGGCGAACCCGCCCTCTGCGCCAGCTTCTTCGGCCCCGGCCTTGGAGGAGGTCACGAGAGTAGTCATGGCGCAGGTGGGCGCCATGATGAACGCTCGGTTCGAGGGACTGGAGGAGCGACTCCTCCCTGAAAAGCGCCTCAGGCCTCCTCTGGAGGCGGACCGGCGAAGGGAGCGAGCGACGCCCCCCACTGCCAGCACATCTACGGCGGTGGCTCGGCGAGTCGCGCCTGCAGCCCAGTCCTCGGGTGCTCCGAGAAAGACTCCCGCTGCGGCTCAGCCTGCAGTCCCGGAGCCTGCGCCTGCGACACGACCGGTCCCTCCTGTTCGGGAGAAATGGTCGGAGGTCGTAAGGCGCGGCTCGAGGAAGGGAAAGAGGCCCGAGGGAGCGAGGTCATCGGCTCCAGCGCGGACTCAAGCCCCGAAGGCCGCGAAGGCAAAGGCGGCAAAACTCCGCCCTCCCCGTACCGCGGCTGTGGTCATCACGCTGCAACCGGGGGCGGCGGAGAAAGGCATCACCTATGCCAAGGTGTTGCTGGAGGCCAAGAGCCGCATCGATCTTGCGGCTCTTGGAATGCCGCCTTTGAGGCTGCGGGCTGCGGCAACCGGGGCACGCGTCCTCGAAGTTCCCGGCGAGGAGAGGGATGGGAAGGCGGACTCCCTGGCCGAAAGGCTCAGGCAGGTCTTCCAAGGCTCGGAGGACATACGGGTGTCCAGACCGACCACCACCGCGGACTTGCGTGTGAGTGGGTTGGACGACACCGTGGACTCCAACGAGCTGAGGGGGGCCTTAGCCAGGGCCGGCGGGTGCCCTGAGCACAACATCAAGGTTGGTGAAGTGCGAAGGGGCCCCGCGGGCATGGGCACTGCTTTCGTGCGGTGCCCTGTCGTGGCCGTCAAAAAGATTTTGGCCAGCGGAGACCGACTGATGGTGGGATGGGTGGCGGCGCGGGTCCGGCTTTTGGACGCCAGGCCGCGCCGCTGCTTTAGATGTCTTGCACCGGGTCATTTACGGGCCCAGTGCAAGTCAGAGGTGGACCGCAGCGATGACTGTCATCGCTGCGGTAAGCAGGGCCACAAGGCCAGAGACTGTTCTGCCGCCCCGCACTGCACTCTATGTGCAGCAGCAGGGAAGCCGGCGGCGCACCTCTCC
>FR989885.1:3610000-3990000 GCA_905404145.2 Biston betularia
CTGTGCATATGTATATGAAATATGCGGTCAAACAAGCGAGACACCCTTCACAATACGTACTGCAGTCTGCTGTCTCTGCCATTTCAAAATGTTCATTCAACCTCTCCATGGTGTATTCAAATGTTTGTCTATCTATCTGTAATGGTAAAAAATTACTATTAACAAAATAAATATTGAAGGACATTTCATTTAGCGCCATCTAACCCCAAACTAAGCAAAGCTTATACTATGGGAACCAGACCACTAATAGAATACTAAAAGAAATAGCATTCATTCTTTTTTTTTTGCCTTATTTAATATTTATACACTTATATCCCAGATATTTCTTTTATCATCCCACTAATATTATAAATGTAAAAGTTTGGATCGATGGATGGATGTTTATTACTTTTTCATGCAAAAACTACTGAACAGATTTGGATGAAATTTGTTACGGAGGTAGCTGAGACCCTGGATTTACACATAGGCTACTTTTTATCCCAAAAACATGTAGCGGGTAACACCGCGGGGGTGCAGCTAGTTTTGTCATATTTTGCCTTTTCATTCATTAATTCCCTTTGTTTTTATGGTAATAAGACAAATATGACACAATCTTAAAAGTTAGAGATAACTCTGGCTCTTAACCCTTCCAGCTTCCAGCAGTATCTAGAACTTTGTGTGACAAAAAATCTTGCACTTATATACAAATGAATCAACGCTAGTAATTTTGAGACATTAATTGTTTTTGAGTTTCACTAGTGAATTGATGTCAGATTCAACTGAATTGATACTTACCTACACCCATTATAGAGATCTACCACTTCAATAACTTAGGTATAATTGAGAAAAAAGACATTTGCAAGCAGCAACATAATTCACAAGGTAAACTCAGTTTTTATCAAAGATGAAATATACACTTGCTGATTACACCAACACTAGAAACCTTAACCTATTTTATCAGTAAGTGATCATCAAAAAAGGAAAGAAAACATTTATTTATGAAACACGACAACAAACACAAAACTGTAAAAAGTAGCAAAGGTCATGTAGCTATCACTTCTATTGCATTCCTAATATAAGTGTTTTTAATATATTTTGACTAGCAACTAGCGATTCCCGACGTTGCGGACGAGAATGGAAGTCATTATTGGATAAGTAGGTGCCGTGAAACCTATCTAGAAATGCATTGCTTAAAGGTATTGTCACATAGAACATGAGGCAACTATGTATGCCATCATAAGACAATCAGGTATTTATCTTCTAAGGTCACCATTTGACACTAGATAAACACGAGATACATATCGATGAAAACTCACTCTGTTTTCGAGTTCCGGCGGAAACCTCGTCTGGAATTTTACTGCTGTGCCCTCCGAGTAATCTCTTTGTATGAAAATCTTGATTCCTTGCTGTGTTGGGGTCTGCTGACTTCCAGGCGTATTAGGGCCAGAAGGAATTCTGTTATTCGCCATGTTCCACTTTAGCACTAACTATACAAGTAAAAGAAACACTAGAGAGGAATATCTCAGAATGACATGTTTAAATAAAGTATAGCCATAAAAGAAGTAGCTTTCGATGTCTTGTCGAGTTTCGCAGAAGAGATAATAATTAAGATTTCAGATTTTCATGGAAAAAGAAAGCTAGCACCAATCCAATCCAAATACACTATCTATACATTGACAAAATGACAATGACAACATTTTCATATTTTTTTTAATAATTTGCCCCATCGCGCTGGCTAAAGCTGTAAAGCCATACTGCCTAGTTCCATATTGTGATCTTATATCATTCATCGATGAAAACTTATAAACAATGTCATAATAATTATTATGTTATGTTCGTCAGTGCATATAACAAAATTGAGAAATGTAAATGCTAAGTAGGATAGGAATGATCCGATACAAATAATTGAATCATTATTTTTAATGCAATATCGATTAAGTATATTTTACCATCATTAGAGCGTCGTTCGTTTCATTGCTTTAACATAAAAAATAGGTATTTTAGTTGATCGGGATTAAATGCGTTAGTTAATGGATATTGGACCTATCGAGTCATCTCTCAATATAGGTTTATAATCACAGACGAATAATTAATTTATGTTATTATAAATGACACTGGCAAAATGCACAAGGCGCAATTCAAAAACAAAAAAAAACTATTACTGTCATCTGCTTTGATTTTGGCGTCACATTTTGAGTATTTGCCAGTGTCAAGTGTTTGAAATTTTCAGTTTTTACAAGTTATAATGTATTATAGTCAACGATTCAACGTGTAGTCTTGGTGAAGTCTAGTCCGTGACAGTTAAATCCAGTTATTATTTAGTAAAGTAGTGGCGACTTAACTATTAGCTTTGATGAAGTTTTGGAAGTGATAGCGAGAGCTGATCACAGTTGAATAATATTCATTATCTATTTAGGAAATAATAAATACTAATAGCTTGAACATAACATATATTTTCTTGTAAGAAGTAAAACACGCAATCTATAAAACAAAAGAGTCACACTCTTCCACGCCAAACATACTGGCACAAAAGAACCTATGTACACCATAAAGGATTGAACTACACTACACCATGAAGTTCTAAACAACATCCCCACTCAATCCGATATGATGTGTGCAGAACACATGCTTTGGCCTGCCTACTCCCTTGGTTAACATATCTGCAGGCATTTTAGCAGTCTCACAATACCTAATGGAAATAATTCCTTGCTCTGCTAATTCCCGTACAAAATGATACCTGATGTTTATATGTTTCGAACGTTTCCCTATTACAGGAGTATAAACTAATTTACTAGCGCTTTGACTATCACTGCAAATTGTAACAGATGTACCTGTTACACCAGTCATTTCACCATATAAACCATTTAATGATATCACTTCCTTAGCAGCCTCACAAATAGCGATATATTCGGCTTCTGCAGTACTTAATGATACGCATCTTTGCTTAGCAGACTGCCATGACACTGCAGCACCACTGAAATATAGAGCATAGCCTGAGAAAGACTTCCCATCAGGCCCATTACCCCAATCAGCATCGGCATACGCAATCAGAGGATTATTACTTCTTTTGTAATGCAGCGACAGCTCCAAAGTCCCCTTCAGATACCGTAGCACACGTTTTAATGCTGCCATATGTGTTGGATCATTACAGTTATTAAACTGGCTCAACATTGTCACAGCATATGATATATCAGGTCTCGTGCAACATGCTAAATACATTAGCGAACCAATAATTTCTTGAAATCGTGGGTTCGCTTGATTCTTCTCTCCCGGTTTAAGTCGTAAGTTGACTTCTACCGGTGTACTTACCGGTTTCGCATCGGACATCTGGAACTTTTCCAGAATCTTAGCAATGTATGACTTTTGTGAAAGATACAACCCATCTTTCTTCCACAAAATATTGATTCCCAAACATTCTCTTGCCTGCCCCATGTCCTTTATTTTAAAAGAACCACCGATCTGACTTTTCAAAGTTTCAGCTTCTTGTTCTTTGTTGGTAAAAATATAGAAGTCATCAACATACAGCGCTATCACTGTCATAGAACCATCTTTATTCTTAATGTATACACATGGGTCATATTTACTTCTTTTAAACCCTAAATTTATTATATGAGCATGAATTTTTTGATTCCAGCATCTAGCAGCTTGTTTGAGACCATATAAAGCCTTCTTCAGTCTACAAACCATGCGTTCTTTCCCCTTCTGAACAAAAAGTTCAGGTTGCTCCATATAAATTTCTTCTTCTAATTCACCGTTGAGGAAAGCTGTTGTCACGTCAATATGATGAACGCTTAAATTTTTCTCAACTGCCAATGCCAACAAAAAACGAATCGACGACATTTTAACTACTGGTGCAAATGTTTCGAAATAGTCTTCTCCTGGTTTTTGCGAATAGCCTTTAGCAACCAACCTAGCTTTATGGCGCTGAATATTACCATCAGCTCCGACCTTTAATTTGAAAACCCACTTTGTCTTCACAACATTTCGTTCCAATGGTCGATTTACCAATTCCTATGTTCCATTAATTATAAGCGAAGTATACTCTTCCTTCATCGCTTCTAACCATAGCTTTTTGTCTGAACGCTCCATGACATCTTGTACGGAAACAGGATCAGGACTCTCTGATACATGATAATTGTATACCATATCCTTTTCCCTCTTCAAAACCCTATCTCGGTTTGGATATCGCCGTACATCTTGTAAGCCTTCTGCTTCTACATTAACAGATGTCGAAGGTAGTACCTCTGTCACAGGAACTTCTAATTCACCTTCTGATTCAACAGAATCGAAAAAATCTCTCGGTGAACTAGTTTCTGATTGAGCTGTTCGTTCAACTATAGGAACAGGAATATCCTGTATACAAACAGAATCATTCTTTGGAAATAAAACTTCTTGTTTTTTCACTACCACAGGAACTTTTTCCATAAAAGTAGCATCTCTAGCAATGACAATTTTCCTTGGATCACCGTTCATATTAATAAAACGGTATGCCTTTGAATCACTTGGATATCCAGTCATTATCATTTCAACGGTCTTTGGATCAAACTTTTTTCGACTATGATCCTTTACCAGAACCTGTGCTTTACATCCAAAAACCTTTAAATTGGATATATCCACTCGCTCCCCCGTCCAGACTTCTTCAGGAACTTTATCCTTAAGAGCCATCGTTGGAGATCGGTTCTTCAGGTACACGGCACAACCAACAGCTTCTCCCCAAAACTTCTTATCAAGACCAGCATCGTGCACCATACATCTAGCCTTCTCGGTTATTGTACGTATAGTACGTTCGGCAACTCCGTTCTGCTGTGGAGTGTATGGTACGGATTTCTGGTGTTGGATTCCATGTGTCTTGAGAAAACCTTGAAGCTCTTTGTTGATGTATTCCGAGCCATTATCGCTGCGCAACTTTTTAATCCTTTTTCCCGTCTGGTTTTCCACCATAGCTTTGAATTCCTTGAAAATAGCAGGTACTTCACTTTTACATTTTAATAAATACAGAAATGTCTTCCTACTGAAATCATCCACAAAAATCAGAAAGTATTTATTACGCCCCCATGATTCTACCTCCATAGGGCCTGCTAAATCTGAATGCACAAGCTCAAGTAAGTCTTTTGCTCTCTTACTCTTACCTTTTGGAAACTTCTTGACGCACTCCTTTCCTTTGCAGCAACCTTCACATGGTTCCGTGCCCACTTCCTTAAAAGTTAGTCCATCGACCAAACTTTTCAGCCTCACCATCAGAGGTCTACTCAGGTGACCTAATCTTCTATGCCATACATCGTATGAGTCAGTAGAAAATCCTGAGGACACGTCAGAACCGTCGCTGCATTTTGATTAAAAACATATAACCCTTGTCTCAGTGGTGCTGTCAATGTTGGCTTACCAGATACAGATACATTACAATCCTTCTTATAAACCTTACAACTAACCGCATCGAAAACAACAGTGTAACCTTTACTACACATTTTCCCTACAGACAGCAAGTTAGAAGCTAAATCCGGAAGCATAAGAACTTCTTCGAATCTAACGCTACCCCCCATAACATACACATTCCCCTGTAGGTACATTAGATACTAATTTATGATTATTCGCAGTAGTCACACACTTAGTACTAATGTTCTTTTTATCTTCTAGAATATGTGCATCCAATGTCATGTGCGATGTAGCTCCGGAATCGATGATCCACTGCCCTTCACCAGCAGTCGCTGATAAAGCGGCGATCAAACCCGACGTATCCTTGCTTTTCTTATCCTTAGAATTCTGTAGCTTGTTCTCAGGCTTTCGGTCAGGGCATTGCCATTTAAAATGCCCTCTCTTTTTACAGTGATAGCATGTCCCTTGAAAACTTTTCTTGGTTTTCCTCACTGCCATCACAGCATCTGTCTCACTCTGAGTTACCGTTTGCGTATTCTTCCGCAAGCCTTCCTTCAGCAGCGCTGCCACCACCGTTTCCGTTGAGATCTTAGTACTAGAATGCTCTAGAGTCATGACGAGTGAATTGTAGTCTTCTGTCAGATCTGCTAGCATAATAATTCCGACGAATTCGTCATCTAGTCCCGCCTTAATACTGACTAATGACTGACTCGTGGCTTGGATCTCACTAAGATACTCTTCTATCCTAGAGAACGATGAAAGTCTTACGTTGAACAGCCTGCGTAGCAAATATAGCCAACGCATCAGGCCACTGCCCGCGTACGCCCTCTGTAGCGCTTGCCATGTTTCTTTTGCGGTATTGAGAGACATAATCATGGGAAAAATATTTTCCTTACACATGAGGCATATCTTACTTCTAGCTTTGGCATCTTTTTTCTTCGCCTCAACTGTATCAAGTTTAAAATCCTCACCTATGCAGTCCCATAGCTCCAGGTCGGTCAACATCATCTCCATCGCAAATGACCATGTTCCATAGTTGGCTTGACCGGCCAGCTTCTCAATACTGTAACTCACGGCTTGCATTTTCACAACTTACTCTCTCGTAAAACTATGTTTTAAATAATTATGTTACAAGCTGGGCCCATAACCTGATAGCGAGAGCTGATCACAGTTGAATAATATTCATTATCTATTTAGGAAATAATAAATACTAATAGCTTGAACATAACATATATTTTCTTGTAAGAAGTAAAACACGCAATCTATAAAACAAAAGAGTCACACTCTTCCACGCCAAACATACTGGCACAAAAGAACCTATGTACACCATAAAGGATTGAACTACACTACACCATGAAGTTCTAAACAACAGGAAGCAACACGAAAAGTCATGTTTTATCGAATTACATCACTTTCCCTCACTCGTGCTTGTAATTCGCTAGATACTATATGAATAAAACACCTCTATTATTATACATAAACACCTGAAAAAACACTAGTTTTGGAAAAAAATACAATGATGTGGCACGACTCTTTCAGCGTTCCCGCCAAAACTCCAATCTTGCAAACCGTCATGCAAACTAATGTTTTTTTTTTTGTGTTTGGCGTCGCAATCGTTTATTTTCCACTGTTGTTGATATTTTTAAGTTTATCAAGTTTACTATGTCTAAGTTACGCAAAGTAAGTCTTTTTACAGTTCGGTCATGCCTAGTAAAGCAGTGATGATTTTGCTACAAACTTTGATAGAATTTTGGAACAATTTAAGTTATATTTCACCATATTAGGTACATAATAATTTTCCTCCGCATGTAATATGGCTAGGGCATGCAATCTCGATTCGAAATCGCAAATTCGAGATATCGCGAGATTAGAAATTACAATTTCACAAGATCCCGGCATTTTTGAGATATATTTAGACTATATTATAAATGCTTTTTAATATAATTATTTTACGTATTTATACTAGGGTACATAATATTACATACAAAACAAATAAAACAATACCAGGGTAGGTATAGCGTGTAACTTTTAATTCCATGAAGACACAGGTATTATAGGTATCACAGGTAGATAGGTATGTCTATTATATCGTTGCTACGGGTCAAACTAATGTATACTATAGTAAACCGTTCAGAGACGTTGCCACTCCGAGCCTCACGCTGCCGTGTTCCCGCGCGTTTCCTCGAGTAGGCACGTACAACCCTCTCGCTCGCACCTACGCGTGTTCCACGCTCGGTCCCTTTCTACTGACGCCGCCCGCCAAACGGTCGTGCGACATCTACCGCGCGAAGCCAGTCGTCTCCTACTCTATTCCCGATCGTCACGGTTGTACGCGCGCGCTTAAACCTAACCTACGAACTTTCCATTTTCACTATTTTGTATGTCTGGTGGACACTAAACTGTTCCCTGTGACTTTCTCGTGTTTTACTCATATGAGGGCACATTCCCCCCCTCATAATACATAATAGTACAGCAGACAAATAAAATTAGAAGACATAGGTAACTAAATAACTACCAACTTAAGATAAGCGAAGCCATAATTCGAAATTTTACTATAGGCACAGAATTATGTGCCATAGTTAAAAAATAATTGGCCAATTATTTTACCTTAATTTTTTTTTTTTGTTTTATTGAATTATTGTAGTTTTCTTTATTAGGTTTATTACCTTAAATTAATTAAATTAAACAACCTAATAAAAATTAAAATATTTACATGTTAGTGATAACTAAGGAAAGCGAATGGCAGTTCGGATACTGACTAATCGTAAATGTATAATAGGTACCTACAAGAACCTTTCAAAATAATATTCTATAACAGTTAGTTAAAGAAATCTACTATACGTTTGCCTGGAAGAGATCGCTTTTAGCGAGAAGGCCGCCAATTGTTGCATTGGTGCTAAGTTTATATTGTTATAATTGTCTGTGTTTGGTGTAAACAATAAAGAGTTATATTATTTATTGATTTAGATTCTTAATTTGTTAATTTTTTGCATTAATTATAAAACATATATTATATACAAAACTTAAAAACTAGGGTGCCGCCGGCAGCGGGGCAGGGCTCAAGCTGCCCGTGGTTAGGGATGCAGAGTGAGGAACCTCCTCGCAATGCGCGCCGTGTCAAGGATTACTGCCTTTTGAAGCTGACCCTTGACCTAACCGTCTAGCGAGAGCCTCTTAAGATGTTATTATCATTATTAATATCTTCAATGTCACCATTAAATACGTAGTACTTATGTACCTATGTTTTTGATTATGTAGATATGCATAATAATAACCATAGTTTGGTGGTAGAGTATTTTCTTGGTGGTAGAGTATTTTCTTGGTGGTAGAGTATTTTCTTGGTGGTAGAGTATTTTCTAGTAGCCCCTACTAGAAAATACTCTTCATTCTACTTCGGCGAACTGTCAAATGTTTGTGGGTGACGGGAAATCAGTGTTGCCACTTACAAATAAAATCACCAATCAAATTCGTTCAAAAACTACCAAAATAATGTAAGTGGCTCTGTGGCTCTTTCAAAACCTGGCTCCTTCATGCCACTTCTCCCCTACTCGGCTAACTAGCTACCACTCTCAAATAGAAAATCTGCCGCCAAGCATCCAACACTTGCTACTTGTGGCACTAGTTCATAAAGTTCTTAGTTCTCTGTACTCTTTTCTATTTATGGTGTGCACAATAAAGAGTTATGTCTATCTATCTATTCTAACAGTGCGTTCCGGTAGCCTCAGATGAGACCCAGTTCCATTAGGTACCTTCGACCACATCTCCACTTAACATCAGCTGAGCAGTATCAAACACCTAATCTATCAAAAAATAATTGATAAAAAAATAACTTGCGGCTTTCGCTTTTCAAAACTACTTTTCCGCTTAGGTACCTGGATTACGAATTACTCATTTTCAGCAAGTCGCTGTAACAAAGTTAATTAAGTTAACTAACATAGTAAACGCAGGTAATTAACATACTTAGATATTATTCAAATTAGCTCCCTATAAATAGCCTAGATAAGTAGGTACCTAGATCAAAACTCGTTACTCACTTATCTTTCTAGATTACTTCCATTATGGGGCTCATTGCCACCGCGGTCTTAGGAATTGTGGTAAGCAAAACTGACGTCAATTTACGTATCTGTACGTAGATTCCAAATACAGATATTTTGTATCTAACTAGTTGCACCCCGCGGTGTTTCCCGCTACATGTTTTCGGGATAAAAAGTAGCCTATGTGTTAATCCAAGGTGTCGGCTACCTTCATACCAAATTTCATCCAAATCCGTTCAGTAGTTTTTGCGTGAAAGAGTAACAAACATCCATCCATCCATCCAAACTTTCACATTTATAATATTAGTGGGATAGTTGTATATACTCTAAGGTCCATAACTAAACTTCCCCACTCGATGGCCTGCCTTGCAGCGCTTCAGGATCTCAAGTATTTCAACTCCTCCTAGCACAGTGGTTCGCTGCCCCGAAGAAGTACATCGGCCTTAGTATTCTGAACCTAATAGAAAAGGTTCTAATTTGAAAAGTACTCTCACCTTCCAGGTGACAAATACAGAAAGTGTATCTTTCAAATCGAAATCTTTGCAGTTTACTAACGTCTGATTTTTTTTTCAGGGGTTAATGATAGCACTAGCCGTTATGAGAGGTAATTTTTTTGTCTGCATGTTGTATCTACTATTTTATTCTAAACTAGTTACACCCCGTTGTTTTACCCGATATATCACGTCCACTGTAAGCATATAGCCATACGAACAAAATACGTAACATAAAAATGTAATTGATAATGTTTCAGCAACTGGCAGGGGAGCTGAAGCTTCAGCATTGGTAACTGGCCTGCTAGCAAAGTTGGGTGCAACTGGTGTTGGAACTGCCCTAGCTGGAGGCACCGCCACTGCAGGTTTGGCAGCCGTTGGAACTGGAGCGACTGGGGCTTTAGCTGGCGTAGGAGGTGCAGCCGAAAGCGTCGTGAGTGACGTGGGAAGTGATATCACTGGCGATGCAGCTAGCTTAGGAGGCGCAGCCGGAGGCGTCGTGGGTGCCGTAGGAAGTGACGTCACTGGAGATGCAGCTAGCTTAGGAGGCGCAGCCGGAGGCGTTGTGGGTGCCGCAGGAAGTGATGTCACTGGCGACGCAGCTAGCTTAGGAGGCGCAGCTGGAGGCATCGTGGGTGCCGCGGGAAGTGATGTCACTGGCGATGCAGCTAGCTTAGGAGGCGCAGCCGGAGGCGTCGTGGGTTCCGCAGGAAGTGATGTCACTGGCGACGCAGCTAGCTTAGGAGGCGCAGCCGGGGGCGTCGGGGGTGCCGCAGGAAGTGATGCCACTGGAGATGCAGCTAGCTTAGGAGGCGCAGCCGGAGGCGTCGTGGGTGCCGCAGGAAGTGATGCCACTGGAGATGCAGCTAGCTTAGGAGGCGCAGCCGAAGGCGCAGCCGAAGGCGTTGTGGATGCAGAGGAAGCTGATGCCAGAGCTGTAAAAAAATAAAATTAAACTGTTTATTCAATATGACAATAAACTTTTAAATCTACAAAGAATACTTACAGAAACAAGCTTACAGACTGAGGTTTTGCCGCCCGCGATCCTATGACAGAAACGTGTCCCACTTATAAAAAAAGCTTGACAATGGCTGATGTAGAGAGTGCAATAAACATACGCTCGAAAAAACATTACCCTTCTTCGGCAGTTGGGTAAAAATACAGAACACTCGAAGCACATAAATAGTACCTACCTGGATTTAACTATCTAGATATATGTCAAATTATCTATACAGATATTATCTAATCTACAATGTACGGATATAGATGGATAGAGTTTAGGTACGGTAAAAGGATTTAATTCTGTCTATTTGTTTGTTCAGTTATAATATAAACTTACGCACACATTGGAGCTGCCTACGGTAGTGGCCACAAATTTTGCGATTACAATAAGCTGTGTTTTTTAAATAGTTTTAATTATTATACTCTATAATGCACAAATCTAAGCTAATTAGCAGCATCACGGGAACAAAAGAAATCATTTTATATTTTCAGTAATAATTAATAATATATTTAATTTATTGATTCATCCGTTACTTTGCGAATTTCATTTTGAGTATTCAAGGTAAATATTTAGTTTAGTTGTTTCGGTCCTCATTTGCTGTAACCGAAAGGACTGTTAAGCGGAAATAAATTAAAATATACCTTGAACACTCAATAATAAATGTATCATCAAATACACAATTATCTATTATAACTAAAAAAAATAAAATTATTTTTATAATTCTGGTGATGCTTTGCATTATTATAATTAAAGCATGATTTGGTACACAAAACAATTTTACATACTTAAAAAAATATGTATAAAATGATTACAAGCAAAACAAGTCCTAAAAGTTCTGAAGGGCTCCAAAGTAGTTATCTTGGGCTCCCGTATAACCAGGTAACTTAATTATAATTATGCACTCTTTGTACACAATAAGGTATACGCTACATATTAATAACTTTAACATTAGGAGAACGTATTTTTCGTCTCATTACTTTCTCATGAAAAAAATACTATAAAATTGTGCTAAAACCAGCTTTGTAGCGATGCCGGTGCAGAAAAACATTGCATGGTGGTAGTGTACTTTCTAGTACCTACTCGGCTAGCTAGCTACTGCTTGCACCTTCGCCAAGCACCTACGGTGTGTTCCAGCCAGTTTTATTTCAGGCTAGGTAAGATCCACCATCGACCACACCGCCGCTTAACGTCAGGTTAGCTGTGGTCAAACAACCGCATACAACCGCAAAACACCATTAGCTTCAATAAAATAAAAAAAATTAGATTGTTACGAACACAAAATGTGTTTTTGATTTTTTAAGCCTTATCTTGTCATGATAACACTAAGGTCCGGTTCAACCACAAATAATTTGCACATGTTTTTTTCCTGTGATCTAGAGATGCTTTTAAAAAAAACACATCTCTCCATGACAGTACAAGTAGTGGATTCTAATTTAGATTGCCTAGGTCTTATTGTTGTTAATAAACCGATTATTATTATCTTTGTGCCTGATACTTACAAAACAGTAATAAAACAAAACGATAACGTACTGTTTATCAGCTTCAAACAAAAGAAGTAGGTAGATACTTAATTTGCAGGTACAAACCTTTTAGAATACGTTAGTAGTCATTAATTTGGTATGCAGTGAACATATCCAAGAAGAAAAAACTAGCAAAAAAATTATAGTTTTTTTTAATAGCCATCAAATATCCAATTTGGCACATACTTCGTCGAAACGGTCTTGAGTACTTACGTGGATTCGTGTACAGTTTTTGAACACTTAAAAGTCCTTCAGATTTCCACCTCATTCAACGTTACAAATTCTTAAATGGTGTAATTAAATGTATGTTGTAGGTAGATAATATTTTTATTTAAGATGGATCGATTTCCATACAAATAAATTTTTGCCATTTATGGACAAGTGGAGCATAATTTTACAGCGAAATCACTGCTACTGGCATTTATTTTGGTCTTTATTTGCGGTAAATCACAATTTCTTTAATAAAACAGTGGATTACTAGCATAATCTACTGTTTTATTCAAAAATCATAAAGCCATAAATCATTCATAAATTTGATTTTATGCTAATAATCTACTGTTTTATACAATCAATTGTGATTTACCTCAAATAAAGACCAAAATAAATGCCAGTAGCTGATTTCATTGTAAAATTATGCTCCATTTGTCTATAAATGGCAAAAATTTATTTGTATGGAAATCGAACCGCCTTAAGTATTTTTACCCTACTGCCAAGGAAGGGTTACGTTTTTTGCGCGTATCTTCTGTGTATGTGTGTAAATTACTTTATTACCTCGTTTTTTTCCAAACGGCTGAATGGATAACGACAAATAAGGTATCGTTAAATTCGTCTCTATTATCCAAGTGTTCTTAGATACGTATGTGTGTAAAAAAAAACAAAATGGCGGATTTTTGGCGCGACCTAGTAACAGATTTAGCTAAATCTATCAAGTAGAGTATCTAAATAAAGAAAATTAAAAGGGAATAAAAACAAAATTAAAGTTTAAAAATAGTAGAAGTAGTCGTGTAGTTGTAATAGTAGTTTTTAATGTGTTTTTTTAAGCTTTTAAATTGTGTTTTGTGTTTTTTTAACCTGTGTTTTGGCTTCATCGATTGCGAATTTACATAATATTATTATGTTGCTTAAAGAGAATACAATTTTAATGAATTACAAGATAATAATTAGGTAATAATAAATATCGTAGGACATTACACACAGCGCTATCTGACCCCAAACTAAGCAAAGCTTGTAGGTACTATGGAAGGCAGATAACTGATAGAATACTTAAATACTTTTTTTTTATATACATACTTATAATAGGTACATACAGAAATCATTACTTAAATAAAAACATTACGTTATTTTTCAATTAGGAATTAATGAAGTAGATATGTAGGTACCTACATGCTACTTAGTTAGTTTTAACAAATGCTTTGTGTCGATTAACTTTACGATAAATTTTTGTGCTAGAGCCCACAATATTCGAGATAACTTATAATCAATCGATAACCGAGTGTTATTTGATGTAACGTTTTGGCAGATTGACGTCCAAATTGTAGATTTAACGATTATTATCTTTACCACCTACGATACATTGAGTGACATCTTTACCTACCTTTTAAAAAGATATCGAGTGTAGGTAAATCATGTTAGCATTCTGAATTTACACTGTTTTTTATTTTTAGTGATATGAAGCATATTCTTTGGAAGAACGTGAACTGAAAAATGGATTTAAATTGGTGCGTAAGTGATTCGGCAATCTAGACTTATGACTTACTTTGTGTAACAAACTTATTTTACTAAATTTACATTAAAATTCTTGAATATATTTTTTTATGTAAAAATAATGAGATGAACGAGACGCTTTTATGGTGGTAAGAGACAACGATTCAGTTCATGACCATTGCAGCGATACACAGAACTTTGCGTAGCTATGTCCAAGATATCGCTGCTTTGGCGCTCGTTACTTTGAGAAAAAAAAAAGAAGAAAATATCAAAACAATTGACAGTGGCAAATTAACAAAGTGTGGTGCCAAAATCAAAGTAGAATATTATTATATTGCCTCAAATGTGAAAATAACGTCGTTATAATATTATTTCAGGAAAATACCATTTATCTGGTTGTTGCTGATCGTCTTAATATTAACGGATGTCTCTGCGGATTCTACTAACAGCAGGTAAGAAACTGACAGTTTAGATAAATTAATTCCTTTAATACTGACAGTTTTTTTTTAATTCATCATAGACCACGTGAAGTGACCACGTATAATATTTTGTTCTATTTACAAATTGTAAACAATGTAGTCAATGTCACACAAATATAAAACAATGATAGCTCAGTGGTTAGCGCGGTAGGTTCGCATGCCGAAGGGCGTGGGTTCAAACCCCAACAATGAGCTTGAGCTGCCGGTGAAGGAAAACATCGTGAGGAAACCATAGCATGGTGGTAGGGTACTTTCTAGTACTCGGCTGGCTAGCTACCACCCTCAAGTTGAAAATCTGTCGCCAAGCATCTAACGGTGTGTTCCGGCAGCCTCACTTAAGAGCCAGTTCCATTCCAGGCTAGGTGTGCTTTACCATCTTCGACCACACCTTCACTTAACATCAGGTGAGCTGTGGTCAAACACCTGGACTGTCAACCATTAAAAAAAAAAAAAAACAAAAGTTGTGAATTTATATTTTGCGCAATATCGACTACATGGCTATAATTATGTACACTATAATATTATAAGAGGGAAAGATTTGTATTTTTGGATTTTTGTATATTTGTAACGAATAAAATCAAAAACTAATGGACCGATTTCAAAAGGGATTAAAAGTAGCCTATGACACCCGGGGATAGCGAAGATTCCCAACGGTGAAAGAATTTTTGAAATCGGTCCAGTATTTTCGGAGCCTATTCAATACAAACAATCAAATCTGTCCTCTTTATAATAGTATAGATTCACACGTCACAGGTGTATTGAATTGTCGGTTTTGTAGCGATGATAGCTCAGTGGTTAGCGCAGTCGGCACATCCTGAGGGGCGTAGGCTGGGTTTTATGTGTTTACCATCTTTGATCACACTGTCACTGAGCTGTGTCAAGCAATCTAATATGACAATCATAAAAAAAATCAACTAGAAACAGTGAAACTGACTTACCTTTACTTGGTGGTAGATCTCCTTAGCAGGAGGTCATCTAGGTAGGTACCACCGCAGTACCAGATATTCTGCCGCCAAGCAGTAGTGTGTAAACATTACTGTGTTCCGGTTTGAAGGGTACTGCAGCTAGCGAAATTACTGGGCTGTTGAGACTAACCATAGAAAGTCTCAAAGTAATGAGCACCAAAGCAGCGATGCCCTGGACTTTGTTTTGTTACTCAAAGTTCTGTGTATCGCTGTAATGGTCATGGACAGGCGTTATCTCTTACCATCAGGAGAGTGTCTCGTTCGTCTCATTACTTGTCACATAAAAAAAAAAAAAAAACCTTTATATTTTTTCAGTTCAAGTATCAGGATGAGGAAGCTACCAGAAAGTATTAAATTCGGTGTAGCTACAGCTTCATACCAAATTGAAGGAGGGTGGGATGCAGCTGGTAAGTGCACTTAATAAAACAGGCTAGGTATATGACCATAGCTCACTGTTGTTACGTGACGGTGTGCTCGAAGATGTTATACATACCCAGCCTGGATTGGAACTGGCTCTCACGTGAGGATTCTGGAACACCGTTAAATGCTTTGCAACAGATTTATTATAATACAGTATACTATGTAATGTAAAATAGTAAAAAAAAAAAAAAAAACTAAAGTTGACAAAGGTTACGGACCCCAGTGTCTGTGGAGCGTATAATTATAAAAAAAATATATTATATATAGTAGGTATACTAACGACCCGCACAGGTGCAATGTAGATACTAATGTGGTGCATATGCATGTTTTATACAAATAAACCTTCCTCTTGAATCACTCTGTCTATTGATGGAAACCGCGTTAAAATACGTTGCGCAATTTAAAAGATCTAAGCTTACAAATGGCAAGAATTTATTTTATACTATGTAGTAAAATAATAGTAGTATTGTTGTAAATGCATAGTTGAGCTATATCTGAAATTAATATATATTTATTAAACCTATTCTTAGATCGTTTACGTTTTAATTCGTTAAGACTTACGCGGGCGCCTAGATGGCTAAAGCCAGCCAGCCATGCCTGTCAGTTTGCCCATTCCCCAATTATG
Source organism: Biston betularia (assembly GCA_905404145.2). Taxonomy (NCBI): domain Eukaryota; kingdom Metazoa; phylum Arthropoda; class Insecta; order Lepidoptera; family Geometridae; genus Biston; species Biston betularia. The sequence continues at coordinate 3,626,594 of FR989885.1, forward strand.
ACGCCGATGGTTAAAAAATGTTTTATTCTGTAACATAAAACACAAAAAACAAAAACGAAAAAATAAACCTTATTAATTTGGTTATTGCAGATAAATCTCCAAGCATATGGGACGTCTTCTGCCAGCGGCCGAACGCGGTCGAAGACAATACAACAGGCAACGACGCCTGTAAATCTTACGAGTTCTACAAACGAGATATAGAAATGATCAAATATTTAGGCGTTGACTTCTATAGGTTCTCCATATCTTGGCCCAGACTCTTCCCGAATGGGTTTATTAACAAAATCAGTGAAGATGGAAAGAGATATTACAATGATTTGATAAATGAATTATTAGATTGTGGTATCGAGCCAGTAATCACAATGTACCATTGGGATTTGCCCCAATCAATTCAGGATTTAGGAGGCTGGGCCAATCCTTTAATCGTTGACTGGTTTGAAGATTATGCAAGAGAATTGTACACACTCTTTGGAAATAGAGTGAAGACTTGGATAACTATCAACGAGCCTAAGCAAATTGCTATTTACGGCTACGGACAGAGGAGATTTGCTCCAGCCTTGAATTCTATGGGAATCGGGGATTATTTAGCTGCGAAACATATTTTGCTTGCTCATGCAAGAGCTTGGCATGTTTATGATAAGGAGTTCCGAGAGAAACAGAAAGGTAAGAAATGTTTGGCGCATACACTCACACAAAATAAAATAGCCTTGATAACAACCTAAGTGCTCTAGTTATTAGTAATCCCGCATAAGTAAAACAAACAGATAAAATACAGAAAATAGAAGAACCTTATAAGCTTGTTGCCACAAATGGCGGCATTATTGGTAAAAGCAAACTCATACAGCCATTCGAAGCCGTGGATAAAGATGAGACTATATTATGTAAAAGAAAATCAATTTTTTTTCAAGGCTATCATTATCACCGGTTTTTTACTGTCCACTCCTGATCGTAGGCCTAGTTTTTAACCGACTCAAAAAAGGAGGAGGATCTCAATACGACTGCATTTTTTTAAATGTTTGTTACGCGATAATTCCGCCAATTATGAATCGATTTTAGTGATTCGTTTTTTGCTTGGTAGATCATATTTCAGAGGTGGTCCCATATAAATTTTATCGAATTCGATCGAGCAGTTTTTAAAAAATCGACAAGAATCTAAAAAAATGTACACATCAATGATATTTTCGTTTACTCCGAAACCTCACTGCTTCATTGGAGCAGTGCATTTATTGAGCCTTAGGGTCATGGAGTCGGTTTTTTTAATTGTAAACTTTGTGTTATAGTTACTGAGCTCGTTTAGCAGCCCTTACATCCCATTTTGGCGCCACTGTACGCAGTTCGTTACTTTACCAGACTCTGTACTTTCACGTGGTCTTCACACTGAAACTCGTCTAACCTACATTTTTTTGGGGAAATGTAATCAGTCCACTGCTACTAATTATCACTTTAAGAAGAATGGAAAGAGAAGATGACATGGTTTTGCCATATTTACAGGAATATGCGGTATCACAATAGCCACCGATTTTCGAGAAGGCGCATCTGAAGCTCCAGAGGACATCGAAGCGGGCCTCGTAGCGTTGGATTTCGAAGTCGGATTGTACGCCCATCCGATCTTTTCAACCAAAGGCGGGTTTCCAGATAGAGTGATCAAAAGAGTCGCAGAAAGAAGCAAAGAACAAGGTTTCTTGAAGAGTAGACTCCCTGAGTTTACAGATAAAGAAATTGAGTTTGTGAAAGGTATATTTTTTGTATAAATAAAATTAATGAGCTGATGTTTCGGTAGCTTTGTTAGGGGATCGTCTAGCTTCCAATCTGGAGGCCCTGGGTTCGAATCCCATAGCAGACAATTCTGTCTTTTATAACAAACAATGTTTTGTAATCAAGTCGAGTGTATAATTATGATCCCTTCTTATATTATAAATGTGAAAGTTTTGGATAGATGGATGGATGGATGTTAGTCTTTCACGCAAAAACTACTGAACGGGTTTGAATGAAATATGGTGTGGAGGTAGCTGAGACCCGGATTAAGACATAGGCTACTTTGTTATCTCAAAAATATGTAGCGGGTAACACCGCGGGGCGCAGCTAGTCTGGTTATATTACATAGAAACTCTTTATTGTGCGCACCAGAAATAGAAAAAAGAAGTACAGAAAACAAAAGAATTACGAGCTTGTGCTATTTAATTAAATAAATGAGAGTTTTGGCGGGAACGCGGGAAGAGTCGTGTCGCTCCGTTGTATTTTTTCCAAAACTAGTGTTTTGTCGAGTGTTTATGCATAAAAATGGTGGTGTTTTATTCATAAAGTGCCGAATTACAAGCGCGAGTGTGGGAAAATGATATAATGTGGTGAAACATGAGTTTTCGTGTTGCTTCCAAAACTCCATCGAAGCTTTGTAGTAAAGTTGCCACTACTTTACTAAAGCATGACTGGAATTAACTGACACGAACTGGACTTGACAAAGACGACTTTGACTAAAACTAGCTACGATGGCACTTATTTAACTTTTGAAACTTGAAAATATATAATTACTTGACACTGGCAAATGCTAAAACGCGACGCCAAAACCAAAGAAAGAAGAAGAATTAAATAAATAATAAGTATATGTTCAAAGTTAAAGAGGAATGACTTTCTAAATCTAACTTCTCTATTTTCAATTCTGAGGTTGCATTTCAGTGAACTGCCCTATTAAACATCAAAATCTTTTGTTTTTTTTTTATATCGGACTAGGCACGCGTTTGTCCACGATCTCAACTGGTGGAAAGCGACGATGTGGCCGAGGATGGAGCACGCTTGAACAACCCTGGGTTGTACTTACTTGGAAACAGACGCTGACGAGTTCCACACATCAGCAATTCTCATCTTCTTTAAAATCAAATTTATTAATGATTTTTGAGTAAAACAGTAGATTATGCTAATAATCTACTATTTTATTCAAGCATTTGTGTTTTACCGTAAATAAATGCCAGTAGCTGTGATTTCACTGTAAAATTATGCTCCATTTGTCCATAAATGGCAAAAAAATATTTGTATTTAAATCGAACCACCTTAAAAGGAATTCCGACGGTGTCTTTTGGTTGAGCGTTTCGTGTTGTTGATTCCAGGAACGAGTGACTTTTACGGTTTCAACCACTATTCCACCAAGTTCTACACACCATACACTAAAGGAATCTTTGATATACCGTCGTATGAAGACGATATGGGTGGCGTTGGTGGCTACCTGGACTATCCACCTGCTGCTATAATCCACAGCACCGTAAGTGTTTACTATTTTTATTATTATTATTAAATACTAGCAGTCCATCCCGGCTTCGCACGGGTGGACATTTATTTTTTAATTAAATTCTAGTAATAAAATATTGCCTATGTTACTTAGGGACAATGTAGCATTCTAACGGTGAAAGAATTTTTGAAATCAATCCAGTAGTTTATGAGTTTGTTTGTTACAAACATACAAAAATACAAATCTTTCCTTATGTTCTGAGTGTCGGACTTATAGAAGTCCTCACCACTGTTGTGTCTGAAACGACTGTTAAGCGGAAATAAACTAAGTAGGTATGTTTTTTTTGTTTTTCTTTTCCAGTCCATACCTCACGGAATCCGTAAAGCATTAAACTGGGTGAAGGAAAACTGCAACAATCCTCCTATAATGATCACGGAGAACGGATTCGGCACACTGGGAGGAATAGACGACCTCGACAGGATAGAATACTTCAAGAATTACTTGAGGAATGTACTAGACGCTAAGGAGATCGACGGGTGCAATGTAGTAACATATACGGCTTGGAGTTTGATGGATAATTTTGAGTGGTCTTCGGGATTAAGGTAAATGCATTAGTTTTTTTTTTTAATTTATTAAGGCATGCCAACAGCACACATATTGCTTAATTTACATTTTAAAGAGTTATGTTCCGATACATTCATAATTGGCATTTTATTTCAAAATCGATTCATAATTGGCGGAATGATCGCGTAACATATATCCAAAAAAAAAATACACAGTCGAATTTAGAGCTTTTTTTTTAATTTTTTTTTTTTTTTTTAGGCTAACATCACTCACTATAATTTTGGTTATAAACCTCGAAGTTTCGGAAATGTTACAATAACCGTGGTCAGCCCAGCTCGTGACCACGGCTATTGTGGCCAAAACGTCCTATTTAAGTTACGATGATAAACATAATTATATCTACTACTTGGTAACAATATCAATTCGCAACATGTCTCGACCTTTGACTAGAAATTCGCGCTCAAGGACTGTTTACATTAGTTCACAAAACGTATCGAAAGCAGATAAAAACGGCACAAACAGTAGAGGTCAGCAGTATCAAAAAAATAAATGAATATGCGTTTGACCTAATTATGAATCTAATCGCATTTGGTGGGTTATCGTAATAACTATGATAAACAACCGCAGTTTTCTTTTTTCTTAACTTATCATAACTCTATCGTTTTTCCATCTCTTTAGAAAACAAAATAGTTACATTCACATTTTTTCATACCCACTCTATTTGTTTACACCTATTTTTTTATTTTTTTTAAAGTAATGAGACGAACTAGATGCTCTCCTGATGGTAAGAGGTAACGCCTGTCCATGACCATTGCAGCGATACACAGAACTTTGAGTAACAAAATAAAATCCAAGGCATCACTGCTTTGGCGCTCATTACTTTGAGACTTTTGGATGGTTATCTATATTATGTATTACTTGGCTATAATTCTCTGTTTTTATTAGCCGTGTTATATTTTATGTATACATAATACGTTGAGGTATATATCTATATCTATTATACTATTATAATGAGGAAAGATTTGATTGTTTGCATGTTTGTATTGAAGCTCTGAAACTACTGGACCGATTTCAAAAAATCTTTCACCGTTGGGAAGCTACACTATCCCCAGGTGACAGGCTACAGGAACTAAACTAAACTAATAAGCTAAATTAAATCAAGCAAGCGCGCGCAACTGTTATCAGGAAAATCTCAATAGGGCTCCCAAGATACCGGCCTGGCCGATTTTGGGGCCCATTGTTAAGAACATTGTACAAATTAATATATTATATCATATATTACATAATTGTACAAATTAGTATGATAATAATAATAATTTATTTCGAATAACCACATTTATATCAAGTAGATAATAATCAATTAATAATATAATAAATAATATTATACAAAATAAATATACAATAATAAATTTGACCAGCGTTTTAGAATACTAAAACTGTGTCGTATTATAGTGGAGATGATCGCATTACCAGACTTAAAGAGTGAATCTCTAAATCTGGCAATGCGATGCCTTATCAGTGTATCGAGAGCCGGCACGCGGGCCTCCGCGAACATGGTGGACGCGCTGCAGCACCGCGGGAGGCGAAACATGTTGCTGTATAACGAAAGGGAAATTGTTTTTTTTACTGGTGATAGGCTAGGTGTTTGACTAGAGAGTTTTTCAGAGCTTGTCTGATCTAATGTTATGTAAGAGTGTGGTCAAAGATTTTAAACACACTAAGCATGGGCATAGCGCGCGTGAGGCAGTTTGCGAGGCGATCGTCGGACTATGTAAAGAGTTATAACTTCTTCAAAAAGGTCACAAGGCCTTGAAACTGGCTTAACCTACAGTCGCGGAGTATATCTACGGTTAAAAATAATTATGTAACCATTGTTTCAGTATAAAATTCGGTCTTTTTGAAGTGGACTACAAAGACGAGAACCGAACCCGCACGGAACGGGCCTCAGCCGTGTGGTACAGCCATCTCATGCGGTCAAGAGTTTTGCAACTTAACTAAGAACCTCTTGCAGTATTAGTATAATAACATACTTTAGTATACTTTCCGAAATTTGGCAATTTTAATAATAATTCACGTTTTCAAAAACAAAAAACTGACTTTTAAACACTGTTATATACCTACTAGAGATCTAAACTGAATACGCTTTTTTAATTCAGAAAAGATTTTCGTTTGACCACACTCTGCCTGGTATTAAACAGTAGTGCGGTCTAAGATATAGCACGCTAAACTTTAAGCTGGTCATGCCTTGACTAGGTTAGTACAAGTTAAGTAAATATATGAATAGATGTCAATGAAGTCCTCGGAATCCTCATTTATGTGTAACACATAAACGGAGCCTGCACTGTAAACAGAAGTATGTTCGTTGTTGTTAACTTATTAATTAATTTAAATATAAATCTCTTTTATTAATCAAAATAAAATATCTTAAATTAATACTATTTTTATAAAAATAACTTAATCTAAAATTCCGTCAGAGGAGGGATATGTGGCCAGAATGCTGGCAGCATTGCCACGCTGGACGGCAATGCTAAGCTTTTGACCAAAGTAGATACCAGCATTCTGAAGATTCCTTAATTAATTATATAGCTTAATTCCTTAAAGTATAATTGTAAGATTTTTTTTGTACAAGTTTGTTATTTGGGTGATTCTACGATAAGAGGTTTCAAGTTCATAGAGGATACGGCCAAGAAGAAAAGTTAGAGTTTTTTCTTGAAACCCTTATATTATGATTGTTGACCCGTTTATTTACCTTTTCACACAAGGGCAAGTCACTTTATACATATTTCATTACTTTTTCGAAGACCAGGGTAAATACATCGAGCAGGGGAGAGACATCAGGACCAGGGTAGATACTTATTTCACCAGGGGAGAGAATTTGACACAATAACATACTTAATAAAATCAATAAAATGAATTAAATCAACTTTTATTAAATATTGTTCTTAACATATAATCAGACTATTATATTAATCATTAATCAGACTATCATATTACAGCATTTTTTTCTAAAACAATAGTGTTTCACTTACAAAAATACACATGTAAATTATCTTGCCATTGTACCTCAACGATTATAAAATATTCTTATATTAATACTAATTAATACTAATAAAGCTCTTCTTAAGTGTTAATCAGACTTGGATAATCAGGTTAATTTTCATATTGCCTATACCTATGCGGTTCTGTCACATTCTGTATACGGCTCATTTAGTGAAAGATAGGAAGTAAATGTAAATTAGAAAATGAAAAATAACATAAATATTTAAAGGCACTCTCTTGCTTACATGAACAAAAAATAAAATCAAAATAACATAAAAAATTAAAGGCACTTTCTTACCTACATGAATAAAAAATATAATTAAAATGCTTAAGCTTTCTCAAACACATTTACCGACTTTTTAAAGGAGTAAAACATCCTCTGCCCTTTCAAAATAAGATTTGGCATAGGGAGTGTCTGGACAACCTGATCTTCTGAAATGAATGAAATATCTTGATCATCAACTTTAAATAATTTTCCGGTTTTGTATGCATTTTTTATATACATTATTTTAATCTTTTGATATCGTAGCCTGCTTCTCTACTTCACGTTTCTTCTGTAATCTTTCTTCACGTGTTAACTTTTTCCTTGGTGCCATAATCTGTAATAATGACCGTAATATATTAACAATATTTTTTTATCATAAAAATTTTCATTTGCCATAATTATTTAAGTCATTTAAAACTGACGTTGAAAGAAGTAACATTTAATTTAAGTTTTTTTATTGAAACAAAATAAAAAACCCTTAAATTAATACTACCTATTTACAAAATGTATACAAAAAAAATTGTCTAAAAATCTGTGACAGGAGGGATATGTGGTCAGAATGCTGGCAGCATTGCCACGCTGGATAGCAATGCTTAGCTTTTGTCCAAAGTAGATACCAGCATTCTGGTCACCTGAAGCTTCCTCTAAACGTTTGGCCAGGTCCCGATACAGTTCGAGAGCGGCCGGCCCCCACGAACCTAAAGTTTCAACCCCAAACGGTACAAAAAGATATATTCTATCCAAATAACTATATTTGTGCCGTTTGAGGTTTTCCGGCACCAGCTTGTCCCGAAGTCACAGGAAGATGAGACGGCGCCAAGGTGTCGACACAAGTGGCATCCCATACAAGAGGCCGTCCTATCTTCCAAGGGATAAGGGTCATCCCGTCGGGTCTCTTGCCTTCTTGTCGTCACGCATCAGTCCGTTTGGTTCTAAAACTGATGGGACGCCGGCACTGATAAAAGCCCGACGGATGACGTCTATTAAGCTGGCGTGCAGCGATATACGCCCAGCACTCTTAATGCATGAAAGCGCGTGGTGGCCGTGGCGATCCGCTATTTCACTGCACGAACTGCAATGAGGGGCCTGACATACTGCTCCTAATCTTAAAGATATGGCCACCCGGAAAGTGTTATCTAATAGATTACCAACGTTTTTTGAAGGAAGTGCATGTAACCAAAGCCCTGACTCCCAGCGAGATACTGCAAGTAGGCGAGCGCGTTCTGTAGAAGAAGTCGCAGAGTCAACTAAGCCTTGACTTTCTAACTTACACAGTGGCTCGTCCACTGCCTTTGAGAATTCGGACCTTTGGGTACGGACTGGCTTGGACAAGCAGCTTTCCAGCTTTCTAAAGCCTCAGTCAGACAGCTTATTTTAAAATTGAAGTTAGTTAAATCTGCGTTTGTTATAACATCTTATGATGAATATTATCTCCCCTGGTCAGGGACTCTCTCCCCTGGAAGTTATCTTGACAGGGGAAATACTCCAGGGGAGAGACGTTTTCATGACAAATTCAATTATTTTTACTGAATAAATTCTTTTTTGGGTTAATTGTATATCTCACTTATCATATTACTGTATTGATTAATTAGGGCAGTAAATGCAAATACATTAAATGAATATTATAAGTTTTATGACTTACCAGTGGAGAGACACATTCACCTTGCGAAAGCACTACACCGCACGGTCGCGTCGCAACAACTAGAAAATAGCGGCGCTTAGACGGCTCGCGCGTTTAGTAATGCTAACATCACGCCGATAGACGAGCTTGAGCGCTACTTCCAATATGGTTGTCCTTAAATTTATGTTTGTATTAGCGGAACAAAATTTGGCAGGGTAGATACACAAAAAAAGCGGGACAAAAGTTAATTTTAAAAATTATTTGAAATTAACAAAAGTATTTTATTTTTTATTTAATAATGTTTAAGTATAATTACTTAAATTCCATTTAAAAATGCTTTAGTTAAATAACTGATACAAAAAACATATGTATTGTTTGAAAGTTAAATTGAAACCACCAAGGGGACAGGCCAGGGTAGATACTTTTTTAGACTTTGTAAGGAATTTCAGAAAAATGTGTTTTAATTAGGCATTCAATTGTGATGTTATTTAATAAAGTATATTATGATGATGTGATTCATTGTAAGAAATAGCAACATATAGAATAAAAAAACTGTTATAAACGGATTGCCGCACAAGTTACCTCTTATCGTAGAACCACCCATTTATGGTCAATAAATATTACTGATTTATAATTATAATTTCAGCCTATTTTTCCCCACTGCTGGGCAAAGGCCTCTCTTCCTCCCTTCCACGTCTCTCTGTTTGGCTATCCTTATCATGAGCTCATCTTTCCACCGTCTTCTAGGACGGCCTGGTCCTGGTGGCCGTTTAACCTCCGGGATCAAGTCGGAGGTGGTTTTCATAGCTTCGCTGGCATTCAGCAGGCGTAGGCGTTTGCAAAATGTATGTACATGTACAGGACATAATAGGCACACTATTTCTAGATCTAATATTTTATATAATGTGATGCCATTAGGGTATAGCAAAAAATTTGCAAGTACAGAAAATTTCATTTCAAGATAATTAAATTCAATAAAATGAAATTTAATAGATAAAATACTGGGCTGTTTTGACTAACCATCGAAAGTCTCAAAGTAATGAGCGCCAAAGCAGTGATACCCTGGACTTTGTTTTGTTACTCAAAGTTCTGTTTCGCTGCAATGGTCATGGACAAGCGTTTTCTCTTACCATCAGGAGAGCATCTCGTTAGTCTCATTACTTTTTGCATTAAAAAACAAAATGTAAAAATAGATTATTATTAATTAATTAGTTATTTAAAATATTATCATCATTAAAAAAAACGTCATGAGTATAGTGACAATTGGCTTCCAGGATAGATTTCAACCGAAAAATAAAATAATCTTTATTTGCAGTTCAATCAAACTTTTTTTTGTATTTATTTACTAAGTGCATAAAAAGTTACAAATAAGTTTTATAAAAATGTTAATATAATCGAAAGATTTCGCTAAAATTATCATTATTTAGCTAATCAAGAGAAATTATTTGCTCGCTTTGACCCTGGAGATAATAATTTTATGATAAACTCTTTGCAGTCAAAACAATTTTGTTTTACACAACAGAACTGTCATCTAACTTTTCATGTTTTCGATAATACCTATATTTTTTAATTACAAACTAGCTTACTCCCGTGACTTCGAATTTTAATTTTTAGGGTTCCGTACCAAAAAGCAAAAACGGGACCCTATTACTAAGACTCTACTGTCCGTCCATCTGTTCGTCTGTCACCAGGTTGTATCTCATGCACCGTGATTGTTAGACAGTTGAAATTTTCACAGATGCCGTATTTCTGTTGCCGCTATAACAACAAATACTACAAAACAGAATAAAATTAATATTTAAGGCTCCCATACAACAAACGTGATTTTCTGCTCGTATTTGCTTGATATTGATAACGGCAATAGGTTGTCGCTTGAAATATTCACATAATATTTAGTTATATATTCACTTATATAAATAATTATATTAAAATAAAATTAATATTTAAGGGGAGCTCCCATACAACAGACATTATTTTTTTTGCCGTTTTCATAGGTAATGGTACGAAACCCTTCGTGTGCGAGTTGGACTCGCACTTTTTTTAACATTTATCAAAGTTCTGTGTATCGCTGCAATGGTCATGGACAGGCGTTATCTCTTACCATAAGGAGAGCGTCTCGACTGTCTAATTAACTTTACATTAAAAAAAAAATGCTTACGGAAACATTTTAACTAGCAGCATTATTACTTCCAGATAAGCTAAGTATCGAGAGAAATCAAGAACATGTAGAAAACGTGGTGCGCCAATTACCAGGAAAAAAACAATCAGCATATTTTTATATGGCATTGCTGTCAATATCATCATTCAGATCCCCCATCCCTCATGTCATCAAAAATAAGCAATCCCCCCCCCCTGGTGCTTATGTAATACTTAAAATAAGTAGCAACACCGGGCCGTTCCTCTCTTCAGTAGGAGCGTGTGTGAGCGTGAGCGTTCAAGTGAAATAGGACTGTGGTACTTAGTGTGTTATTGTTTGTTATCGTCAAATTTAATTATCGAATGTAGGTAATGACCCAAAATGTATACCAACAAGTTGCCGTATGACATAAACAGTGAACTGTGTCGTTTGCTCGACGCCTACGAGTACTGGAAAAGTCTAGCCGGTGAACAAATGAGATTATCACCATTTTTCATTCACGTAAGTAATTTGAACTTTATCATTTTTAGAAATAAATGAATAACGAAATTCTTTATGAAATTGTGTTAATTTTTTCTTTTTACTAACATGCAAGCAAGTTACCGACATAGCCCAATGATGGAGGGCTGCAAAGTTCTGGAGTGGAGACCAAGGATCGGCAAGCGTGTTACTGTGTGACATTACTGTGTTCCGGTTTGAAGGGTACTGCAGCTAGCGAAATTACTGGGTTGTTGAGACTAACCATCTAGTCTCAAAGTAATGAGCGCGAAAGCAGCGATGCCCTGGACTTTGTTTTGTTACTCAAAGCTCTGTGTATTGCTGCAATGGTCATGGACAGGCGTTATCTCTTACCATCAGGAGAGCGCCTTGATCGTCTCATTACTTTTACGCGCAGCGTAGGACGTTCACCTATAAGGTGGACAGACGACCTAATAAGGTCCGCAGGAACGCGTTGGATGCGAGCTGCTTCCAACCGGTCTTTGTGGAAGTCAATGGGGAAGGCCTATGTCCAGCAATGGACGTTCTAAGGCTGAAATGATGAACATGCAAGCTACGATAGCCTAGTTGGAAGACCGTCTAACTCGCAATCTAGAGGTCCTAGGTTCTAATTCACCCGTGACACGCGCCTTAGTTTTAAGCAAATAACGGTAAAGAAAAACATGTCTAAAAGCAGTTTGCTACTACTATAAAGTATATAAAGAATATGATAATAATTTACATGAAAATAATAAATGAAATTAATTAAGTAATGATTAAAAAAATCGTTTTTTTTTTTTCAAATTAATTTAATTTAGTTATTATTTCTAAGTAATAAAAATAATGTACTGTTTTATTCAAGCAATTGTTATTTACCGCAAATAAAAACCGAAATAAATGCCAGTAGCTGTCATTTCACAGTAAAATTATACTCCATTTGTCCATAAATGGCAAAAAATATTTGTATGGAAATCGAACCACCTAAACCTAAACCACATAAAGACTGTTATGTAGCGATGATAGCTCAGTGGTTAGCGCGGTAGGTTCGCATGCCGAAGGGCGTGGGTTCAAACCCCAACAATGAGCTTGAGCTGCCGGTGAAGGAAAACATCGTGAGGAAACCATAGCATGGTGGTAGGGTACTTTCTAGTACTCGGCTGGCTAGCTACCACCCTCAAGTTGGAAATCTGCCGCCAAGCATCTAACGGTGTGTTCCAGCAGCCTCACTTGAGGGCCAGTTCTATTCCAGGCTAGGTGTGCTTTACCATCTTCGACCACACCTTCACTTAACATCAGGTGAGCTGTGGTCAAACAACTAGCCTGTAAAAAAAAAAAAAAAGACTGGACTTATTTATTTTTCCAGGAAATACAGCAAGCTGCACGCTACTACAACATCTCGCCGACCCACCAGCTGTTGATAAAATGGGGCCAACGGAGCCACAACGTGAAAGAACTATTCCTAATGCTATACCGTATGCAACACGTACCGGCTTTACGATGCCTCGAGTCATTAGTCGACGAAAGCTTCAGAAAAAAGTTAAACAAATTAGTTGGTAAGAATGATCGCTTTTAGCTTGTGGCACAATCACATGAGATTCTTTTGTTTTCCGTATAAAAAATATATTTCTGTTGCGCACCATATACTTTTTAATAAATCATTTACTTTTGCTTACTCAATTTTTTTATGGTAACAAACGCATATGTACCACCTCTATTTTATACTTTTTAGGGTTCCGTACCCGAAGGGTAAAAACGGGACGCTATTACTGAGACTTCGCTGTCCGGCCATCCGTCCGTCTGTCACCAGGCTGTATCTCAAGAACGGTGATAGCTAGACAGTTGAAATTTTCACCGATGATGTATTTCTATTGCCGCTATAACAACAAATACTAAAAATAAAATAAAATATATATTTAAGGGGGGGGCTCGCATACAACAAACTTGATTTTTATAAATGGTACGGAACCCTTCGTGCGCGAGTCCGACGCGCGCTTGGCCGATTTTTTACTTTTAAACTTTTTACTTTCAAGTCGCAAATGAGTCTGTTTCTTCTAGGCAAACGTGGTCCAACGTAGACCGCATATTTTCTTAACGTGCAAGACCATAGTGGTAAAACGCAAGCCTAAATAAAAATTGTATTTAAAAGACAAAGTATGAACCTATTTAATGAGAATAAATAAATAAATAAATATCGTAGGACATTACACACAGCGCCATCTGACCCCAAACTAAGCAGAGCTTGTGCTATGGAAGACAGATAACTGATAGAATACTTAAATACTTTTTTTTTTGTAAATACATACTTATAATACATACAGTACACCCAGACACAGAACAAACATCGATGTTAGTCACACAAATGTTAGTCCTGAGTGGGAATCGAACCCACGCCCCACAGCTCTCGAAGCAGACATGCTACCAATGAACCAACAGGGTTGTCAAAAAAATAAATAAAATAATAAAAGTTAACTTTTAATATTTTTTAGGAAAGTTTGCGGATTCATCATCTTTTCTTGTTTCTGGCAATACGTTGTCTACGGTGGAATCCAGCTATGACTTCTCCAGTAGCAGCAGCCTGGTAAGGATATAAAAAAGAACTTATACCTATGGTTAGAAAGTTATGTTGTTCTTCCACACGCACAAAACGAGATAGACCTTTTTTAGAGTTCCGTAGCCAAAGGGTAAAACGGGACCAACACCACGTGCTTTCCCGTACTACGGGAAATTTATATTTCTTTAGATAAATAATTATTTATAATCGATTTCTAGATGTTAATCAATATAAAAAAAACTCTGTCCATTACGTTAACCGTTTTTTAACAGCTCATACAAAATTTGACGATATAACTTTGTACAGCGTCTAGCAAAATAAATCTCACACAAATAAATACGTTTAATCTAGCATTACCCCTTTACAAGGTTTAATAAAAATTGCTCTCTAGTTAACGCAGCCTTTCAAAAATCTTTCCTCTTTATAATATTAGTGTAGATATAAGAGTTTTCCCATAGCCAAAATTACAATAACCTTTCGTATTAGTACACCTAAAGCTACAACGCAGTAGGTACTTAAACATAATATGAAAACAAGGGTTGATGTCAAGCCAGTAGACCAGGTAGAGGTGATTTGTTGGTTTGAATACCATGAATATTAATCCAAATTCCTACTTACAGAATTCTACGTCTAGCGAAGGCGGCAAATCCAAGAGCATGGCGGTGGAAATTAGCAGGAACGCGCCTTTGATTTTGATGATAAGTTACGAAGAGCTACGCGCCGCTACCGACAATTGGTGCGAAACCAATCTACTGGGAAAAGGCGGCTTCGGACAAGTCTTTAAAGGTATATAGCTAAAGTGACCATACGTCCCGTTCAAAATGGGACTTAATAAATTAATTCGTTTATTTCATCCATTTATTTATGGAAGTCTATGGGGGAGGCCTATGTCCAGCAGTGGACGTCCTATGGCTAAAATGATGATGATGATGATGAAAATGGGGAACACCTTCATTTTTTTCGAGACGACCCGCTCTTCAGTCAGTATAGTCAGTTCCTGACCACGGCTAATATAATTGCAACATGGCTGAAACGTCAAGGTACTAACTATATAGTATTTTGTGAGCGATTATGTTTCGGTCATAAACATAATCATATACATAGATATCTATGTAAACTGTCGAGATAGTAATGTTCTATTTTTTGATGTCGAATGCAAAAAATACATAGTTGCGTCTATTGAGTCATATGGACTTTTTTAGTAATAATTATACAATGAATTTGTGAATAATTTTTTGACGAAATAATTATGTTTAATGCAGAAATCTTATTATAAATCATAAAATGATTGTAAACCAACTTATTAGTAAATTATCTTATCTCATTTATTTATAGAAGAGTAAGACATTTTTACGGCATATTTTTCAGGCGAATGGAATCACCTACCAGTGGCTGTCAAACGGCTACAAGATGACAAGGGCAGAAGGAGTTTGGGCAGAGAAATGTGCCTAGTTCAGTATAGGCATGAAAATATTGTGCCTTTATACGGATGTAGCTTTGGAGGTACGTTTTTATATACTTACTAGTTACTATGGGAACTGGTCGCAGATCTGAAGACGTCGCGGTGTGCTCTGTGTACTGGAATATTCCTGACACCGTATAGGTGAGGTACTCCGACGGCATGTCTCGGTACACTACCAGCCCCCACCCCCGCGCCCACGCATCTTCACGTGCGATGTGAGGTGCGCAGCAGCCCGCAGTGTGACGAAGACATGACCGCGCGCGCGTTGTACCGAGCTTTGTCTCCATGATAAAGGGCACCGGATGTGACCGAAATTATAGTCGGAGTTTCCGATAAAATTAAACGGGTAAAACAAAAATACTGCACTAGTTTTTAGCGTTCGCATGGTAAATTCCGAAAAGAAATTTCACAAAGATTCTTCTTAATTTTTGACATGAATTTGAATTTTGAGTCCTTAGTGGGAAATCAGAATCAGATCAAACCAACGATAACAACAGATAAAACGTGTTTGACCAAATTCATTTCCCACTAACGTGCATTAATCGGCACTTTGTAAATAAACATTCGAAGAGAACACAAGTTTTGGAAAATAATACAATGCGGCGACATAAATATTCCGCGTGCCCGCCAAAATCTTGAAAAATAATTATTTGCTCTTTTTTCGTTTTTGGCATCACACTTTGCACATTTTGCCATTGTCAAGTATTTCGGTAGTTTCAAATATTTTAAGAAAGATCTAGTGAAATTATTTTAAGTAACAAATCAGATGCTCTAGCAATGAAGACTTCTTTGTGTGCCATTTACTAATGCCCATTCACGTAATTCAACACTTTATGGATAAATACCTTTAACTTCGTTTTTGCCAAAACACTTGTTTTTAGAAAAGATTTCACTAATTACCTAAATCATGAATTACGAATGTTGTTTCAGGTCCTGAAGCGTGTCTGGTGTACCAACTAATGTTAGGCGGTTCGCTACTACAAAGGCTAAGGGGGGAAACACACCACCCTCCGCTATCCTGGCCTCAGCGGTACTGGATCGCTCACGGAGTAGCCAGGTAAATTAATCTTACGTACTTAGCACATTTACTGTAGATATAATTTTTTAATGGAAAGAGAATGAACAGGTATGAACCGTTATCTTGGTAGTAAGAGATGACACCTGCCCTTGATCGTTGCAGCGGAACCCAGGACTTTGGAAAATAAAGTCTGGAGTATCGCAGCTTAGTCGCTCAATAGATCTGTAATATCATTCAGACCGAAACACAGTAATGTTTACGCAATACGGATTACCTGATGCTGCGATGGTACTTACCTAGACGACCTCCTGGTAAGGAGAACTAGAAAGAAATGTAATATGGAAGAGGAACATCAAATTATGTGAAAGAAGTCCCGACTTCATACAAATTGTAGTGCTTACATCAAATGCTACATTATATTTATACTTTCATTCATTCACAGTAGCACATGATACAGATCCACATACTAATAACAATCCATATCTACAAACATTTATTACATTTATTTATTTATTAAAAACGGCTAAAAGCCAGTTACATCAAATTAATAGTCAAATTCATTTACATTAAATTAATACTCAATTATACAAGAAAAATAAAATTATAGTCAATATAGAAATACATAATACAATTACAAATAAAATTAAATTATTCATTGTGCATTCTCACAATATGCCAAGCATGCAGACATCAAAGACAACCAACCATTCTCAAACACATCACATTCAGGATTGGCCTTCAAGAGTGCGTTGAGCGCGGTGAGAGTTCGGGGAATGGGGGAGTTGGAGTTAGACAAAAACAAACAAAAACAAAAACAAGCATTGTTTGATCACGTAAAAATGTTATTAAGGTAATAAAACCCTAGTCCAAAACTACAGCCACAGGAGCTACCACTTAGGAAAATGAAAGTGTGACAGTGTTTTAACCCCTACCCAGACGCTAACAAAACATTTTTTTTGTGTCTGGTAAGAGTGTTTCCGTGTGCCTCTCACGGAAAGAGAGATGGAAGCTACCTAGCTCTATTCCTGAAAGGCTGGGGACCAGCGTCGTCGAAACTGCAGCCGAGTACGAAAGCGTCCCCGTAGCCCCAGCATATAGGCACTAGGCAAAATCTTCTTCTTCTTGAAGGTCCGATGATGAACGTCTTCATTACTGAAGAGCACGAAGACGTTCATTACTTGTAATGCCTTCACTGAGGCGTTCACTAGCTGCTTCCACGCGACCCTGTTTTCGGTTTTCTCAGGGCTGTAGTGACGGAGAGTTCCGTAATAGCCTAGGTAGAATCACCCCCAAGGTTTTAGTGGGTAAGCCACTTAGGCGGAGGGAGAGTCCCACATAACCACTCTGCTCCCTTCGAACTCGGTGATATCCATCAAGGATTTTTTCTGAGAAAAAAGGCTCGTGGAATAAATAAATATAGTTATCTTTATTTCATTCAGATTTCTATCCATGTTTGTTGATTATTTATGTTTGTATAAGTGTTGTGTGTTGCCTATTGTTATATATAAAAAGTTTCGTATCAACGTAAGCTGTCTCTGACGTTGTTGCTCTCAATTTTTTTTCTCGTTCTAATTTGTACTTATTAATTGTTTTAGTATGTAAAGAAACTTAATCAACTTGTTAGCTTAGATTAAAGTCTGTTCAGCCGTTATTAGACCACAAGCTTTTTCTAGCTTTTCCCCCTTTATTAATATAAAGGGATGTGATCAACTTCCATAGGACTGATCGAATCTGATTCGAAACTTGGTATCCTACTGTAATTATATTACAAGAACACCTTCCACCGTCAGGTTACCTTGTCCTGATACTGTAAAATCACCATTATTATGTAGGATACCTGACTCCTTACCCACTCTTAGTAGACGCATGGTGTTCGGGTTCAGAAGATTTTCAAATTTTTAACTAATTTTTATAGCTAGTGACTAAAAAATTCCAGAGGCCTTCAATATCTGCACAACGTGGGAGAAATACCTCTTATTCATGGTGACATAAAACCTGCCAACATTCTACTGGACCAGCACCACATGCCCAAGATCGGAGACTTCGGTCTCGCGAGGAAAGAACTTCCTGGGAAATACATGCATAAGTAATAATTTTTTTCATAATAAACAAATCTGCCGCCAAGCACCGGTGTGTTCCGGCAGCCTTACTCGAAAGCCACACCATCACTTATTTAACATCAGGTGAGCTGTGGTCAAACACCTAGCTTGTCAACCATAAAAAAATAAAATATTCTACGTTTAAATTAATGTGTTAAGCAGAGGTTTTAACATTAAAGGTTGATAATGTGTGATAAAATAAACTTGACATCAAAGTTCAAAATTTCGACATTTCACTTGGGCAGTTTTAAAAAAACCAGCCAAGTGCGAGTCGGACTCGCGCACGAAGGGTTTCGTACCTTTATCTATAAAAACGGCAAAAAAATCACGATTGTTGTATGGGTGCCCCCATAAATCATCACAGCCCCGTTCGCTCATTGGTCGTAAATCTGCCTTGAGAGCTGTAGGGCGTGGGTTCGATTCCCACTCAGGGCAAACATTTTGTGAATAAACAAATGTTTGTTCTGTGTCTGGGTGTTCTGTATGTATTATAAGTATGTATTTACAACAAAAAAAAAAGTATTTACGTATTCTATCAGTTATCTGACTTCCACATCAGTTTGGGGCCAGATGGCGCTGTGTGTGCTGTGATAGTCTTACGATATTTATTTTATTTTATTTTATTCTGTTTTTTAGTAATTGTTGTTATCGCGGCAACAGAAGTACATCATCTGTGAAACTTTCGACTGTCTAAGTATCACGGTACATGAGATACAGCCTGGTTACAGACTGGTTGGACGGACAGCGGAGTCTTTGTAATAGGGTCCCGTTTTACCGTTAACCCGAAACCCTAAAAATGAAGTATTTGTGTTGCAGAGTGATTGGCACCAGACCGTACTTGCCGGACGAGTATCTCCGCTCGAACGTTCTATCTCCCGCCGTGGACGTGTTCAGTTTCGGCGTAGTGTTGTTGGAGATGGCCACAGCACTTCCCCCCATGGACAAATCACGGTCTTCGGTCATGCTCAGCGCTTATGTGTCCACGTTGTCACACACACAGATGGACTTTGGTGTGTAGTAGATTTATTACAATAATCTCTCTGAACACATTCCTTCAATAATTTCTTTTGTCTTTGTGTATAATGCCTAGGTACAATATCTATTAAGCAAGTAACTACATTACTGCAGCGGCCAGCAAAAGAGGCATCGATGGACAAATAAGACAAACATTTGTGTGTGGAACATAAATGTTTGTTCTGTGTCTGGGTATTTTTTATTTATATATATTCAGTTCCATTCTAAGCTATCTACTTACCATCTCAGACCACACCGTAACATTAGGTGAGCTGTTGTCAAACCTAGTCTGTCGTCTATACAAAATGAAATAAAATAAATGAATATCACAAAACATTACACACAGCGCCATCTGGCCCAAACTAGGCAAAGCTTGTACTATAAGAGTCAGATAACTGATAATATAAGTATAATAAATATAGGAGATTTATCAAGATATTTGGTAGGGCATGAATTATTTGCATTACTTGTGTTTTTAAAATTGTGGTCTTTTTGTAATTATAAAATGCCGAATGAAAGTCACGAGGGTGGGCAAATGATCCGTTTCTCAAAATCACTGCTTTAGTAAAGCATGGGCTGGACTTGACGGTGACTCTGTGTGTTTGACTGTGGCTATAACTTATTTTACAAGACTCACTTGATAGTGAAATGTACGAAGTGCTATGCCAAAAATAAGGAGAAAAAAAAACACTCAAAAGTTTTTTTTTACATTTTCAGCGGTGTTAGAAGACCCAGCTCTGCGTGGGACTGCGGGCTCCAACCCTCAGTTATGCGGGCAGTTCATAGAGATAGGACTGCAGTGCACGTGTCACCATCATCGCCCTTCTATGCTCGACGTCTACAAAACACTCGATGACTCCACCATCACTCCCGATTTACCCATTATGTGATTATAAATTTGAGAAGTTGTTAATTTCAAGCCGTGTCCTACGTGGGCGATCAACGCGAACGCGATCCGATTCGACAACACACGAATTCAATGCGATGCAATGTGACAGTGCTCTGTTTTACATGCGCGTGAATAGTCCTGCACCACCGCCTCCGCTGTTCAGTTGCCATTGAACATTTGTCGTAGACGGACAGAAGCTAATTTTGTTGGAATATTAATATCTTAAAAATCAGATACTAAAGTACTATGTACGACAGAGAAGTGGAACTAGTATTGTATACTTAGAAAGGCGTATTCGTGAGAAATTTTCAGTCAAAGTCAAAGTATGGTTTATTGCTATGCTGTGTTACATTAAGGACTTAATATATAGGTAGAGCAACAGCTACGTTCAGTACGAACATGTAATTTTAAAATTTGTATGACAAATGCAATTAATATTTGTGTTTGTAAAAATTTTATTCAATTACAATTACAAATATTTCAATGGTAACACCAGTTACAGGCCATTTTTTTATTCATATTTAAAAATAACATTAAACATAATAAAATCATAACAGTATAATGAAAATGTCGATATATGTAGTCATATGTCAAATATAAAAGTGCATTTATTTTGTCCCATAATATAGGGCGTTCTTGGATAGGATTAATTAAAGCCAACTGATCGTATTCGCTTCAATTCACCTGCATGCGTTTGGTCATGTAGGTGCGCGACTGTTTAACGATGTCGCTCCGCATCGCTTCGCGTTCGCATTCAAATCGCTCACGTAGGACACAACGTAACAGTTAAGGTGACAGAACAATTATTGCTATATGATATTCATAATTTACGATAAGGAAGCGGTTCGTAAACTATAGTTTTTGTAGTATGAAAAAAGGCAGTTTCCATTTTCTCCCCCCTCTCCACTGTCTCGCCTTACATTTTTCTATAGTTTCCGAAGTACATAAATCTCGCAAAATAATATGCTAGCTATGTATATAAGATATAAGGATATCTCATGACAATATGGGAAAAAACTCATCGAATTTTTCATACCGAAATGTATTTGTTTATTTTTTAATCGGAAACCTGTTTTTTTTTAATGCTAGATCGTTATCGAGAATGTCGTGTAGAAAATGATAAAGAGACCTTGGCCTTAAACTTTTTGCTCGGCTTACAAAAATACTAAACGCACACTAATATCTTGACGCATTTATGTTTTTTTCTTTGGGTTTGGCGTCGCATTTTGAGCATTTGCCAGTGTCGAGTGTTTAAAACCGAACAAAAATTGTAGAAACAAGAAGTTTACACTCAATTTCTACTCAACATTCTATCTGTACTATCATTTAATCTATGGTAATGTGTATGTATACGTTTGCAAAGGATTTGGCTTATCACGGACTTGATTTAAAAAATAAAACGTCATTTAAAAATGATTTTTCTAATTATATTTTGGCAATTCGTTTTTCTAAAGTGACATGGTGTCCAGACATGGGCGTAACAACTATGTCAGCGGCCAGCACGACGCGCGTGATGTCACCAGATATCCGGTAGTGGCGCACTATGTGGCATAAAACCGTCTTCATCAGCGTTATCGCAAAATTAGACCCTGAAAATTTGAAAAAAAAACATTGTGTCCAGACTAAATAAATCTTTAGTAATTATATTCAAAACCAATACATATATATATGTTTTATGGTTGATAGGCTAGGTGATCCAAGATGGTAAACATGCTGCCTGGAATGAATCTCTCTGGAAAATTGCTCTCTTAGGCTGCCGGACCACACCGTTAGGTGCTTAGCGGCAGATTTTTAACATGAGATAGCTAGCCAGGCGAGTACTAGAAAGTACCTATCACCATGCCATGGTTTCCTTACCATGTTTTCCTTCAGCTCAAGGCCACGCCCTTCGGCATGCGAACCGACCGTGCTAACCACTGAGCTATCATCGCTACAATGTATGCAAAGGATCTGGTATGCCACTGATATGATTTAAAAATTAAACGATATTTTAAAAATGATTACTAGTTAGGTAACATAGGTATTTAGACTGCTTGTTTTTGTTATGTATGTAATATGTACTTACAAAAAAAAAGTATTTAAGTATTCTATCAGTTATCCGACTTCCATCATACAAGATTTGCTTAGTTTGGGGTCAGATGGCGCTGTGTGTAATGTCCTACGATACTTATTCGGAGATACCATTAGTACGAATCAGTTCTCGTTCTCACCTATACAGCTCCGTTTCCCCAGTCCGAAGACTGCGTAGGCGGCAGTGCTGCGGGGCAGGCTGCCGTCCAGCCAGCGCTCCGGGCGGAACTGGGCCGCGTCCGCGCCCCACGAGCGGTGCCGCCCCGCGTGGTAAATACTCATGAAGCACCTGCTGCCCGCCGGGAGGGTGTAGCGCTCTCAAACAAAATACATTATTTTTCGCATCAGCTGCTACGATAGATAGAATAGCTGGATGGATAGATAGATATAAACTCTTCACGAATGAGTTGCATAATGTAACAACGCAGTCAGATATTTTTAATCTAATTAATTAAATTAATTTTAATTAAATGTGTTTTAATTACATTTATTTTAATTAAATGTATTTTAACCAAAATTATTTTAATAATTTTAATCATTAAATGCAACGCCAGAGATTGCTGTGGTTATTTTCAGGTTTTAGCGACGTGTGGTTTCAGCAGCCTAGTTAGGAGACCGCCTGCCTTCTAATCTGGAGGTCCTGGGTTTGAATCCCACGGCACGCACCTTTATTTTCCAAGTTATGTGCGTATTGCCGATAACTTCAAACGGCGAAGGAAAACATTGTGAGGAAATCTAGACATGTCTGAGAGTTCTTAAAAAAAAGTTCTCGGAGATGTGTGAAATCTGGCTAATCCTTACCTATTTCACTAAGACATGAGGGTAGCGCTCAGTTAGAAAAAAATTAAGAAAGTGCTTTCACAAATTTCCGTACCTGCTAGACCCACACAAATCATTCAGAATGTACATAACATACATACATACATAGTTTTTTTCTAAGTATCTTTTTTTATGTAAAATTAATGAGACTAACGATACGCTCTCCTGATGGTAAGACATAACGCATGCCCATGACTATTGCAGCAATACACAGAACTTTGTTTAGCAAAACAAAGTCCGGGGCATCGCTGCTTTGGCGCTCATTACTTTGACTTTCGATGGTTAGTCTCAACAGCCCAGTAATTTCGCCAGCTGCAGTACCCTTCAAACCGGAACACAGTAATGTTTACACACATGCTTAGCGGCATAATATCTATTACTGCGGTGGTACCTGCCTAGACGATTTCCTGCGAAGGAAATCTACCACCAAGTACCTACGTCTAAACTCTAAAGTAACATTGTTCTAATAAATCATCTAAATACTCACTCAATTTTAAATCTTTGTCCAGAATCCGTCCGACACCCATAATGACGGGATAAAGCCTCATAGTCTCTTTAACGACAGCCTCTAAGTATTTTAACTTAGACATATCTTGCTTTTCCACATCCCGCGTAGATCCTTCAAACACAGTTTGTAATCTAAAAATTAAATTTGTCTAATTAGTCTACCTGGCATTGTTTGGTATGGAATCCCAGTAATACGTGAATATGCCAGCCTCTTAGATTTTATCAGTCGAGTTAGTATTATTTTGCCTTAGAACTAATAACTGCACTGGGGTAGACGTGTCTACAGTGAGGACACCCGGAGACTCGATGGAGTGACGATATAAATGCAGGACAGCTTGTGGTGCATGGAAACGAAAAGCCGAAGATCGGACTCAGTAACGTATCTTGGGAGAGACCTATTCCCTACGATAATTATGATGATTACATACGTAAATGCAAACATATGCTGACTTTTGAAATGCTGCCTATACCCACACGTAAAAATGTACCAGCTTGAGGCGTTGGAAGTCATTTAGAATCGTGCCAAAAAATTGATAAGCAATGATTTACAAGTTCAAAAAAGCTCCAAAGCATTGAACATCGACGCAAAGTTGCACTTCTGTCAGTTTTCTACTGGATACACTTTGGAGAGTGCGGTTCAGATCTATATGGCATGCAATTAAGCCCAGCCCATTCTTTTGTAGTACAGCCAAACATTTTGTACAACTTGGTAATAGATCTCCTTAGCAGGAGGTTGTCTGGGTAGGTACCACCGCAGTACCAGTTATTCTGCCTCTAAGTAGTGGTGTGTAAACATTACTGTGTTCCGGTTTGAAGGGTAGGTACTGCAGCTAGCGAAATTACAGGGCTGTTGAGACTAACCATCGAACGTCTCAAAGTAATTAACGCCAAAGCAGTGATGCCTTGAATTTTGTTTTAGGATACAAAGCGATGATAGCTCAGTGGTTAGCGCGGTAGGTTCGCATACCGAAGGGCGTGAGTTCAAACCCCAACAATGAGCTTGACCTTATGAGGAAACCATAGCATGGTGGTAGGGTTCTTTCTAGTACTCGGCTGGCTAGCTACCACCCTCAAGTTGAAAATCTGCCGCCAAGCATCTAACGGTGTTTTCCGGCAACCTCACCTGAGAGCCAGTTCCATTCCAGGCTAGGTGGGCTTTACCATCTTCGACCACACCTTCACTTAACATCAGGTGAGCTGTGGTCAAAACACCTAGCCTGTCAACCATTAAAAAAAAAATTGTGTATTGCTGCAATGGTCATGGTCTCTTACCATCAGGAGAGCGTCGCGTTCGGCTCGTTACTAATACATTAAATAAAACCTACATATCCGAGTGATTATAAAAGTAATTGCAGTTGTGTGAAGTTTGCCAACCCGCACTTGGCCAGCGTAGCCTTATCCTTCTCACAATGAGAAGAGACCGTCGCCCAGCAGTGGGAGAGTTTATAAAATCAGAACTGTAAACATAATTATCTATACACACTGATCAACAATTTTCTGCTGCACTTCAGGATATGAGCCGATAGTCAAAAGCATCATCCCGAGTGCATGGTAGGTGGTGTCGAACGCAGCCGCAAAAAAAGTGTTGACTTCCTGTTGTACTTCAGACTCCGTGAGTGTTCCGGCTTTATCCATTTCGAGCAGAAGATCCAGAAACGATTTGAAACGAGATGACGTGTCTAGGGAACGTAATAAAAATACCAAAAATTTATAAATTTACAATTGAAAAAAACCGACTCCATGACCTTTAGGCTTTTTTTCGAGTTGTTGACAGGCAATTGTTTGACTACAGCTCACCTGATGTTAAATGACGGTGTCGTCGAAGATAGTAAACACACATAGCTTGGAATTGAACTGGCAAGACAGACTGCCGAAACACACCCTACGTTAGCACGTTAGGTGCTTTTTTTTTTTATGCCACACTTGGCAATCTAGCTGTCGGGTTGCCTGATGTTTAGCAATCACCGTCGCCTATAGATATCTGCACTACAAATACGTTGCCGACCTTTTAAGATTCTATTAACATGCCTTTTGAAGAACCCAATGCTTGGCGACAGATTTTGACAAGTGAGGCGGAGGGTGGTAGCTAGCCAGCCGAGTACCTAGAGTTACTAGAAAATATCCTACCATCACGCTATGGTTTCCTTCACCTAGCTGTTCTTACCATTTAGCAAGTCAACCATTAAATAAAATTAAAAATGTCATTCAACCTCGACAAAACAGCACAATATTTCAGTTGCTTTCTTGCGATTTCAGGGTTAGTCCCACAGTAAACAGTGTTTAAATACGAAGAACTTTTTTTGACTTTGTAATGACACATTCCATAAAATGGAGTTATTGAAAAATAAGATTTTGCTCACCAGTTTCATTATATTCTTGCTGTGACATTCTTGCTCTCTTTCTTCTTATAATCTAAAACGAATTTATGCAATAAAAAAAACTAGAATGATAGTAATTAGTAATATTAATATAAGCAACGATGATAAAATAAAAAAGTAAAATAAATAATACAACATTAAAAAAATTAACGCGGAAAAATTGTGTCTGCGTATTACGTTATTCTCCAAAACTTATGTTTTTTCTAATGAGGAGATCCGTGGACGAACTAAAGTAACCGACATAGCCCAGAGAATCAGCAAGTTGAAGAGGCAATGGGCAGGGCACATAGCACGCAGAACTGATGGCCGATGGGGCTGCAAAGTTCTGGAGTGGAGGCCACGAACCAGCAAGCGCAGCGTAGGACGTCCACCCACAAGGTGGGCAGACGACCTTATAAAGACCGCAGGAACGCGCTGGATGCGAGCCGCTTTCAACCGGTCTTTGTGGAAGTCAATGGCTTATGTTCAGCAGTGGACGTGCTACGGCTGAAATGATGATGATGTTTTTTCTAGTACTCATTTAAAATAGTGGTGTTTTTTGGTAAAGTGCTACCTTCATTGCATGCTTTGCTTATTTTTTCTTTAATCTTCTTCGACCACACCATCGTTTACCATCAGGCGACTTGACAGTAAATAAAAATACTTGAACAATGTGGAGTAACGAGACTGTTCGTGTTACTTTAAAGCTCCATCGAAACTTGTAAAGTCACAACTATTTTATTAGGGCATGACCGGACTCGACCAAGAAGAAACTACAGTGTGACTTATGTAGCTTTATTAAACTCGATCTTACATAAAATAGTTGTAAATAGCAACACACTGAAACTTGCAATTGCACAAAGCGCGATGTCAAAAACAAAAAAAAAATAACACGAGTGTTTGATAAACAGAGTACCTTAGATTATACCTGATTATTAGCCTAAGATTTATTTACTGAAAGCTTAGAAGATTTCTTCTAAGGCTGAAAGCATATTAAGATAAATTATTTGTTGATATTCTTAGAACACGTCAAAAAATATATATTTTTTTAGATAAATATAATATAGGTATTAATATAAAATATTAATGTATAGGATGATAATGATTTATTATTAAAAATATACCAATGTGCGTATACTTACTTATTTTTTAAATTAGGTATTTGTTTTTTCTTTTAAAAAATACTTGTTCTCGCGCCTTATACCATAAATTCGATTATCATAATCGAGTCATGGGTCTCTATAATAATTCATTGGGCAACAAAGTACAATGCGAAGATGAAACAAGGAGTCGACCGTTATCTTTGCAGGTTACGCTTCGCTAATGATTTATATTTGTAGGCTTTAAGCCCTTTCCAGAGGGCCTGATCAACTCAGAGTTACCCTCGCGATCGACTACGGCTCCAGTCAAAGCGCAGCGACTGCGCCCGGGTGCTCCATGCGTGGGGGGATACCTGGCCGGTACAGTTCATCCCCCCTTTTATTGCACCCGCTGGACATGGGGCTTTGCCCCACGAGGACCTCTACCACCCCTTTACTCCTGCCCTTTCTCCAATCTACATAGCCGATCGTCTGCTACCCAGTTAGGTGTACACCCGGGTACACCCTGGGGGTGAACCTGCGCAATGCAAGAGCTCTTCCTGTCCAATTTACGTAACTCTAATTATATGGTACGCATTGATTGGACTCTGCTCAACCGTAATCCATACAAAGACACGGTCTTCTCATTATTTCTCTCCATGGTTGGATAATGTATAAGCACTTACCAGATCGAAACTGGTTGTTACTGTCGGTCACCTGTACCTCCGCCGTGCTTACCCGTCTGCTCTTTTTGCCTTAGTCTCAACGCGCCATCTTTTTTCCTATGTCGAACCTACAGACATTTTTTATCCCGTCAAAGCATACAAGTAGCATTACGAGTTTTGGCGGGAACGCGGGAAGAGTCGTGTCGCTCCGTTGTATTTTTTTCCAAAACTAGTGTTTTGTCGAGTGTTTATGCATAAAAATGGTGGTGTTTTATTTATAAAGTACTGAATTACAAGCGTGAGTGTGGGAAAATGATATAATGTGGTGAAACATGACTTTTCGTGTTGCTTCCAAAACTCTATCGAAGCTTTATAGTAAAGTCGCCATTACTTTACTAAAGCATGACTGGACTTGACTGACACGAACTGGACTTGACTAAGACTGGACTTTGACTAAAACTAGCTACGATGACACTTATTTAACTTTTGAAACTTGAAAATATATAATTACTTGACACTGGCAAATGCTAAAACGCGACACCAAAACCAAAGGAAAAAAAAAAGTAGCATTACTACCGTGTCAAAAATTAGATTGACACTAAGATGACAGTGACACTTACCAAATTGTTGACGGTGACTCGCGCATAGCGCGACACTTGTAGAAGGTTGTAGATACAATAATTAAGGAATTATACAACAATTACCTCAGCAGGCAAATTGTGCACTATACTGGCGGCGGCATCCTGTTTCTTTTTCAAGCTGCTCCAATTGAATAAAGTTTCGTTGCAATAATAGAATTTTTTCATCCTTTCTATGAAGCAAGTGGAGAACACACCAAGAGCTTCAGCAAACTCATAAATAAGGGTTTCTTCTCCAGCCACGCTGACTCCCATCAAAGTTTCTAAAAGTTAAAACTAATTATTTTTAGTTATTTCCGGTGGCGTTGATGTCAGATTTACAGATGCCACTCTCAGAACTCTGTAAACTGTACCATATACAAAAATAATAAGTAGTCGATTCATAGTCCAATCTCTTTGTGTGGCAGTCTATCATTCTACGTGACATTGGCGGAATTGTGGAGAACCTCCGCAAAGGCCATTCATCAAGAATTGAATTGAATGCTTATTTGTTACTTACATTTTCATTTCTCTCTGAACCTAATCGCGGACGAAGTCGCGGGCGTCAGCTAATATTACATAAATTTTATGTACAATGCGATAATAATTAATACATTCGTATATATAACAATAATTATACTAACGATAAGCTGGACGGGTGTCAATGTATTCTTCATTAAAAATAACTTTTAGTTATTGTTACCTATACACTAAAAATTATACAATACAACAACTTAATGCATACTATGCGTGAAACTGTACAACGCTGAAATCAAGCTGAAAAAAACATAGTTAAGGAGCAACATACTTTTTAGGCTCCGTGTTTGACCACAGCTCACCTTATATTAAGTAACGGTGTTATCGTAGATGGTTACCACACCTAGCCTGAAATTGAAGTGGAGTGAGGCTATCAGAACACACGGTGAGGTGCTTGGTGGCAGATTTTCAACTTAGGGGTGGTAGCTAACCAGCCGAGTACCAGAAAATACCCTACCACCATGCTATGGACTCCTCACGATGTTTTCTTTCGCCGGCAGTTCAAGCTCATTCTTGAGATTTGAACTCACTCCCTTCGACGTGTGAACCGACCGCGCTAACCACTGCGCAATCTCTTCAGCGGATTTTAGCTTACGGTGTAGGTAACACTTCAACGTCTTATAAAAAAAATTGTTAAATCTTAAAATTTATCTACAAACATACCACATATAACACGTAAAACAGTCTCCCTGAGGTACACTAATGGATTAAAATATCCTTTGCCCACTTCTTTTGATAATAATGCGACCAAGTGACAGGATTGCTCGTTGAATTGCGCCAAATAAGTGTCTAAAACGCTCTGATTCATTGTAGGATTGAGCAGTTTGCGATGTATTTTCCAAGTCGACACTGAAAATCGCAAGGTTTTAAATTATGTTTAAATGAACGTGGTGGTAATGGAGAACCTGGGTCGGAAGGAGGCAGCAACCATATAACTACATATATATAAATAGAAATCCAACGTCAAAAGCTAAGCTTAGCAATAGGTACAACGGGGCAATGCAGCTAGCGTCCTGGGAACCCTACCGCGCGGCAGCGATCTCGACGGCGTTTTCATTTTATAGTAGTTAATAGTTTGTTTTGTTTATTTATGATTTTGTATGAATATTTAAATTATTTGTTAGAAATAAGGTTTGTGTATATGCGTCGAACATTCATGCTCACCATCGAAGGCTCTTTCTTGCGGCAGCATCGTGAATTGGAGCGCTCTCTTCCCTCAGATATTATGGGAGGGCGATGGTTGGCACATAATATTATGTATATACGTCATAGAACTTTGGTTTATTGTTTTCACGTATTATAAACTAACAATTGAATCATTTATAAAACAAAACAAGTAAACTATACTACTATAAAATGAACACCAGTAGGGTTCCCAGTACGCTGGCGGCATTGCCCCGTTGCATTGCTAAGCTTAGCTTTTGACGTAGGAAGGCGCCAGCTCTGAGATTCCCCGAAGCGAGGACCAGCCGCTTCCAAATGTCTTTAATAATTTTTTTTTGTGTCGGACTACTACGGACCCATTGTTTCCACAGCCAGCCCAACAAACTCATAATGCAGCTAGCGAAATTACTGGGCAGTTGAGACTAACCCTCGAATGTCTCGAAGTAATGAGCCCTAAAACAGCGATGCCCTGGACTTGACTTTGCTACTCAATGTTCTGTGTATTGCTGCAATGGTCATTGACATGCGTTGTCTCTTACCATCAGAAGATTGTCGTTTTCGCCTCATTACTACTACATAAAAAATATAAGTGATATTCTTTCAAAGTAGTTATAATCTGGACTTTCCACTCGAAAAGTGTACCTAAGTATTAAGTAGATACATTCTTATAAAGTTAATTCTTAGCTTTGGAATCCTCTGGGTAAGCCCCTTCACCATGAGAAACCACTTACCATCGGAACCGATCAGTCCATCTTTGCCACCAGCTAATGAATTGAAGAACTCATATAAAGGGTCTTTTTTAAGGCAGGTGTTGCTCAACAATTGCATATCCTCTGGATCGGCGCACACTGGAAAAATTTAAAATATCAATCAATAGAAATAAGTCTGGTAAAAAATAATAAAAATCATCATCGTAGAATTCTGCTGGACATCTCAAAAGACACACTCAGTCTGATCTTCAGGTTTCGTATATCGTCACTCCGTTGAGTCACAAAGCGTCCTACTCGACGATTGCCAATTCGTGGTTTCCACTCTAGAAAACGTCTACCTCAGCGGATATCGTTTCTGCGACAGGTATGTCTAGCCTTTTGCCACTTCAGCTTGCTAATACGTTGAACTATGACTTTGACTTGAGTTATAGTATATCGAATAACTCAATTGTATGCCGATCATGTACATACCACTCTTTCCACAGCTCACTGAGTGACTTTGAACTTCTAAATCATTCGCTCCGTCAGTGTTATACTACTTAAATTTTTATTACATTAACTAGCGGACGCCTCGTGGTTTTATCCGCGTAGCTCCCGTTCCCGTGGGAGTACAGGGGTAAAAAGCCTGTCACCCTGAGTTTATTCGTTACAAACATACAAAAATACAAAACTATAGTTCTTTTCTCTTTTTAATATATTATTAGTATAGATATGCATTCATATTTTTAAATGGCATAAAAGAGGCTAATGATAACTTTTTCCTAGTACTTTACCGTACAATTTCCAGAGGATTCCGCTGAGGTATACTGTTTCCTCGCCTTTCTGAAATGAAGATGTCAATATAGATTCCAGTGCTGTTTCGTATAGCCCTGCAAATTAATTCAAAGTCTTAAATTATACGTCAAAAACTTCTTACACGTACACTAGAACCGAGTCATCCAATTTCGGGTCGGAATTTATCGGACGACTATCTCGGACGTTCGTCTGTATCAGCGTTGCCAAACGTCCCGATTTTGGCGGGACGTCCTGATTTTTAATCAAATAAAAAGTCCCGCGCGGTACAGGCTCAGTCTCGCTTTTCGGGGATAACTCGACCATGCGTGCAGCGTGCTGAGGAACCACGGGCGGGTGGCACAGACAAGTGTGGACTGGTGGGATGGTTTCCTTCTGCGATCACATTATGTTGCAGAAGGAGACAGCGTACTCACTCATGGCATATAGATATCGGCTTTCTGCCCGGCACCTTGAAAAGGTAGAGCCAAAACACCCATGTCCTGCCAACACCTGTACAACACAAAAGGACAAGACCCCATGCTTTCTTTCGACCCATCGTGAAAGAATAGGTCGAATTGGTAAATGATCATAGTGCGGTGACGCGCAGTTGTGTCGCAGTGACACAGCGAAGAATGGAGGAGTCCTTCCTTCGCTGCCATTCTAGCAAGGCTGTTGGTCGGCACGTTTTACACTAACGTCCCATCACCTCACCATACTCACCAACCCTTTTGTAATTATTTTTTCCCAGGGAAAATCTTTTGTGGATACCACCAGCCAGGGGGGTGGCACGTGGTTATGTGGAACTCTCCGTCAAAATGACGGTATACCCACTAAAAACCTTGGGGTGTTCCGTCACCGCGCCTTGAACCGGAGAGCGGGCACGCTTGCGCATTTATCCACTACCTCGGTAGCGCTAGTTAACTTAACCAGACTCCTTCTCGGGGAGCTTATGCTCCTCAAGGCTATGCGATGATGTGTGGGAACACGACACACATCTTTCATCCTCGGGATACTCGTTCAATGGGCGACAGATTCCTCCGAACCCATCACCCAGAGATCCTTATTATGGGGGTTGAAGGAGAGCATAGCATTGGGAGATCAGTAACCAAACTTGATATTATACTATCAATACTACTTTGGATAGTCTTTTCATCAATAAATTAACTATAACAAACTTACGTTCTTTTTTAATAGCCCCTAGCCAAATGTGACCCAAAATGGGTAGAGCTCCAACTGCCAAAGGCGGTAAGTCCGTTTCCTTATGTGCGTAACAATAAGTTAACCATAACAAAAGTATCAATAAAACTGATACAGCACAAAATAATAGTGTTGCGTTCATAATGGTTAATTTCAAACTACAAAACATCCTAGGTAAAATAACGTTATAAAGGTATGACATTACTAATTATACCTGCATAGGGGAGAGTTGGATAATGCCGAGCCTGTGAGGACTTGAACCTATAATTCGGTATTTTTTTTATTTATAGAAACAAAAATGTAGTATGTTGTAGGAAATATATTTAGCTATGCTCACAGAATGTCAAAATATTCATAAACCTAATAAGAAAGAAATTATTTTAAAATTTTACAGAAATGAGAAAGCGTGGTAGTATCAAACTGGTCTGATAATATCGTGCCTAGGTCTGATAAAATCGTGCCCACAGTAATTTCGTGAAATTTGTGTGAATACATAAAAATAGTAAAATTTTAAGTCAATTTTTCAAACTAGTACGTAAAAATAAAGCGCTTAGACTTATTTCTACTTCCTTCTTTACGTCAACAAAACGTGAGTAACTTCTTTCTCAATCTTTTAATAACTAGCAACTCTTTCAATGGAATTTAGCTAGTCTCAAAAATATTAATAGTCAAATTTTAATTTTTAGAATTAAAAAATATATTAATAAATACAAAAATCACATTGAAACGAAAACGTACCGTATAGCCTCAAGTACATTTTTGATATTTTCTGGGTTCATGACTGACTTTTTTCTGAGTAATTCACGCTCTAAGCGCGGAATTGTCAAACCCGATCATTTTAATTTACAAACTCAAAATAATACAGCTAAGTAAATTGTGTTTCCAAAATGATTTGGATATTAATTGTACAATATATTAGTAATTAAAAAAGTATGGATTTGGCTGTTACAATATAAATACAAAATGGCTTATCTCTTATCGAAAATGCTCATGTAATTATAAGGAATGACAGTAAAAGCTTTCAGGACACCATGATCCGCCTTCACTGCTCCAAACAAGCTGGCGATCTAGCTACGATGTTTGGGCCCTGGATAGCTCAACTTGTGTATAGTTTTTGATATAATTATGCCAATGCAAAGAATTATCAGCCACGCGGTAATATCCAACTCTCCCCTACATTTAAATAATTAAATCGCGTGCGCGTTTATTAGTCATGAGCGTAATGAAAAGCACAATTTTTTTTAGATTCGTTATTTTTTTTAACTTATTTTCAATAGTTTTATTAATTTACTATAAAAATAATTTTGTAAGGAACTGAAAAACTGGCTCGTGAACGAAATAGTTAACACTTTGAAAGAAGTTTTTAAAACAAGACACCGTGTTGTTACTTTATTTATTACAAAAATATTAATTAATGCTTTATTATAAAGTATATAATTTATTCTGCTTTGTTTTATTCTTCTTAATATGTACATTAAAACAATTGTAGCGATGATAGCCGAGTGGTTATCGCGGTCGGTTCACATGCCAAAGGGCGTGGGTGCAACCGCCATCAATCAGCTGCCGGTGAAGCAAAACATCGAGCGGAAACTATCGAACCAAAGGACCTCGCTATTTAACATTTACATTTACGATGTCATCCTTAGATGCCGATACTGAAACCATCACGGGCACAGTTAATTCATAATAAAAGATAAAGATTCTGTGATCATGTATGTATTGTTTCAAATTTTTCATTCTTGGTTGCCTTGAAGAGATTGCTTTAGCCATAAAGCTTCCACTTTTGGCACTAGCTCATAAGGCGTTTGTAGTTTGTTTTCTATACATTTTTATATTTGTGGTGTGCAGAATAAAGAGTTTCTATCAAAACTATTTTTCGGCAAAATTTGCATTCAGTCACGTAACCGTGAACACCAAGTACACTGTTACGTCATGCCGTGCGAAACGCTATTGTTAGTGTTACACTAACTAACAACTAACACTAATAACAGTAACTGCCGTACAGATACCTATACCTACTTATAAATTATGATTGTTTCACGCGGCGTGACGTCATTCAGACCCATGATAGGTCGTTTAAACTGTACATTTAAAATGGAAATCGCATGATTAAACAAAATAAATGCAAATTTAAAAAAAGGTCAAAGGTAGACGATAGGTCAATTTAAATTTGTAGACAGTTTTGTCTACTAGCCTATGCAAGTAAAGCGCGCACTTTTTTTGGCCTGCTTCTCTTAGAATATTCTATAATTATGTAATGTTCAAACTTCGCCACTAACTGGCTTTTAGTATAATTTACATGTATCCATAAACAATATATTCCAATGCCTATACATATAGGTACACAACGCAATTTGAATCAATTAGCCACGACAATGACGGAATCAGAATCATTATTTCAGTATTTAAATCGAGTCAAAATATTGCATAATTATATTGGTTCATTGAATGGTAGATATGTTGCGGTTTACATAAGGCCTTGGACCTTGGCATTGTAGTAAACAACGTTTAGTCGTTTAGCACAATTACCACATTGTTAGGTACCTATATACAGTAGGGTTGGAGCATCTATGTATAAAGAAAAAAAAGTCATCGAATCTATTTTGAATACGTGCACAAATTTGCATTTGGCCAAATTATATTTTTGTTTATATATCTTTTAGCCCTTTTTTACTCTTACCTTAGCTCAAATTTACAATACTTAAATTAAATTAGGTATATCTTTAGACGCATACAGAATGTTACAAAAAGCAAAATACCATTATATTTTAGCGTACAGATAACACTAAAACACTTATTTTATAAGCTAACATCTTTATTTAGGAAAAACATGAATATTCAAGCATGGAATCAAAAGTCTTAAAGTGGCAAAATCGTGAGAAATTCCGTTAATTATTCAATTTTTTTTTGTGTACCTACTTTAAAAATGTTGTTTCAAAATATTGCGTAATTGCACGCGATGTAATTTTAAAATGAATAAATCCATCTCTGTTTTTATCACCAGCCACAATAATCGATGCTTCAGTAACCATCTTTACACATCGCTCTACTGCTTGTGTTTGACAAAGATAATCTGGCAACTCCATCATAATGACGGATGACAAAATAAATTGATAATTTGGATGATAATTTTTACCTGGTTGCAACCAGGTCTTCCATGTCGTCGTCACTGAAGTACTTTAGCATTGGAGGAGATGTAACTCGAGACTCTCCATACAATCATATCAGTATTTTATAGTCATTGGCCTCAAAGTTTAACTTAGAAACTTTAAATATCCTTAGCTCAGGTTTTAAATTTGACATTATACCCACAGCTCGCTGTGTGACTTCTAAATCATTCCCACAGCGAGTGACCACGTGTTCCGGGTCTGATTTCACCATAATTATTTATTAAGTTCTTATACTACTTATATTTTTATTATATTAACTAGCGGACGCCTCGCGGTTTCACCCGTTTTCACCCGTACCCGTTCCCGTGGGAATACGGGGATAAAAAGTAGCCTATGTCACCCGGGGAAAGTGTAGCCTATGTCACCCGGGGAAAGTGTAGCCTCCCAACGGTGATAGAATTTTTGAAACCGGTCCCGTAGTTTTAAGTTTATTCGTTACATACAAAAATAAAAAGAGAATAATAAAATTAGTATACCTATATATAGGAACCATTATTGTACTTACTATATTATTAAGTAGCTGTTTGTTTTCCTTGTAAATAAAATAAAATATAAAAATATGCCCGTTTAATTAATATCGCTATGCCAATAGCGCTATGTTTGATACCAATAGCAAATTTTAGACGTAAGTATTTGATACAAGCAAAGGTGCCTAATGGCCAAACTTTCACTTGGTGGTAGATCTCCTTAGCAGGAGGTCGTCTAGGTAGGTACCACCGCAGTACCAGACATTTTGCCGCTAAGCAAGAGTGTGTAAGCATTGTTGTGTTCCGGTTTGAAGGGTATTGCAGCTAGCGAAATTACAGGGCTGTTGAGACTAACCATCGAAAGTCTCAAAGTAATGAGCGCCAAAGCAGCGATGGCCTGGACTTTGTTTTATTACTCAAAGCTTTGAGTATCGCTGCAAATAAACATTGCTTAAAGTTAATCAATGCTTAAAATACTCTGTTAACTTCTCGTTGACAGTTTTAGTGATATCTCTCGATTTAAATCGAGCTAGTCTACTTGTTGGGTATAAAAGGTGGCCTCGGGTCATGACTGTCGAAGAAAACACTTTTTATAGCAAACATTTATTAACGTAAAATAATTATAAAATTGGGCTTATTCTAACGTTTGTGTTTTGAGAGAATATAGATATGCCGCGGTGCGCAGCACGCCCCCTTCGCTCCTCTCAGCCGGCAAGAACGCTAAGAACGGAGACCAGGCGGCCGCGTCGATCCGCAGCCTAAAGACTTATCTTAAGATTAACGTGTATAAAAACTATTTTTAATTATACTCGGAAAGTAGGTCTTATATATAGCAACTTCATTGCCTAAGAAGCGGGTTGAAAGTGATACTTTTCAGCCCTAGGGAGAATCGTTTTCAACTGGCAGCTGTCAAGTTATAAAAAATAACTAGTGCTATTTTCACATTTCTATTGAACCATGTTCCAACGTTGTTTACAGCTACTCGATTACAGCGCGATGTTAAATTGAAATAACATAAAGTATTAATTAAAGAGTTGATTATTTCAAATTACTTCATTATAATTTACTTTTATCTATTTCTTTAAAATAATATAGGTTTGGGCAAAATATTAACCATTTTTTCAATGATGAAAATGAGAAATAATGGCTGAAAAGCTGGCCAGCCATAGAAAAAAATATGCAGGAAAGCGGCAATCCGATCTCCGTTGTTTTTTTTTTGATTTATGTAAAATAAAATTCACGATTTTTTTCTCTACTTAATTCCTGTTTTTTTTTGTAGCTGGCAGGCTATGTATTTGACCACAGCTCATCTGATGTTAAGTGACGGTGTGGTCGAAGATGGTAAAGCACACCAAGCCTGGAATGGAACAATTTATTTTCCTTGTAGGTATTCTTTATGAAAATCACAGTGTTTACTTCGGGTTAAAGACTTATTTAGTCCCTCGGAGCTGTTGGCGTCGTCTCGGGACTAAATAAGTTACTTTCACCCTTAGAGTAACAATGTATTATTACACTATCTACTTAAATAACCAATTGCGCTAACACTACTTTTAGATTGTTTAGATTAACCTTGACCAACGTTTGTAAGTCATGCCGTAAATGAATATCACACTAATATTATAAACGCGAAAGTTTGTGAGTGTGCTTGTATGTCTGTTCTCCTTCACGTCTGTCTTCTGTCTGTCTTCTGTCTGTACTTCTTCACGGTCAATCGGCTAGACTAATTTTTAAAAAATTTGGTATGGAAGTAGCTGAAACCCTGGATTAACACATAGGCTAAGTTCATGTGGGAACAGCAGGTAACACCGCGGAGCGCAGCTAGTTAAACTATAAAAGGAGATTTTACTCTATTGGCGTATCTCTCCGTTCTAAAGTAAGGTGGTGTCCAGCGAAAGGTGTGACGACAATGTTAAAATTCAGCACGACACGTGTCACGTCACCGGATATCCGGTAGTGCCGTACTACGTGGCATAGCACCGTCTTCATCAGCATCATCGCGAAATTAGACCCTGAAAATTAGAAATTAATGTTTTGTCCAGACAAAATAATATAGGGTGTAGCTTTAAGATTATAACATAAATAGGTATTAATAGAATAAACGCAGCGTAGGACGTCCACTGCTGGACATAGGCCTCCCCCATTGACTTATATAAAGACCGGTTGGAATCGGCTTTTATTAAGCGGCCAACCGGTCTTTATGGAAGTCAATGGGGGAGGCCTATGTCCAGCAGTGGACGTCCTACGCTTAAAACGATGATGATGATGATGATTAATAGAATAGCACTAGTCATCGAAACGTAGGGAACCCTACGGCGATGACTAGTGACTAAAAATTAAAATTGTTTTTTTATATTTTTTTTCACGATGTCTTCTACTGTCAAGTGTTAATTGTTACATTTTTGTCAAAATCAAATTCAAGTGAATGTAATTTATGTGCAAAATAAACCTTTATTATTATTATTTATATTTTTCTTTTTGAAAATCTCTCGTTGCCGAGGGATTACTTATATTTGCGATCACTTAACATCAGGTGAGCTGTAATCAACACCTAGCCTGTAACCATAAAAAAAAATCCACGCTGAATAACAATTATGACCAACCTCTGCAAATGGAATGAAAGTTACTTCACAATGTAAAAAAACAAAAACGAAATCATGGGAGTCAGTCCACAGAAGGCAAAGTAATACGGGCAGAATTAATAAAATTCCTCCTTTTTCAAGTTGGTTAAAATAAGTTAATACCTAGTTCTAATTCTCACCTATACAGCTCCGTTTCCCCAGTCCGAAGACTGCGTAAGCGGCAGCGCTGCGGGGCAGGCTGCCGTCCAGCCAGCGCTCCGGGCGGAACTGGGCCGCGTCCGCGCCCCACGAGCGGTGCCGCCCCGCGTGGTATATACTCATAAAGCACCTGCTGCCCGCCGGGAGGGTGTGGCGCTCTCAAACAAAAATCATGTTTCTTGTATCATTGTATAAACAGAAGTATTCTGTGACGAAACAGCACATTAGAATCTTTCAGGACTCTAAAACAAGGCTAAGAATTCTAATTTCAAATTAATTTTAGATAATTGATTAATTCAAGCGTTACTTTGCGTTCATTTTGAATATTAATATTGCGGAGCAAAATGAGCGGAAATAAACTAAGGTTTAAAGGTATATACTTGGTTTATTTCCGCTTAACAGTCGTTTCAGTTACAACAGTGATGAGGACTTAAATTTAACTAATTTGACAACAACTTATTAATTAAAACCCTAATCTTACTTAATATCTCGAACAAATTTGATATAAACTTTAAAAATATAATTTGAAAAAAATGCCTACACAATGCCTATGTGGTAATACAGGGTCTCAGCTACCTCCATACCAAATTTCATCCAAATCCGTTCAGTAGTTTTTGCGTAAAAGAGTAACAAAAATCCATCCAAACTTTCACATTAAATTTTAATATTAGTCGGATTATTGATATAGTGAGTGTTCAAAATGCAGTATTGTTGCAAAGCGGCTTTGTAGGGTAGAACAAATCGATTTTCTACATTCGAAATTATTGCTACCTAATGCAATGTAATCGTTAATTTATACTCACTTAATTTTAAATCCTTTTCTACAAAACGTCCGATGCCAACAACTACTGGATAAAGTCTCATAGTCTCTTTGACGACAGCTTCTAAATATTTCAACTTAGACATGTCTTGTTTTTCTACATTTCGCGTAGAACTCTCGAATACAGCTTGTAGTCTAAAAATAAACATGCAAATTCACAATTAATTCTAAGGCCCAAGTCGAGCGGGTTCGGGCGTATTTGTTCGGATATGAGGCTCTACGTGCCTAAATCCTCGATACAAAGCGCCGAGGTGGAACACTCTAGGTTTTTAGTGAGTAGGCCGTTACTGGGACAAAGAGCCCCACATAACCACCCGGCCTTGCGCTAACACAACGCCCAAGCCATCACTAATACATCGTCAACCACTCTGGTATGTAATTAAATTTGACATTTTATTAACACATTTTAGGTAGTATATTGGTACTAAAATTTGATCACAATTGATCTTTTGTTAACGTCAGGCACTCTGGTATGTGTTTTAATTTGATAGAAATGAAAATTTGCATAAATTTACTTACTCGTCAAACATTTTTCTTTGCACTTCAGGGTATGTCCCAATAGCTAGAAGTATCATTCCAAGCGCATTATATGTGGTGTCAAACGCACCCAGAATAAACGTGTTGACTTCCTGTTGTATTTCAGATTCTGAGAGAACACCGTCCTTACCCATATGGAGCAGCTGGTCGAGGAACGATTTAAATCGAGACGAAGACGTATCTAAGCAAAACAAATAGGTACATTATTTTTTAAATATAACAACACATTAACTGCATACTATAAACAGCTACAATAACCGCTTTCTATCGAAATTCATTTACTATACCTACTTTTATGTACGGAACAGATAGACAGTAGGTACATTACATATAACTATAATTATGTGCCGTTTGAGGTTTTTTGGCTTTAGATACGTCAGCTGCAGCTTATCCCGAAGTCACAGAAAGATGAGACGCCAACGTGTCGACGCATGTGGCGTCTAATACCAGAGGCCGTCACATCTTCCATGGGATGTGAGGCATGCCATCGTTTCGCATCAGTCTGCTCAAAACTTTAGATAAAAAGGTTTTTAACATTAGCAATAACTTATAGAATCATCTAATATGAAATTTCGAACAGTTTTATAATTAGCATACAATTTATTCATGATATTAAACTTTTTTACAATATATCTATCTTTTGGGTCGTAGAGAATAATTATTTTGTATTAACAAAACTTTAACTTACTTGTTTCTTCACCATCTTGAGCTGAAAGTGTTACTTTCCTTTGTTTTATAATCTAGAACCAAATATACAATAAGCATTATTGAATTTTAAACATTCAGTCTTTGGATGAATTTACTGCAAATATAATGAAAATGTAAAAAATATGAAATTCAAAAGATATTCTTTTTAACCTCGACTCAATCAGAGAAGTATATTATGTTGAACGTCTGCATCTGTCTCCCAAAGAGCAAAACCGATATTTATCTGGTTTATTTTCAAGAAAATGTTGTGCAGACGTTTGAAGTCTTATGCCTTCCCAAGAATCAATCCTGGGACCTCTATTATTTTTCAATTGCCTGTGCTCGATGTGGTCTTATTGTTTGGTGGCACTAGTTTATTTCCGGCAAGCGCAGTGTAGGACGTCCACTCACAAGGTGGGCAGACGACCTAGTAAAGACCGCAGGAACGCGCTGGATGCGAGCCGCTTCCAACCGGTCTTTATGGAAATCAACGAGGGAGGCCTATGTCCAGCAGTGGAAGTCCTACGGCATGATGATGATGACTAGTTTAATAGTTAAAGACTTTAATGGGCGTTTTCCCCTCTCCTTTATTGTATTTAAAGTAAAATTATAAATAACTATATTGTATTTATTTAGTGACTTGTAACATTGCTGTTATCAATAAAGTATTTGTATTTTGTATTTTGTGAAAATATCAAACGCTGGTTCTCAGGAAACAATATGCTGTCAAATGTTGAGAACACAACAAATAGTGACTGCCGAATACCAGAAGTCTATTTCTTTTAGAGAAACGTGCTGTACCTACGTTACATATGTGATCTTTAAATTGACTCCAATAGGAATGTGTTGCAAGAATTAGGCATTATGGCAAGAACCGGTGAAATTGTGTACCAGTATAATTATTTATATTTTAAGTACGTCCTGGAAAACATGAGTATCTACTGGGAAACAAAAGAGCTATCGATTGTTACGGCGACGGTTGTTGAAATAAGGATTGTAAACTGCCGCGTCTAAGAAAACTTACTATCTATACAATATTTTTGTAGCGATGATAGCTCAGTGGTTAGCGCGGTAGGTTCGCATGCCGAAGGGCATGGGTTCAAACCCCAACAATGAGCTTGAGCTGCCGGTGAAGGAAAACATCGTGAGGAAACCATAGCATGGTGGTAGGGTACTTTCTAGTACTCGGCTGGCTAGCTACCACCCTCAAGTTGAAAATCTGCCGCCAAGCATCTAACGGTGTGTTCCGGCAGCCTCACTTGAGAGCCAGTTCCATTCCAGGCTAGGTGTGCTTTACCATCTTCGACCACACCTTCACTTAACATCAGGTGAGCTGTGGTTAAACAACTAGCCTGTCAACCATTAAAAAAAAAAAAAAGCTTTTATTATCTAAGAACTGAATTGTGTAACAAGAATGATTCTGGACTCAAAAAAACATTAATTATATTTATTAAAAACCAGTTGACGCCCAAAACTGACTCTACTTAGATTATTATCTACGTAGGTATATGTAGATTGTCTGATGCTATTGAGGATAAATAAATTTATTTTACACGCAGTCGGGCTTTTTGGTTTTTGTTATTGAAACATTGTTTCTATGAATATTGTTTTGTCAAAAGAAGAAGACAGAATAGAACTCAGATTAAACACTTAATCTGAGGAATAGAAGCTCGTTGAAATGTCTAGACAGCTCTATGAAGAGGTTGTAAAAATTTACCTTCTTGCATAATGTATGGTAGATATCAGCAGCAGCATCCTGTTTTTTCTTCAAGTTGCTCAAATTAAATATAAAATCGCTGTGGTAATAGAATATTAGAGACCTCTCTACAATGCTACCGGTAATTGTTTC
The DNA here is from genome assembly GCA_905404145.2 of Biston betularia. NCBI lineage: Eukaryota > Metazoa > Arthropoda > Insecta > Lepidoptera > Geometridae > Biston > Biston betularia. Next base: position 3,669,753 of record FR989885.1, read on the forward strand.
AACGGAATCGCTTAATTTCTTTATAAGCTCTTCATCGTCATCTACACTGACTCCCATCATTGTTGCTAAAAGTAAAGTGACAAGGTGACCAATTTATATAATAATATACAAATTTACAACTTATAAAAACCGACTCCATGATTCTTAGGCCAACTAAACGCACTGTTCCAATGAAACAGCGAAGTTTCGGAGTAAACGAAAATATCATCAATGGGGCAAAGTCACGAATATTGGCAAAACTAGTTATGAATAACTTTTTTGTACATAGTAATAATATACTAACTCTTCATTGTTCACACCAATAACAAACAAGTTAGGTATGCATAATAATTATGTATGACTGTTTATCTATATGACTGTGAACCGTAAGTACTTGATAATTGTTTTTATATTCTCTATCTAATCTAATCGTATTATTAAAAAATATTTCTATGTTACTAGTATTATGTGAGAACTATGTGGGTTTTGCACAACCATTATTGTACCCACTCTATTATTAAGTAGGTACGTGGCTGTTAGTTTTCCATGTACTTAAAAAAATATTTAAAAAATAAGACCGTTTAATTAATATCTCTATGCCAATTTTTAATTTTTTTTTTACCGTTGATTACTGATTTATATTAAGTAGTATATCATATTTATTTGTTTGCTTTAGGCACTTATTTATTAATATAGTTTTATATTTATACAGGATTAGAGAGATATATCATATTATTTATTTATTATTATTTACAAGTCATGTTACCTATAATACGAATACTAATAATAATAAAATGAATAAATAAATTATCAAACTAAAACAACCCGCCCCTGACCGTTCCCGGCGCAAAGGTGCCCATCACACTCGCCGCATTTCCGCGCTGAATGGCAATGGCCAATCTCTGCACCAGGAACGAACCGGAATGGATGTATATATATATATATTTAGTATGAAGGTAGGTGAGACCCTGGATTAGAACATAGGCTACTTTTTATCCCGAAAACATGTAGCGATTAACACCGCGGGGCGCAGCTAGTAAGAAATAATTGCAATTTGAAATTAAATTTAAAAAAATTGTTGTACTTTTCGGCTGTCACAACATTTATCATGATCATCAACATATACAACATTATATAACATCAACAATTTCAACATATATATAATGTATACTCGTATATATAATATGTTTGTCTATTTACATTTCTCTAAGGGATTGTATCCGGAACGAATTAATTCGCCAGAGAACTAAAGTCACAGACATAGCTCAGCGTATTAGCAAGCTGAAGTGGCAATGGGCTGGACATATTTGTCGCAGAACCGATAACTGCTGGGGTAGACGTGTTCTAGAGTGGAGACCGCGAATTGGCAAACGTAGCGTAGGACGCCCGAAGACTCGATGGAGTGACGATATACGTAGGACAGCTGGCGGTGGATGGAAGCGAAAAGCCGAAGATCGGGCGGGCGTGTCTTGGGAGAGGCCTATGTCCAGCAGTGGACTACAAAAGGCTGATCATGATATATGTATGTATGTATGTATGTACATGTTATTTTGTAAGTGTGCAATAAAGAATTATTAAATAAAAAAATAAATAAAATAGCAAATTGTAGACTTATTTAATATAGGCAAAGGGATGCCTAATGGCCACACTTGCCGCCCTAAACCAGTTAATATAATGTAGGATAACATTAAAAAAATAAATTAACTACCTTCATATACCATATAGGCAAACTTGACAATTTTTTTAATAGTTGTCAGCTAGTTGTTTGACCACAGCTCACCTGATGTTATGTGACGGTGTGGTCGATGATAGTAAACACACCTAGTCTGGAATGGAACTAGCTCTCAAGTGAGGCTGCCAGAACACACCGTTAGGTGCTTGGCGGCAGATTTTCTTATATAATGTTGTGTTCAATTATTTTGCGCTCTCTGAACTCGCGTATTATTGTATTTTTTTTTATTAAAATCCATAAGCTCTGAAGCTCATAGTGAATGCTTTACGAGTAAACCCAATTTCTCCTAACTGACACCTCTATTATAAAAATGTTCTCACCAAAAATCTTCGCAGAACCCAAACGACAGTAAACCGTTTCCTCGTTCTTTTCTAGAGAACGTCCAAGAACTGTATTCAAGATTAGTTCGTATAACCCTGAAAAAAAACTATGACTTCGTAAAACCATTTCACACAGCGCTATCTAGCCTCAAACTAATCAAAGCATGTACTATGGGTACCAGGTAACTAAATATTTAGATTTACTTTTCTTTCGTAAATACATACTTATAATACATACCAAACAGATACGGGACTAACATTAAATAAATTATTGGCAACACCTAGTTTGTCAACCATTAAAAACATCGGCCCGAAAGCTATGCCTTGAGAAACGCTAGGCCGACAGCGAACGGCGATCTTGCATGGCAATTAGCGAAAACCACAGTTCGGTATTTGACGAAAGTTCTTTCGCAAATTGTCATGCGAAGCCACCTGGATCATATTGGTGACGGAGATGATAAATAAATATCGCAGGACATTACACACAGAGCCATCTGACCCCAAAATAAGCAAAGTTTCTACTATGGAAGTCAGATAACTGATAGATTACGTAAATACTTTTTTTTTTGTGATAATACTTACGTTCTGTTTTCACAAACCCTAACCAACTATGACCCACGATGGGGATAGCCCCCCCTGCCGGAGGCGGCGAGTCCACTCCCTCATAATAATTCTGACAATACCATAGCAACACTAAAAACAATACTACAAAATACAATAGTATCGGTATCATACTGGTGTATCTTAAAATAATATTAGACGCGCAGGTTACGTAGAATAAAATGTCCACAAAATGTAATGTACGCATGCAGGTAACTACGTACCTACTGAAATAATGTTATAAAGCTGCAGACACGGTCGACTAAATGACAGATACAATAGCTTTTATACATAGTAAAATAGTCAAGCGGGTGTCGTTACACTCTAAAACTAGTGTCCCGTAACTACGACATCGTACCAGGAAAGACGGCCCACTACCATCCATAAAAATGAACTATAATCCTGGAAGCTTCAAAAAAGTTTTTACTCTTTAATTTTTTCAGTGGTTGCGTTTGGTTTACGTTGTCTCTATAGTAGGGTAAATTTTGGTCGTAGTTATTCAATTTAATTTTAAAGCTACTAAAATATTGTATGCCCACGAGGACAAAACTGGTTTAAAGTGCCTATTGTAAAACATTTATCACCTTAAATTGTACACAGTTTTACACAATAAAATATTTCATTTAATTAAAAAATTTCATTTCATTTCATTTTATTTCATTTCATTTCATTTCTTTTTGTGCCGTTTAGGGTTGAAACTTTAGGCCCGTGGGGGCCGGCCGCTCTCGAACTGTATCGGGACCTGGCCAAGCGTCTAGAGGAGGCTTCAGGTGACCAGAATGCTGGTATCTACTTTGGCCAAAAACTAAGCATTGCCATCCAACGTGGCAATGTTGCCAGCATTCTGGCCACATATCCCTCCTCTGACGGTTTTTTAGACTAAGTTTTTTTTTGTATACATTTTGTAAATACAGTATAATTTAAGGTATTTTTTATTTTGTTTAATAAATCCCCTGTTATTTCTTTTCATTTTAATTCATTTCCTTTCCATGCATAGTGAAATTTCCTTGGGTAGGTAGGTACGTACCAAACGTTTTGACTCTATGTTTCTTGCCTGTACGGTCAAGGAATGGAATAAGCTGCCAGCTTCCTTGTTGCCTGAAAGCTAAAAATCTATGTAGATCTTTTCAAGGTCAGACTCAATAAGTAGGTATTACATATGGCTGCGTGCTTCATCTTCGAACACATCAACGCTTACCATCAGGCGAGCAAGAGGTAGTAGATTTGGTAGTAGAATAGGTTACTCTTTATAAAATTACTTTGATTTGATTATACGCCTTTGAGCTACAGACGCAGTGGCGACCTTAGTGGATGGCGAGCAGGGCCACCGCCCGGGCCCTCGCTCTTACTAGGGGCTCGCGTCCTCGCGCAACTACACTAGTAGAAAAAGTCTTTACCATAATATAATGTACGTGTATCTTGCGCCAAGCACTTAACCAAACCCCACCTGAACGCACGGTTTCATTATTAGTGCAAGCATGTTACGGCTACTCGGAACAAATTTTCTATGAAAAGGAAGGTGAGACAGAAACCATGTTTTAAAATTACTGTGATTTGACTGTGTACCTACAGACAGGTAAACAATCGAACACGAACGAACGCAAGCCGTGGTGTAGCTACCGGAGGGCTAGACGGGGCAGCGCCCCGGGCCCCTCGGACTCTGACTTACAAACCATAAATTAAACTAATGAACATTTCTCCCACATTCGGAATATAAATAAACCAGATTCCTAGAAAAATAATCATTTGTTCATCAAAATTTGTATTACGACAAATCTAGAGTAGGTATGTCGAATACAGAACACGACGAATATGGAACAAAGGATTTTAAATAGTTTTGTTGGGGCCCTAGTTTATTTTTTGCCCCAGGGACGTCCTACAGCTGAAATGACGATGATGATGAGCACAGGACACACCCACGAAACAAAATTACAAATTCATTTTAATGCGGTTGTCAAGACTTTATTCGATAACAAACAAATAAAGAAATTGATACCTAGTAATAGCTTAACCGCAGGGGCAGTAGCAGATTAAGCAAGCGCGGGGCCCGTAGCAGTACCTAACTAATGAGGGGTCCTTGATCTGCTATGGGTTCTTATGTATAAAGTGGTAAATAAATAAATCAATACTCGATAGAGGGAAGTTCACACTTAAGGATTGTCGAGCCCATTATCGGGCCGATTCAAACTCTGTTTAGACAAGTGACTTTTCGTAGATCTTTTGCATTTGCCGTATGAACATTTATATAGATAGATAAAGCTCTTTATTATACACACCATAAACAGAAAAAAGTACAGAGAGCAAAATAACCTTATGCACTAGTGCCACAAGCGGTTACCGATTGTCCTGTGTCGATTGTTTTAGTCGTTTCACGTTTTTGTGACATTTAGTAAATTTAATATCAGAATCAGCCCTGTTTTTAAACTATCCCACTGTTGGGCGCGGGCCTCATCTCATTATAATATGAAGGTTATGCTATAGTTCATCACGTTGCTCACGTGTTGACTTCATATTATGTTTGAGAACTTATTTTTTTATAAACTCTCGTAGGCTACATGTAGGTTTCCTCGCGATGTTCTTAATCACCGTATGAAGTCAGCGGCAATACGCTATGTGCGTAAACCCCAGGATCTCCTGATTGGAAACCAGACAGACTCTCAACAAGGTTGCCAAAACTTTGAAATGCCACATGTTAATTCTAAATTACGTTCGGGCGGGAAGTAGGATACGCCAAGCCCATAGCAATTACTACTCTTGCTACGTGGTTAACCCGGGGTTGGCTTTGTGGTGTCGGTGAGAAACCACTGAGCGCTCATCGCTACAAAATACTGATTTATATCTTTGTTCTTTAAGCAAATAAGCTGCTCTATTAATTTCTTCATCAAACATACCTATACCTACAGTAAGGAAACTGACGTGTTTAGGCACTTGTTTTACTTATGCGTAATTTCTTGCGTTTAATTTTATCGGAAACTCCGACTGTAGTTTCGCCCATATCCAGTGGCCTTTATCATGGAGACAAAGCGGAGTACAATGCGCGCGCGGTCTCGTCTTAATTGTGAGCGAAGTAAGACGAGGCCGCGCGTCTTCGCTTCGCTTAGTTTCCGTGAGTAATCCCACATAAGTCTCAAAGTAATGAGCGCCAAAGCGATGCCCTGGGCAATGGGCATTGTTTTGCTACACAAAGTTCTGTGTATCGCTGCAATGGTCATGGACAGGTGTTATCTTCTACCATTACGAGTGCGTCTTGCTCGTCTCATTACTATAACATTTAAAAAAATAACTTAAAAAAAACAGTAATATCACTGTCATAATTTTGTTAATTTTAAAGTTTTATTTCCAGAACAACGTGTTTACCTAGGTCATCACTGCACCAGCGCGTACGATATAGCCTATTTGTGACTTTTTATAAGAATTATAAGCATGGATTTAGGAAATTAAAACACGAAATTGTATAAAAATAATTTATTCCTGCATAATGATAGTTAAGTACGTCAATGGCCGCGAGTTAATTTTATCAGTCAATTAACATGTTTGCTTATAATAGGCAACTTAAAACTACCTTACTAATTGCATTTACATAAACAGGGTTACGAGGAAAGGCAGTATCAAGGCAAAGTCTTTAAGGGGCCTTTTATAAATTGCGTCTCACGAATTTCAAACTTTTGAAGCCCTGCCCCGTCCTTGTCACAGGTTGTGAGTCATTGACGTCTTGTGACATTAACAATATAAATTGTGTGATTAAATGCCGTTTATAATGATGGTCAAGTTACTTCTGCAAGTTTTTTTTTTATTTGACTTGTAACTTATGGTAATAAAATACTATGACTATGACTATTTGAAAAAATAAAAATTTATTTTCACATAATATTCAAACAATTTTACAAAAATATTAGAACCAATTTATCGAACAATTTTCGAATAATTTTATTTGACTTACACTTTTTTATAAGTATGAATAAAACAACGGTGATTTGGACTAGTAATACTGTAGGATGCGGACTAATCGTTTATGTAAACGAATTTTAGTATGTGGCGATGACACAATCGCAAAACATACATATTTTTTTTAAGTTAATGTTCTCTAGAGTTCCTTTATTTGACAATTTTTGAGTAGGTGTCATAATTGTGTCTAATACGTTCATAATTAGTAGATTACTAAACATCTCCGAAACGCTATAGTCACCGTTGTAAACTATCCTAACAATATTATTCACGGATTTTCACATCACCCTGTTTTACATCACATCCAATATGGAGGTCCTGGATTCGAATCCCATAGCGCGCACATCTGTCTGTCTATTCTAAGTTATGTACGTATGTGACTTTAATACAGTAAACAAAAATATCGCTAGTAATTCGACAAGTCCAAACGTCCATGAAAAAAAAGTTCTCGTAGATGTGATTTGACAGCCCTGTTGGTTCATTGGTAGAATGTCTGCTTCAAGAGTTAAAAGGCGTGGGTTCGATTCCCACCCAGGACAAACTTTGTAGTATAAACAAATTTTTGTTCTGTGTCTGAGTGTACTGTATGTATTATAAGTAGATATGTATTTACAAAAAAAAAAGTATTTAAGTATTCTATCAGTTATCTGACTTCCATAGTACAAGATTTGCTTAGTTTGGGGTCAGATGGCGCTGTGTGTAATGTCCTACGATATTTATTTATTTATATTTATGTGTGAAGTCTGCCAACCCGCACTTGGCCAGCGTGGTGTCCACCCTTACCGTTCTCTCAATGAGAAGTGGCCCGCGACCTAAAAACAGGTTTGTAAAAACAGTTTTGTAAAAACAGTTCTGTAAAAACAGTTTTGTAAAAACAGTTCTGTAAAAACAGCTTTGTAAAAACAGTTTTGTAAAAACAGGGTGACTCGGTATATCACCCTGTACAATTCCTGTTAAATGAATTGTTTCCCCGGTAATTCGACCGCATCGATTGTCTTGTAAACGTCAAGCATGGACGGCCGGTCTTGGCGACGCTCCTTCGTGCACTGCAGCCCCAATTCAATGAACTGCCAACACAACTGCGGGTTCGAGTACGCTGTACCACGCAGAACTGGATCTTCTAAAGTAGCTGGTAAAACGAATAAAGAAATTTTAAAACATAAACCTAATAATATAAATAAAATTTCACCACAGAAAAATATAAGTATACAAGAGTCCCACTAAAATAAACGGATAATTTAGTATCAATTAAATCCCACTAATATCATAAATGTGAAAGTTTGGATGTAATCACTCCTGGAAAGAAAACATAGAGCACGCTTGCCTAGAAAATACCTTTTTTTTTTATGGTTGACAGGCTAGGTGTTTGACCACAGCTCACCTATTCACGTTCTTCTTGAACAATCCCGGATTGTAATTTGTTGGAAACACAGACGCTGGCAACGAGTTCCGAGATATTTGTTAGTCACTTACCGAAGTCCATCTGTGTGCGTGTCAACGTGGACACATAAGCGCTGAGCATGACCGAAGACCGTGATTTGTCCATGGGGGGAAGTGCTGTGGCCATCTCCAACAACACTACGCCGAAACTGAACACGTCCACGGCGGGAGATAGAACGTTCGAGCGGAGATACTCGTCCGGCAAGTACGGTCTGGTGCCAATCACTCTGCAACACAAATACTTCATTTATTTCCAGTTTTGCTCATGCTCCGATTACGTCTGTTATAGTTTTTTTTTTTTATTAACCGACTCCAAAAAGGAGGAGGTTCTCAATTCGAAACTGTATTTTTTTTTTTTTTATATTTGTTATGAGATGATTCTTTTTTTGATTGGTAGATCATACTTCAGAGGTGGTCTCATATAAATTTCATCAAAATCGATAAAATCGAGCGGTTATTTCAAAAAATCAACAAAAATCTAAAATAACTTATACATTGATGGTATTTTCGTTTCACCACATTATATCATTTTCCCACGCTCACGCTTGTGATTCGGCACTTTATGAATAAATCACCACCATTTTTATGCATAAACACTCGACAAAACACTAGTATTGGAAAAAAATACAACGGGGCGACACGACTTTTTCCGCGTTCCCTCCAAAAGCCCAAATTAGTCATTATGCGCAATGAGTCAGAGTGAAATATTATTAGTCTTAATTACTTGGAAACTTTAACATGCGTGCGATCTTCGGCCGGCCCTTTCCTGGCGAGACCGAAGTCCCCTATCTTGGGCATGTGGCACTGGTCGAGTAGAATGTTGCCAGGTTTGATATCGCCATGGATGAGTGGCGTACCACACATGTTGTGCAGGTACTGAAGACCTCTGGAATATATCAACAATAATAATTTACGAATTACTTTACTTTAGGTTAAGATTTAACACATTTCGTGAGGACACGTTAGGGGTGTCGGCGGCACCCCTAACGTGTCCTCACGAATTCCTGTTGCGATGCCGCGAGCACGCCAGGCGTGCACTCTATTTTTCATGGATTTCGAGCACGCCAGTCGTGCTCTCCATTTTTCATGGATTTCGAGAACGCCAGTCGTGCTCTTTATTTTTCATGGATTTAGGCATATTTTCTATGTGAAACCGAAATACGGCTTTTTATAATTTCACCTTTATACAGTGCCAGTAAATACGCCTAGCATGCCCATGTACTTTCATCTTGCAGTGCCGAGAACACGCCTGGCGTGCTCGCTTTTTATACAGAGGGGCATCGCTGTGAATTACTCGAAAATAGTGGTGGCAATGAAAGTGTTAAATTTTTATTGTCACGTGACCGTAAACACCAATCAGACAATTTTACAACACGCCGAGCAAAACATCATTGCCATTATTGACATTTTCGTAGAACAACTGCCATACAGATAATAATAGAACTGTTTAACACGGTGTGACATCATTAAGACGTCTTGACAGTTCTGGCTTTTTTTTCTTTTTTATTTAATTTGTAGCTTTATCTTAATAAGCGTAGCTTAACATCAGGTGAGCTGTGGTCAAACAACTAGCCTGTCAACCATAAAAAAAAAAGCTTTAAGATTATTTTACCTGGCAACCCCGTGAGCGATCCGGTACCGCTGAGGCCAGGATAGCGGAGGATGGTGCGTTTTGCCCCTTAGCCTTTGTTCTAGGGAACCGCCTAACATTAGTTGGTACACCAGACACGCTTCAGGACCTAAAAATAATACATATTTTTTCTTTTTAAACAGATAATGGTTTTCCGCGTTTGAGCATTTGCCTGTCAAAGTTTCAAATGTGTCAATTATTTTTAACTAGCTGCGATGTTACCTGCTACATGTTACATCCATCCATCCATCCAACCAAACTTTCACATTTATAATATTAGTAGGACGGGACCTAAAAATAATACATTTTCAAAAATATTATTTGACAAAAATTTCCTATCTCTGCAGTACCACTTGCCTACTTGCCTAGGCAGAGAGAGGAAAATTTTAAAACTTGTGGTTATTTTAATTAGATTTTTTGTTATCTTAATTAAATTTTTGTCAAATAATATTTTTAAGTTTATAAAGATAAAGATAAAGATAAAGATAAAGATAATTTATTTGTATACAACATGAGAAATTTTTATACATAATACGCATAAAGATGTTCCAGTACTTGATGTGGCTGAGTCATGTTGTGCCGGTCAGGCGTACAAATGTCACAAGTGATGGCGCTGTGCTCGTACAAACATTAAGATACTATTTTAATTAGAGTCCACAATGTAAAAATTAAGTCATGTTAATTAAAAAATAAATCAGATATCAAAATTACATTACAAATAATATGTCAAAAATAAAAATCAAATATAAAAAAAATTAAAATCAAATGTCAAAAATTAAAATCAAATGTCAACAATTAAAATTAAATGTCAAAAAATAAAATAGAATAAAATACCGATGTCAAACAGAAATAATAAAAATTAGATAATTGGATAATGTCATTCAAAATTGGTCATTTAAAAAATCATCAATTGAGTAATAACATTTTTTTAACAGTAGTGCCTTTAATTTCTTCCTAAATAGATAAATGTTCAAATTTCTTATTGACTTCGGAATCTTATTGTAAATAAGCGGTCCCATGCACACTATACTATTTTGAATTAAGGTTGTATTTCCCTTAAGCACGCGCCGTTTGTCTTGGTCGCGTCGATTTCTCTCTACAGTGTCATATAGTGTTGGAAACCGCTCTCGGTTTGTTTTTACAAATTGAGCTGTCTCTAGGATATATAAACACGGAAGTGTAAGAATTTGATGAGAACCAAAGTAAGGTTTACAGCTATCTCTTTTTTTAAGCTTAAACATTGCCCGAATACAGCGTTTCTGTCGCTTAAAGATAACTGTTTTGTTTGTTGAATTTCCCCAAAAAATTATACCATATCTCAAAATGGATTCCACTAGGCCGTAATAAGCTGTAAGTAAAGAGTTAGTATTTAGAACAGGTGCTAGTTTACCCAGAGCATAGGCTTGACTGCTTATTCTCTTTGAGAGATTCTCTATTTGCGGTTTCCAATTTAATTTTCTGTCAATTGTTAGACCGAGGAATTTTGCGTTTTCTACTTCTTGTATTAAGTTACTGTCATATGTTATATTAATATTGCAATGCTTTGGCTCTCTTTGTCTAAAGTGCATTAAATTTGTTTTACTTAAATTAATTTTCAAATTATTACCATCTAGCCACGATATTACTGATGTCAAGGAGTTTTTAATGTCATTTTCATACGAGTCAAGTGTTTTACAGGCTATTGTAATTGTGCTATCATCTGCAAATAATGTCATAGGCTGAGATGTGGCATTAGGTAAGTCATTTATGTACACTATGAATAAGAGTGGGCCCAAGACACTGCCCTGTGGAACACCGTAAGCCACTTTACGTTCACAAGATCTTGAGAATTCTTCAGTCTTGGTTTCAAGATTCACTCGACTGATAACGGTGATTTGTGTTCTATCTGCCAGGTATGAATTTATTAAATCTAAAACATTACCTCGTATGCCACAGGCTTCTAACTTATTAATCAATATCGTGTGATCTACATAATCAAACGCCTGGGTCATGTCACAGAATACTGAACATACAGGCAACTTTTTATCAACACATAATAAGACATGTTTGATAAAATCGTATACAGCCATATTAATAGTTTTATGTTTCCGGAAACCTTTTTGCTCAGTGCATAGTAAATTATTTTTCTCTAGATAACTATTCAACTCATTATACAAGTACTTTTCAAAAATTTTTGAAAATATTGAAATTAGTGCTATTGGTCTGTAACAGGCCATATTTTCTTTATGATCTTTTTTGAATAATGGTTTTATAATCGTAGTTTTCAATAATTTTGGAAACTGGCCATTGGTAATACATAGGTTAATGAGATAACTTAAGGGTGCACATAAATATTCTTTTACTGACTTTATTATTTTGGTTGAGAATTCATCAATACCTACACTGTTCGAATTTTTAAGGTTTCTTATTATTTTCTCAATGTCTTGTGGCATACTTGGAGCTAAAAACATAGAATCTCTATTATTTTTTATATTTGATGCAATTTTATACCCTGAGTTTGTAATTGGTTTTATTTTATCTATAAAAAAGTTATTAAATGCGTTTGCTATATCTTTTGGGCTAGTTATGTCTTTATTATCATGTTTGATTCTGATTATAGATTCTTTAGGAAAGTTCAATCTGGTCTTGTTTATTATTTGCCACGCAGTTTTCGATTTGTTATAGGATGATTCTATATTGTAATTGTTTTGTGCGCGTTTAGTTAATTTTATAATTTTCCTAAGACGTTTTGAATAGTTAAGAAATGTATTTTTAGTAGTTTCATTTGGGTTTAGTCTAAACTTCCAGAGGAGCTTTCTTTTATTTTTAGAACAAATCTTTATACCACGTGACAACCATTTTATCGGTTTAATAACTTTTATAACAACTGTTTTATTTGGAAAGCACATATCATAGTAAAGTTTAAAGTTAGAAATAAAGTAATCATATGCTAGGTTCACGTCAGAAAAGCTGTACAAATCGTCAAAGGAAATATTATTCAAACACATTCTAAACTTATTAATATTTTCCAGAGAATAATCACGTTGCTTTTTGCGCCAGAATTTAAGTGATAAGTTTCTATGAACTGGAAACTTCATTATCAAGGCACTGTGATCCGATAGGACTAATTCATGCACTTCCGTTTTACAAAGCTTTTTATTGTTATATACCATATTATCTATACAAGTTTGGCTTGCGAACCGTGTCGGTTGTTTGACTGCTAGTTTAAAATTATAGTTTCGTAAAATGGCTTCAAAGTCAGACGTCCACTTTGAGTCCTTCAATACATTTATGTTAAAGTCACCTGCTATGACAACTTGGTCGTATTTTCTATTATTCGTCATGCTTAACATATTATTAAATTTACAAAAAAAAGTGTTTAAATTTGTTAATTTAGGTACTCTGTATATACATATTATTAATAGCTTATGCCTAATTAATTCAATAGCACAACACTCAAATATACTAGTTAGGGACTTTTTTTTGAAATCTAGAACTTCTCTCCACTCATGTCCATTTTTTACCAAAATACTGTTGAATTTATTAGTTCATTTGTACAAAAATTACTCTTGAAAGTAAATGAATTGATTTGAACTGTCAACCGCCATCTTAGATTTTCTCTCATACACTCGTTTCGCCTCTGTGCTAGGAATCAGTCGCATTGCTTCCAAATAGAATAATAAGGATAATATAGTGATACCATATTAATTGAAATCCTTAAATAATAGTTTTATTTCGTATCGAACCTCATATAACCTACAGGTTATGGAGCCCAGATTACGCGAGTGAAAATTAGTGACCGTGGTTCGACGATCTAAAAATAGATTAGTTACGTGTAATTTTTCGTTATGGAAAATACGAAGATAAAACGAAATATCAAACCCTTCGATGGTACAGTATCTGGAAATTTCGTATACGTGCTTTGTTGAGTGAATTGGACATCATTAAAGTGATCGACGATGATCCGTTATTTCGCAACGAAGCATGGGAGAAAAACAATCGGATGGCCAAGAATGTGATCATAGAATATCTATCCGATTCGTACCTCAGTTTCGCGAAAGACGGTAGTTCAGCAAAAGATATTTTAAGAAGATTAGATACGCTGTACGAACGAAAAAGTGTTGCTACGCAGTTGGCGTTACGTAAAAAGTTATTGGCGTTAAAACTACTTGGTGATGTACCGCTTATAAAATATTTTGCTACTTTTGATGACCTCATAACTGAGCTGATTGCTGCTGGTGCAAAGTTAGAGGAAACTGACAAAGTGGCACATTTGTTGGTCACACTACCCTCAATTTACGATGGAGTCATTACTGCAATTGAAACATTATCGGAAGATAATTTGACATTAGCTTTCGTAAAAACACGATTATTAGATCATGAAGTGAAGTTGAAAAATGAATCTAGTGATACAAGCGCGAAAGTGTTACAAGTAGAAGCAAAGAATAATACGTGGAAGAAAAGAAAATTTGATAGTTTTCAGCAGTCAGATAAAAATAATAAGCAGAAGAAGAATAATTTACAGTTCATGAAATGTTACCATTGTGGACGAAAAGGACATAAGAAAAATGATTGTTACTATTTCAAGAGAATCAATCGGAGGCATTTTGATAACAAAGAAAGAACAAGGACAGTACAAGCAGTTGAGATAAATGAAAATCAACCTTCAACATCGAATGATTTTTCAGGTTTTGCTCTCATGACCGGCGATTACCAAGAAGATAACCAAGGAAATAAAATTACATTTCTATTGGACTCGGGTGCATCAGACCACATCATAAACAGAGAACATTTGTTTCTAAATTATGAAAATTTATCTACCCCACTAAAAATTTCAGTTGCTAAAAATAATGAATTTATTTCAGCTACTAAAAAAAGGTATTTTGCAGGTTACAAGCAATATGGGAGTTACAGGTATTCTGAAGGATGTGTTATTTTGCCGTGAGGTTCCATACAACCTTCTATCGGTTTCAAAGATGCAGCGAGCCGGGTATACGGTTATTTTTGACCAGGACGGAGCCCAAATATGTAAAAATGGTAAAACCGTTATGCGAGGTAAGTCAACTAACAATTTGATTGCTATAGATTTTGTTACGTCTGTAAACGTGTGTCACCCTGTTTCCCAAGCATGTGCTAGTGACAAGAAAAGCTACAAATTGTGGCATCAACGTTTAGGGCACTTGAGTAAAATGAAATTCTTAGAAATAAAACAGAATAAATTATTCGAGGATATGAATCAAATTGATTCAGTAGTGCCAGATAATGATTTATGTGAAGCTTGCATAAAAGGGAAACAGAGTCGACTACCGTTTAGTCAGGCTAAAGACAAAAGTCATATAAACAGACCATTATTTGTTGTGCATTCTGATGTTTGTGGCCCTATCACTCCAACGACTACAGATAATAAAAATTATTTCGTGATTTTTATTGATCAGTATACTCATTATTGTGTTACATACTTACTAACGTACAAATCTGACGTATTAGCTGCGTTTAAAGATTTTGTTGCAAAAAGTAAAGCAAAATTCAATTTGAAGGTAGTTAATTTATATTGCGATAACGGTGGCAAGGTAAAAAGCCTCGAGTAAAATATTTAAAGGTTTTTGGTTCTACGGTTTATATACATAACAAAACTACTAAAGCTAAATTTGACGATAAATCATGGAAAGGTAATTTGATGGGTTATGAACCGAACGGTTATAAAGTTTGGAACCCTGATTGCGAAAATTCAAATTCAAATTCAAATTCAAATTCAAATTATTTATTGACATAAAAACGTTAGCACATTTACAATTATGTCACACAAAAAAAAGCAAAAAAATAATTAATAAATATACATTAAAAAAAAATCACATTAAAAGAAGAAAAAAAAAAAAAACGTTAGCAAAAATAATAATAATCATAGTAACAATAATAATCATTTCATCAGTAAAAAACATCGTCAAGAGTAATTGAGCTGTTACACTTATCCCATTGATCGGTCAAATTTTCACAATAAGTCAAAAAATATGCTAAGATGCTTTTCCAGTTGTCAAATAAAATGTCAAAATCAGTGTTGGAGACAAGGAGCGCATTAAAGTGGCGGCGGGCGCGAACTAAAGGGGACATGGAGCGCGCAATCGTACGACTCCGATCTATGTAGAACAGATCATGCGGCCGACCGCGCCTGTTTGCTGGAGCCCAGGGGTTATCTGGTATGAACAACATGCACAAAGAGTTGTGCAAGTGTAAGGAGTCAACTAACCCTCTAAGCGATTTGCAGCATATAGTCAGCTGATCCAAAAGCCTTCTTACTTCTAAAGAATTGTATCCGAGCTGCCCAAGCAGAAATTTCGTGGGATACATGTAAGGATAGTAACCGTAGAGCTTCTTATACAGTGATCTCAAGAAAGCTTTTTGTATCTTCTCAAGCATCCGCGCATACTTAACGTGATACGGGTTCCATACACAGGCACTTGACTCGAGCTTGCTTCTAACTAGAGCATTATATAAAGTTTTTACGACTTGAGGATTTTCGAAATCCCTAGCGTTACGCAAGACAAATCCCAGACGACGGTAAGCTTCCTTAGCTAGATCTGACACGTGAACGTGAAATGTCAAGCCGCGGTCAAACGTGACCCCCAAATCTTTAACAACATTTACTCTATTTATAACTACATTGTTCAATTTATAATTGAAATTAATAGGATGTCTTTTTCGGTCAAATGATATAACATTACATTTAATTTGATTGAATAGCATTTTATTTGTCACACTCCATTGAAAGATCTGATCTATGTCATTCTGTAAGTGAAGGCAGTCACTTGGAGATTTGACTTTAAGGAAGAGCTTGAGATCGTCGGCGTACAAAAGACATTTGGCTACACTCAAAACCTTAGGTAAGTCATGAATCATGAGAGAAAAAAGCAGAGGACCTAGAACTGAGCCTTGACTTACACCCGATCGAGTGTGATAAGGTTTGGAGTCATAACTACCATGTCTCACAAATTGGCGCCGATCTCTCATATAATCGGAGAAAAAAGTAAGGAGACCTGGAGAGAATCCAATACCCGACAGTTTACGTAATAGTATGTCGTTGTCAATTCTGTCAAAAGCTTTCTGGAAATCAAAGTATATCACATCCACCTGAAAACCGCTATCCATCGCCTCAGAAATATATTCCACAAGGCATAACAAGTTTGTATTCACCGAACGACCTGCCCTAAAACCGTGTTGCTCATCGCCTAGCAGCTGGTTTACTTGTCGATATATTCTCTTATGCAGGACGTATTCAAACACTTTCGCCGGCGCGGACAGTATCGCTATTGGCCGATATTCATCAACCAATGTCTTATTGTTACTCTTTGGGATAGGGGTAACTCGAGATAGCTTCCACTGAGCTGGGTATTTGCCATGTACAAGTGCCAGATTTAAAATGTGATAGAGTGGTAGTATGATGTGCTCTTTATATGTGTTGAGAATAATACTAGGTAGGTTATCTGGGCCCGTGGAGCTACCTGGCTTTAATTTATCTATACCACGCTCAATATCCTCAGGCGACAGAGAAGGTATATTAACGTAACCGCTAACAATTCCGTTATCATAGCATGAGTTACTATCCAGAACGGGTAATTCATCCAAGAACACACTGGAAAAATAGGCAGCAAATGCCTCAGCTGCATCCACACCAGTGTGGGACTTCCCTTGGTATGTGACACAAGGCTCAAAACCACCCTTAGACCTAAGGTTGTGTACATGTGCCCAGAAACACTGAGGTCGAAGTTGTAATTTTTCTTCAATACTAAACATATGCGCTTTGTACGCCTCAGATATACGCGTCTTCAAACTGGTACGGAGATCCGAAAACGTTTTGTAAGCTGCGACACATTTAGACAGCAACCAGGCTCTGTGCAACCTACCCTTTCGCCGGATATCCTTAATAATATCCGCGTTAAACCAAACGGGATACCTATAACATTTTGCAACCTGCCTTTTCTTTTTAGGAACCGATCGATCAAATAACTGATAAACAATATCATAAAAAGCTTCGGAGGCCGCCGAAACGTCTTGGCACTCGAGAACCGGTGTCCAAGAAATGTCCTCAAGCAAAGATCGAAATAGTGTAAAGTCCATCTTATTAAAATTCCAATCCCGTGACTCGTCAATATTACTCGGCTGCATACACGTAAGGTTTTTATGCCGCGTTCGAAGGCTCACCGTTATTTCAAGTCCCGGATGGTACAACTGGTCAATGGGGACAAACCCATCACCCTTACACACGCACACGCAACACGACTCTTCGCGCTCCTGTGCCAACACTACGTCAAGAATACTTCCATGAGAATTAACAATGTCATTGTGGTCAATTAAATTACAGTATGTCAAAAAATAACAATAATAATTCCGAATATTATTAGAGGTACTATTCATGTTCAAATCGCCAACAATAAATACATTATTATTAGCCGTCATATTATCTAGATTCGATTCGATTTTACATAAAACATTCATATAAACAGCGTCTGTCGCCTTTGGTTTAATATAGACAACACATACAAAGAAACAAATACCATGGTAAGTAATAGAGGCCCATAGATCCTCACCGAGCTCAGACTCAAGGTCCCGTCGTCGATGCATAATGACCCCAGGCCTTGCAGCGAGTAGGACGCCTCCGCATCGGGAAGCCCGGTCCCGTCGCAGTAGGGTCCAGCCGGTAGGTACCACCTCGGCATCTTCCACCGAGTCGTCGAGAAATGTCTCCGTTGCAGCGACGAGTAAGTGATCGGAAACCAACATGCTGGAATACCATGTTAATAGCTTCGTCTTTAAACCTCTAACGTTTTGATAAAAGACGTTAATTCGGGAAAAGTCAGTGGTTCGCGGCTCAGTGTGCGCCGACTCCGGACCGAAAAGTCCGGTCATCCGCGATAGGGCCATTGGGTATCCGTCGTCTGTAATTTATCCACATCTTGACCCTCGCGTTTTCCGGCCAGACGTCTACCGAAAAGCACTTTTCGTAGCAGTCCTCTGGTACTCCTATTTTAAAAGAATTATAATTTTTCGGTGTCTTCAGCTGTTCCACTGTGATAATCCTTTGAGGGCAGAGTTCGGTTAAATATGCTTTGATCTCTTCTACACCAGACAGCATATTCCACAGGTGGAAATGTTTCCTCACCTCGGCCGCTTTCAGTGATGTCACAGTCGGCCCGGCAACGCAGCGTAACGACAGAGACGGGCGCAGTTTCTTGTGTCGAACCTCCGTCCATGCTTCATCCGCGGCGGCGGGTTGTGACTTTGCAATATCAACCACTGACGTATGTCCAGTAGGCTTTGGCAATGCGCTTGTTTCTTTTGCTGGTTGTCTGGTAGTTATAGGATTTGGCGAAGAAGTCACAGATAACGTGTCACTCTTCTTCTTCTTCGTTCTGGGCAATTGCTGTGATGCGCAATCAGGCAGACAATTTGGAGCGGACGCGGCGGGTGCATGCGCTCTGTTGGGCTCCGCCTGCGATTGCAGCTGCAGGTTCGCTGTGTTATTGCTAACAGGACAACAACTGCATTCACACTTACTCAGCTTAGCGAAGAATTTCTCCATAAGTTCTGCATATTTCTTTATCTTTACTTCATAGCTTTCGGTAATAGCTATAGACTGGCAGAGTTTCTTATCGTAATCCAGAATAATAGAAGAATAGTGTTTCAGCTGTGTTTCGTACGCTGACAACAGAGAATTTGATTTTGTCAGCTGTTCGTCTATTCTATTCTTTTCGCTACGCAGCTGACAAATTTCATAGGTTAAATTTTGCGCACTAACAACTTTTGGTTCAAGTTCAGTCTGAATACGTGATGTTTTCGCCCTGACCGTAACGTTTGTATCACGGTGTTTTCTCGTAGCTCCTACGGGGGTTGAGCTGTTATCGCCACCCTTTTTAGCGATACAACAGCATTCCGGACAAATCCACGATTCGATTTGCAAACGAGCAGAGTCTTGTTCCCCCGTACACAAGACGTGATAATGTTTATTACAGTCATGGGCCGTGCAGTGCAAGTACTCCTCCTTCGCTGATATTATATTACGACACGCTGAGCAGTACATTTCCTTGGGGTATTCAGCGGCAAAAATAAAAAATACAGTGCGCAACGCAAATAAACAAATATAAACAGCTGAGAGCGGGTAGCGGCGCGCGGCGCGCGGCGGTGCAGCGAGCGGCTGCGCGCGGCCTCTGTGTATTGTCAACGAGCGACGCGATGACTCACCGCCGAAGCGCGCTGACCGATGTCGAGCGGGTGCACGCTAGTGCAAAGGTTAAATGTTACGAGATCGTTACCGAAACATTTGAATGGTTTTTTGCTTATAACTTCGCCGTTACTTCAGTACTTCACATTCGCTGTATGTCACTGTGTCTGCCTTTATATAAGCCACAATAAAGTGTATCATTTAATTGTACAGATTCACTTTAAGCAAGTAAAAATATTTAATAACTGTGGAGTGAACGAACGTGATGTCACCTCAACTAGCGCCGATATTATAAAAGTACATGGTAGTCAGAGATGTTATTGTGGACGAGACTAATTTCCTTGAGTCCAGGCCTTCATGGAGGTCTGAAGAGAATGTTCAAAATTCTCATGACAAAACTGATAATAACAATGGTTCGAAATCAGTGTCAACCAAGTCTCGGAACTCTGGCAGTACTGGCAGTAAATCAGATAGCTTTAAATCTGATGGACTTAGTGAAAGTCCGACTAAAATTCGCAAAGTAAACCATGATAGTATAGGTCAAATGCAATCTGAAATTGATAAAGTTCGTTTTGATGAGTCATTACGGGAAAATAAAAACACAAAACAAAAGACTGAACTTAGAAGGAGTGATAGGATCAAAAATCATCCCCCTGTGTCATATAAAGAAATTGATGATGATGATGATGATTGTTTGATGTGTGTTCGGTCAATTTTAAATGATGTACCAAAGTCATTTGATGAAGTCAAACATCGCCATGATCGAAGTCAATGGGAATGCGCGATTAGGGATGAGCTAAATTCATTACGTAAGAACAAAACATGGACGCTAGTACCACGACCCCCAAATAAAAACATTGTAGATTGTAAATGGATTTTTACAGTTAAAAACGACGAATTTGGAAATCCTCAACGTTTTAAGGCGCGATTAGTTGCCAGAGGGCTTAGCCAAGAGTATCTTATGGACTTCAATGAAACGTTCGCACCTGTAGCAAGGATAGCTAGTTTTAGATTTATAATTAGCTTCGCGAATCAATTTAATTTGTTGGTCCATCATTTGGACGTTAAGACGGCCTTTTTAAATGGAAATCTGAAGGAAGAAATCTACATGAGAATTCCTGAAGGTATATTAAGTAAAGAAGGCTATGTTTGTAGATTGCAAAAGGCATTGTACGGACTAAAACAGGCAGCTAGGTGCTGGTTCGAACTATTTGAACAATCTTTGAAAGAAGAAGGATTTCAAAATTCTTCAGTAGATAGATGTATTTACATACTAGATAATGGGGACGTACGTAAAAATATATACTATATGTCGTACTATATGTCGATGATTTGGTAGTAGTGTGCGCTGATATTGTTATGATGAATAATTTCAAAAGGTATTTGATGAGTAAATTTGAAATGACAGATTTAAAAGAAATTAAATTGTTTCTCGGTATTAAAATCACTAGGGAAGGTGATCAAATTACTTTAGATCAAAGTGCATACATCAAAACAATCTTGACTAAATTTAATATGCATGACTGTAAACCTGTATCTACCCCCTTAGAAAATAAATTAAACTATGACGCATTGAACTCTGAAGAGAAATATAACGCTCCGTGCCGAAACGTTATAGGGTGCCTGATGTATATTATGTTATGTACTCGGCCCGATCTAAGCGTCAGTATAAGTATACTGAGTAGGTACACACACAAAAATAATACAGAATTATGGCAATGTCTTAAACGGGTACTCAGGTACTTAAAAGGCACCATTGTTTTGAAATTGTGTTACAAGCGGTGTAAATACAATGAGATTTTGTGTGGGTACGTAGACTCAGATTGGGGAGGTAATGATACAAGGGATAGAAAAAGTACAACTGGGTATTTATTTAAACTCTTTGACCAATGTACTATAACTTGGAGTACGAGAAAGCAGGCGTCAGTCGCAGCCTCCTCCACTGAAAGTGAATATATGGCATTGTTTGAGGCAGTAAGGGAAGTATTATGGCTTAAATCTTTAGCAGCCAGTATAAAGATCAGCATTAATGATCCTATTACCCTATATGAGGACAACAATGGCTGTATAAGTATCGCTAACAATCCGACTAGTCACAAGCGATCAAAGCATAATGATATCAAATATCACTTCTCTCGAGAACAAGTAGAGAAAAATGTAATTAAATTAAAATACATTCCCACAGGTGATCAGCTGGCCGACACCCTGACGAAACCATTACCTGGAATAACTTTTCAAAGACTGAGAAGTAAAATGGGTTTACTATTATAAAACGTATATAAAATATATGTAAAATTTAACTGTGTATAAATGTGATTAAAACTTGTAAAATTGTAAAACATTTCATGATATTTAAGTTCATTGATTAATGAAATGGTCTGATTAGGTTTTACTGGGTTTCCCTAATCCTAGCAACAAATGTTGGACCATATTGTATTACCCCAGCAGATATTTGGAAGTATATGTGTGCTATTTAGTTAGTCAATTGAAATTGATTTTATGTTTGTTTACCGATTAATTTTTGAGGGGGCGTGTTGAATTTATTAGTTCATTTGTACAAAAATTACTCTTGAAAGTAAATGAATTGATTTGAACTGTCAACCGCCATCTTAGATTTTCTCTCATACACTCGTTTCGCCTCTGTGCTAGGAATCAGTCGCATTGCTTCCAAATAGAATAATAAGGATAATATAGTTGTTCGTAAAGAACAAATGAATACGCTATTTTCTGGTGTAATAGCTTTTTATTAGTAATTTTACATGTTTTAATGCGTAGTTTTTGGAGGCTAATTTTGAAGAGAGTGAATACAATATAAACGAATGACTGAGTGAAGTTGCTTGCGCTGAAGGCGCGAAATTTAAACTGCCGTTCGCGAAGACGGCGCGAACATCCTCCCGGACGTTGAAAGGCTAGCCGCCTTTCAAGGCTGGTTTTCTGCTCTCGGAAGTAGACACAGGCGGTTTAGTGCTCGACGCATTGTAGTCCCCTGTGCGGTGAGTATGTCAGCAACGCGCGGTAAGCCATCAGGACCGTAAAATAGCTTGGATACTCTTCCTAAGCGCCAGAAGAGTGGAGGTGTGTCTTCTTTTATAAGAACCAAGTCATTAAGTTGCAGTTCTTCCATTTTGGTACGCCATTTGGTTCGTAGTTGTAGTTCGGCTATGTACTCATGTGACCATCGTTTCCAAAAGTGTTGTCTGGCCTGTTCTAATCTTTTATAGCGATCTAGTCGGTTGGTGGTGGCATCTAGAAGACACGGTGACGGAAGTGAAGTAAGTGGTCTACCGATCAGAAAGTGTCCCGGGGTAAGAGGAGTGAAGTCGTTAGGTGAAGGACTGAGAGGGCATAGAGGGCGGCTGTTTAGGATTGCTTCTATTTGGGAAAACAAAGAAGCTAGTTCCTCATACGTCAAATGAGTATTTTTAAGAATTCTATGGATATGCCTTTTGGCTGCTCCAACACCGCTCTCCGCTAGTCCAGAGAAGTGAGGACTGTATGCTGGTGCGAACCGGAATTCAATGCCCTGATCAGCTGCAAAATCAATTATAGAGTCTTTGTGTGTTTTAAATAGATGTTTTATATCCTTTGCCGCCGAAACATAATTTCTGCCATTGTCGCAAAAAATAAGATTAGGAATACCTCGGCGTGCTATGAATCTCTTAAAGGTTAGTATAAAGGCTTCTTTAGTTAAGGCGCTCACCGCTTGTAAATCGATACATTTATAACGGGAACAAATAAAAATACATAAGTAACATTTTGTTATTTTACATCCACGTCCCTTGCGATCTGCAATATAAAACGGCCCACAGAAATCTGTGGAAACGGAACGGAACGGGAAGTCTGGCTCTACACGTTCAGAAGGTAAATTACCCATGATCTGGGTCATTGTTTTCGCTCTAAAGCGACGACAAATAAAACATTCGCGATATACACGTCTAGCTAAGTTGCGACCCCCTATAGGCCAGTATCGCTCTCTCATGGAAGCAAGGACCTGTTGTGGACCGGCGTGAAAGAGTCTTTTATGTTCATGCTGAAAGATTAGCTTGGTTAGACGATTATCAGATTTTAAAACGATAGGATGTCTTTTGTCGTAGGAATAAAATGATGTGTCGATTCGACCTCCGACTCTGAGAGTACCGGTAGAGTCTAGAAATGGGTTAAGAGAAGTTAGAGCAACTTGAGATTTTAAGGGCTTGTTAATAGACAAAAGCTCTATCTCCTTACTGAATGACTCTTGTTGTGATATTTTAATTAAGTGAGTCAATCCATTCTGTCTTTCAGAAGTCGATAAGGGACCTGTAAGTTTATTTGTAGGGTTTCTCAAATTATGAATAAAACGTAGAACTCTCGCTAAAACATTTTGAATAAAAGGTAGACTAGAGTAGTTGTCTAGGTTAATTAGTTTACTATCGCATGTTAGTGCAGTCTCCCCGACGAAAGCGGGCTGAGCTTTCATTTCAGGTAAGTTGACTGTACATGATTGTTCTACAGGCCACGATTCTTCAGGCTGCCTAAGGAAGGTAGGTCCGTGCCACCATAGAGTGGAATGTACCTGATCAGGATCTACACCACGGCTAACTAGATCAGCTGGATTGGATGCGGTTCCAATTTTTCTCCAGGCCGAAGGTTCAGTGAGATCGGTTATAGCGGCTATTCTATTGGCAACAAACGTTTTCGCCTTGTTAAGGGACCTAATCCACCCTAGAACGACATTGGAATCTGTCCAGTAGATTTGACGGGAGATGGGATGTCTCAACGCTTGCATAACGGTATCGGCAAGTTGTGCTCCTAGTAGAGCAGCACAAAGTTCCAAGCGCGGAATAGTAACAGGCTTTATGGGTGCCACTCGTGATTTGGCGCATACTAAGGACACGTTAATATTACCGTCAGCATCGAGAGACCTTAAGTAGATTGTAGAGCCATAAGCTCTTTGAGAAGCGTCATTAAAACAATGTAGCTCTATGGTAGAGAAATTGTTTATTACGATACATCTGGGAATTTTGACGGTAGAGAGCATTGGAAGTTGCTCTACGAATTTGAGCCAAGATTTGCGCACTTCATTGTTAACAGGTGTATCCCATTCTAGTTTTAACTCCCAAAGCTGTTGAACCAGTATTTTGAGTTTTACAGTGCACAATGACAAAATTCCGAGTGGATCGTAAATTTTGAAAGTCGATGATAGTATCGAACGTTTAGTTAAGACTTCTGGCGGCGTATATTGAATGTTGAAATTTAATTCATCAGAAGATGGATTCCAGCCTACACCCAGGGTGCTAGTGGCGTTGCTGATCATGAGATTACTATTCTCATGACCAATGGAATCGGAAGAGAGAAGATTAGGTAAGTTAGAGCGGTACTTACGGAGATGAAAACCATGATCGGCTAACTCGGCAGAGACTGACTGCTGAATATAGCGCAAATCAGTTTCAGATTCGGCGCCTGTAAGTAGGTCATCACACAGAAAGTCCTTTTGGATTATGTCTTTGATAGTAGAGTCGCTACATTCTTCGCCGACTTGAAAAATGCAACGAGTAGCAAGAAAACTAGCACTAGCGAAACCATAAGTGACTGTATTTAATTGTAAGACTTGTATATGATCAGTTTCGTGCTCTCGCCACAGTACTTGCTGAAGATGTCGGTCTGATTCTCTCAAAAATATTGCTCGAAACATCTTCTCTATATCTGCACAGAATACGAATTTATGTTGTCGAAAACGTACTAAGATATTAAAGAGTGGATCCTGAATAGTAGGACCAATCATTTGTATGTCATTGACCGCCACGCCAGAAGTTGACTTAGAGTTAGCTTCAAAAACAACTCGTGTTTTTGTAGTTTCGCTAGTTTCCTTTTTTACAGGATGGTGCGGTAAGTAATATGCGTTTCTAAATTTATTTAGCTTATTAGGAAGTTTAGTTAGGTGACCGAGAGCCTCATACTCACGCATGAAGTCGGTATATGCTTGTTTTGTTTCAGGTTGTTTGCGAAAGCGAGCTTCTAAGCCCAATAGACGTTTCTTAGCTAAGCTGTAAGTGTCTCCTAACAGACTGGGGTCCTCGCGAAGAGGTAAGGCCACACAGAAATGACCATCAGGAGTACGAGAAGTGTTAGCTAGGAAATGCTGTTCACATAGATTCTCTTCTTTAGTGAGAGTTTTAGATTGTGGAAAACTTTCTAGTTCCCAAAATTTGGTTAGATCATTGTGTAATTCATCGTTAAGTGTGAAATTACACATGACTTTATTAGACTCGCTGTTAGGTTTAAAGATGTGTCCGGCGATAAGCCAACCAAGTTTGGAGCTGCGGATAGTAGGGTTGCCAGGTCCCAGAGAATGTTGTTCGGAACCTATGATGTCCCAGAAAAGGTCAGCACCAATGAGCATATCGATCGGACCCGCCCGGTTGAAGTCCGGGTCAGCGAGCTGGTATTTGGTAAGTAGTTGTAAGTGACTTACGTCGAAGGTAGTTTTAGGCATCTCACCTGAAATATGTGGTAAGACAAGGCATGACACTGCGACGCTGAACCCATTGTCGCTGGATTGCAGCTTGATAGCACAGCGTTTAGTAGGTATTTTAAGTGGCGTGTTGCCGATACCGATCACTTCGGTATTAGACGACTGGGGAGAAAGGTTTAACTTCAGCACTACAGCTTCCGTTATGAAACTAGATTGGCTCCCGCAGTCAAGAAGAGCGCGAAATGCGCAAGTCTCCTTGGAAGTTGGGTTAGTTACCTGAACTTTGGCGGTACATAACAGCACCTCAGGTAAGGATTGAACGGACATGGAAAACGATTCTCCATTAGTAGGTAGATTTCGGGTTTCTTTGGTGGATTCGTGAAGCATGGAGTTGTGTCTTAATTTACATACACGACAACTTCCTGGCAGTTTGCATTCATGAACTTTATGACCACCTTTAAGGCAGTTTAGACATAATTTGTGGGAGCTTACTAACTGACGCTTTTCGTCCACAGGTTTGTCTTTAAAAACGGCACATTGGAAGACATGATGGTCTCCCTGGCATGCTGCACAGTGAAGCTTGGTGCTGGAATGAGAGGAGTTATTGCCCTTAGACGAGGTAGTAATTAATGCTTTAGTTTGATGACCTTTTTGATTAAAAGTAGGATTATATTTTTGTTTTTCAGAATTATCCTGCCTGGATCGCTGGAATGCAGTTTCAAGAACGTCGGCACGATTTTTCAAGAAAGAGAAGAATTGCCCTAAGGTAGGTATTTCAGGTAAGTCGTTTCTATGTTCTTCCCACTTGATGTAGGTAGTGTTATCTAACTTGTTTGCTATTTGATGAATTATGAGCACATCCCACTTATCGGTAGGTAACCCTAAGCTATTTAAGGCTCTAAGGTTCTTAGTGATGTGATCAATAATAAATCGAAGTGACTTATCACTTTCACGAAACGACTCAATACTAAACAACGACTTCAGGTGATTCGCAATAAGTTGACGTTTGTTATCATATCGTGAACACAGAAGTTTCCAGGCTTCATTATAATTTTTGTCTGATATTTCAAGGTTAGAAATGACTCGACTTGCTTCGCCTTGCAAGTAACTACTTAAGTAGACGAACTTGTGAATATTTTTAATTCTATCATTCTGATGTACTAAGGATGTAAATATCTCCTTAAACTCCAGCCACTTATAGTAAGTACCTTCGAAAGGAGGTATTTTGATTTCCGGTAAGCGAAATCCTAGAGGGTTAATGTTATCATGGCTATGATTATGACAACATGTATGATGTGAAGAAAGATCATGCTGATTAGGTATAGGAGTAGAATTTTTCTCCATTAAAGATTTAGCGAACGTAATACAATGGTAGAAATCTTGTTCGATTATTTCTCTTATAGATAGCTCGGCTTCTTGTTTATCAATATTTATGATTTCTATTTGATTTTGCAGCTCATCAAATTCAATGAATAACGCTTCAAACCTCGACAATTTCATCGCAAGCTTACTTAGTTCCATAGGCGAAATATTCTCTAATGTATCTAGAATATCTAAATTATTTTTAAACTTAGTAACGCGTCCTTTAATAGAACTGCGTTTAGCAACTAAATCTTTAAAGCTATCGTCACTCGCCATGATGAAATTTGCGATAAAATACAATCGAAGTATTGACTTTACTAATTAGAATGTGAATAAACAAGTTAGCATACGGTACGTCCCTCACTTCACTGTCCCAGCTGATGCGGTAGGTAAGCTAGCGCTCCGCAGGCACCCGAGCCCCGTGCGCAGTCGCCGAAGCGCACTCACGCAGGCAGCAGGTGTGGAATGCAAGATGCAACAGCCGATGGTGATGAGGATGATAAGCGAGGATGTATGTGCACGCGCCACTGAAATAGATTGGTGCGACAAGCTTAGATCACAGCATAATCGAATAGTTTAAAATTGGAAGATAAAGTGATGGTTTTGTGCGAAAGGTTGTGAAGTTATTTATAGAAATCAATTGTTTACGTTAGCTGAGTAGGTGCATTATTAGAAATAATAACGTTATCATGATCTTACTTTCTAGTATACATTGACGATGTAGAAGTATAATACTTTAGCTACAACTTTAGGGTTAGATAATTAAGTAACTTGTATGTTTAGGGACTGCAATGAAGTGCATTAAGAATAGAAATAGGTAGATTATGGTAGAACATCACGAACAGCTGTTGTTGTTAGGATAGTTGGATGTCGTGCTATGAAATGAATAGGCAGTAGGCATATTTAGGTAGTGAATTGTAAGCACAGCACGGCTAATAGGTAGGCAACAGCTTGTCAAAACATAAGAGGAACTTGACTTCCCTATATTCCCAAATAGAAGAGAAATTAGGTTAGGAAGTATGAAAAGGAACGAGCTCACATTTAGGTCGGCAGATAGGGGGCACTCCGTGTTGTTGAATCACACCGTAATCCACAGCAACAATGCATTTGGAGTACACAGCGGCCACGTTGTGTTAAGACATGAGTAAGGCATCCTTTTCACTTCTTCTTCTTCTTATCTTCAGTGAGGTCCTGTCACGGTCGCCACTTTTTGTTCGTAAAGAACAAATGAATACGCTATTTTCTGGTGTAATAGCTTTTTATTAGTAATTTTACATGTTTTAATGCGTAGTTTTTGGAGGCTAATTTTGAAGAGAGTGAATACAATATAAACGAATGACTGAGTGAAGTTGCTTGCGCTGAAGGCGCGAAATTTAAACTGCCGTTCGCGAAGACGGCGCGAACAATAGTGATACCATATTAATTGAAATCCTTAAATAATAGTTTTATTTCGTATCGAACCTCATATAACCTACAAATACATGCTCCGCCTTTCTTTGTATTGTCCCTGCAGAAAGATGTAGCTAAACTATAGTTAGGTACATTAACAAATTGCTCATAGCCGATCATCACATTATGCTCTGTTATGCACATTACATCTGGGACGATATTTTTTACAGCGAGTTGATTTAGAGCAGTTACTAATCTATCAGTTTTGTTGATAAGACCCGCTATATTTTGATGAAGAATATGGAGATACTCATTCACGAAAAAACATTGGCTTGTTGATATTATTGTTTAAAGTTGGTAAATCAGTAGTATCTACATTATTCTCTCTATTGAGGTTAACGATGCCGTCAATATATTTTTTCAACGTTTTGAAATTAACCCGTAGTCCATTGTTGTTGATTGCGCTAGAATCCTTATAGAACATAGTGTAATCACATTGAAGTTTTCGGTTCGAATCAAATATGTATGCGTATTCATATATCAATGCGTCCCGATACAAAAGATTGTTAAAATTTTCTACTCTTTGATTATATAGCAAATTTCCTGTCCAATGTCCGCACTTATACGTGGGAAGACAAATTACAATATTTGTGTTTCTTACTTTTTGTAATGTCTCTCGTATGGTCGCAACCAAGTCAAAATAATTATTGGTGGTAGTAAAGTCTTCTTCTCCTATAAGTATTATGCAGACATCACTCATCGTAAAATCTGACAATTTTACATCTATACCTTTAATTAGTGAGCTTATGTTACCATTTGGCTGAAGATAGTGGAAAACCTCTTTGGTACTCTTATCCCATGTGTCTTCCGCAGTCGAGAGTAATTTGTTTCGCTTATTGCAACTTAGAATGCAAATTTTTGTAAGTTCTGTAAGACGATGAGTGTTACTTCTTATGGTCGGTAGCCCCGACTCGACTAATTGTTGTTTTGGTTTCGATTTCGGTGTTGCACTATTTTTGTCATGCACTATTTGTGATTCTATTGATGCTTTAGTAATTGATGTTTTTATTGTGTATGAATCATCTGATTGTTCTATTAATTTTTGTTGTTTGAGGCATCTCTTCTTAGGTGTCGTCTTTATTTTAGCCGGAGTACTAGTAATTTTTTTAAGTAGTTCATTTTTCCTTAGTAAATCTTCATTAATGCGTCTAAGATTGAGATTTTCTGATGACAGCGATTCTATCTCCGCGTGAGCACTTTTTAGTTGTATTTCAAGAGCATCGACCAAATCTTTCAGATTTCTTTCTTCCAGACTTTCGTCTGATATGTCTGGTAGACTAGTCGTAGACTTCTCCAGCGTCTGGGATAAAATTTCGCTATCAGTTTGATTCATCGAGTCAGACTGTGTGCGTTTACGCCGAAAAGTTATATTCTCTAGAAAATTCATTTCAGACCAAAATATTTAAAATAAGAGAAAAGAAAATAAAATATATTGTCAAAAAATAAAAATATTTCAATGCAAAATGAATGAAATGTACGAGTTCTGAACCCGTGGTATTCAAATCGCAAGGCAAGCGTTCTCCGAATCCACCACGGTCGCTTGTAATGAAGGCGACAAAAATCTATATTAGCCTCGATGCAAACAAAATATTTAACGTCTTGATCATAATTATGTCAAAGTCACCGTTGGTAATATCGTTCTGTTATTGGTCCACAGTTCACTGATGACTCATCTTTTTAATCGTTCAATGTAAACACACAAATATTGTTTTATTCTGTTTTATACTGTGTTGATTGTTTTAAAGTGATGATTTATCGTATTTTCATTGGTTTTAACACCTTAATAGACACGAGAAAGTTAATTTATTCATCCACTGTTTATAAACTTGTAAATTTGTTCACATCACATTGTTTTTTCCACTTTATGCGAGATTTACTGAGTAAGTATTGACACAAACACTGCCCTCTAAGAATCGGCTTTTGTACTTTAAACTACAATCAAAATTAAAACAAAATTTGCACTTAAAGTATTTTTGATAAATATAATTGTCGTGAGTTAATGTTGACGTGACGGCAGCGCCATCTCCACCTCTTTATGTCAAATTAATTCTAGATTTTAAGTATGATTAGGTTTTTAATTAATAAGCTGTGTCACATTAGTTTAATTTAAGTCCTCATCACTGTTGTAACTGGAACGACTGTTAAGCGGAAATAAACTAAATATATACCTTGAACACTCAAAATGAACTTCCGCAATGTAACGCCTGAATCAATCAATTATGTCCTTAAATATTGATTTAATGTAGGTACAGTGGAAGTGACAAGTTTCGTCAAAGACGTTCTATAAAAACTCACCTCCAAAGCTGTATGCGTACAGTGGCAATATGTTGTCGTGCCTGTATTGGTTGAGACCCATTTCGCTGATCAACTCTCTATTTCTGCCTTCATCATCGCGTAACCGCTTCACGGCTACCGGTAAGTGTTTCCATTCACCTGTAAGCAATGAGAAAGAAAATCTATTAAGGTGATTCGATTTCCATACAAACAAATTTTTGCCATTTATGGACGAACGGAGCAAAATTTTACAGTGAAATCACAGCTAGGTACTGGCATTTATTTTGATCTTTATTTGCGGTAAATCACAATTACTTGATTAAAACTATACAAATATATCAATATTAATGATTACTAAAATAATTAATTTGTTTATACACATTTTTTTCATTTGTTATTTTTATTACATGCATTTTTTTCATGCATCAAAAATAATCTGTTTTCTTAATTTACTAAGGACCTCCCTGGAAAATAAAGGCCTCCTCCATTCTTCTCCACCTTGATCTGTCCTGTACTTACACTGCATTTACGGCGTGTGATATCTATATTGTGTCATAGATCGATGGCTGTAATATACAACGCGATACATTACGGAAACCAAAGTTATGGCATTTTGCATACAGTATTTTAAAGCATAATATATACATAGGTATGCATGAATCGATTCTATTGTTCATTGTAAAAATTAAGCATGACACATCACGTTATGATGATTTATGACGTCAATAAACTTATTGGAATCGAACACTAATTAGTTACTAATATATTATTTAGAAGCTTAACTACTAATACGGCTGGCTAGCTACAATTCAAGTTGAAAATCTGCCGCCAAGCATCTAACGGTGTGTTCCGGCAGCCTCACTTGAGTGGCAGTTTCATTCCAGGTGGATGACGATGTGTCGGGTGTTCGGACACATCGTCATTGTTGCGGGGTGAGCTTAGGCTCCCCGAGGCGGGTCCGCGAGGACAAGCGCTGTCGAGGCCGCGGTAGAGTGCGAAAGCGTGCCCGCAGCCTCGACACAAAGCGCCGAGGTGGAACACTCCAGGGTTTTTAGTGGGTAGGCCGTCATTAGGACGGAGAGTCCCACATAACCACCGTGCCCGCCCCAGGGCCGGTGGTATACACAAAGTATTTTCCCTGGACAAAAAAAAAAAAAAAAAAAAGGTGTGCTTTACCATATTCTTTTTTTATATATATATAATAGATAGGCTTGCGTTTGACCGCCATCCCGCCTGATGTTAAGCGAAGATGCGGTCTACGGTGGAGCACGCTCGCCTAGAAGAAACCGATTCACTCGCGACTTGAAGGTACCCAAACTATATTCATTGGGGAACACCCACTCGGGCAGCTGATTCCAATGTCTAGCGGTACGTATGAAGAAGGTGGAATCAAACCGCTTAGTTAATAATACAGGGTTATTTATAAGCTTAACTACTAATACGGCTGGCTAGCTACCACCCTCAAGTTGAAAATCTGCCGTCAAGCATCTAACGGTATATTCGCGTAACCTCACTTGAAAGGCAGTTTCATTCCAGGTGTGCTTTACCTTATTCGACCACACCGTCACTTAACATCAGGTAAGCTGTGGTCAACATCAACATCAAACATCTAGCCTGTCTAAAAAAAAAGTTCTTTGGTGAGTACAAAATTTGTTTATAGATGGCTAATATTTTTATTCATACCTTTGAAAACTTGTCCAAAGCCGCCTTTCCCTAGAAGGTTGGCCTCGCTCCAGTTGTCGGTAGCGGCCCGCAGCTCTTCGTACTTTATCACCGGGATCGTAGACACGTTTTTAATGATTTCGTCCGCCATGTTCTGAGGTGTGCTATCCTCGGTCGTTGTTGAATTCTGCAAGTAATCGAGAAGAAACATTTATGATAAAAATGGGTTGAATTTTTTTCCAGTGCGTAAATTTATATCACGCAATAATAATCGTTAATAAAACCTATTTCACTAATAAAAAATACATGTTTTTTTTTATATTGACCACAGAATTTAAGAAAATATTGCCACTTTACTTACGTAGTAACTAAGTAGGCACGGGTCTGTGATCTGTCTGTCAACTTGAGGGTGGTAGCTTGGCAGCCGAGTACTAGAAAGTACCCTACCACCATGGATTATTTAGTAGAATTTTATTTTAATTTTATGCAATAAGTTTGGTACTATTATTTGGGAAATTTTAGAATTAACCATTTAGTGCATTTTGTAGTGTTTTTTCAGACGGAATGTAACGTTAGTCGCGCTCCACGTGATTAATCCGACAGCCGATGCTCGCCGACTAATAGGATTATGGATGTCATCAACGAAATTTAAAGGAAGTATTTGTTTCGGCAAATATAGCGTAGGACGCCCTGTTATACGTAAGACAGTGACTAGAAGCAAAAAGCCGAAGATCAAGCTAGGTGGCATGCATTAGGGAGACACATGACCAATAGTGAACTAAGATGGATTTATGATGATGATTTGTTCCTCAATTTATTTAGTAACCAGCAGACGCCTCGCGGTTTCACCTGCGTAGTTCCTGTTCCCGTGGAAATACAGGGATAAAAGCCTATATCACCCGGGGATAGTGTAGCTTTCCAACGGTGAAAGAATTTTTGAAATCGGTCCAGTAGTTTTTAAGTTTATTCGTTACATACAAAAATATAAATCTTTCCTCTTTATAATAATAGTATAGATTTACATTGGCAAGGGATCATGTCTGGTTAGGACAACCCTGGTCTTATCTGTAGCATGAAATAGAAAATAGTTTGCACATATTTTGTACTTTTACCAGTAACAAACTACATATATACCTATACTTGGTGTTGTTGGTGTTTACTTGGTGGTATATGTCCTTAGCAGGAGGTCGTCTAGGTAGGTACCACCGCAGTACGTTGTTCTGCCGCTAAGCAGTAGTGTAAACATTACTGTGTTCCGGTTTGAAGGGTACTGCAGCTAGTGAAATTACTGGGCTGTTGAGACTATAACCATCGAAAGTCTCAAAGTAATGAGCGTCAAAGCAGTGATACCCTTGACTTTTGTTTTGTTACTCAGAGTTCTGTGTATCGCTGCAATGGTCATGGACAGGCGTTATCTCTTACCATCAGGAGAGCGTCTCGTTCGTCTAATTACTTTTTGCATAAAAAAAAAAAATAAGGGTACACTACATATTTTGCAGTTCCCTAATGAGGTATCTGTACTTATTCAACAATTTTAGTTTTAGAGAGCGTACGAACTAGACTCTCTAAACTAAAACATGAAGCCGGGTGCGGCCGAAACTATACTCGGGGTTTCCGATAAAATTAAAAGTGAGTAATTACTAAAATGCGACAAAACCACGTCACTTTCCATAGTCTCAAATATATTATTTGAATTGGTACAAAAGTAGCGTATAAGATATTTTTATTCCGAAAAAGTATGGTTACCAAAGTGTGGGTGTGATATCCCCCAAGCGATTAAGTTTACAGTACAAGTTCCTTACCCTACTCGACAAGTCATCACTGGATTCCACTGAGGGCGAATTCCTATTAGTTGAAGGGTTTGGCTGATCGATCTATAAAGAAATCAAAAAAAATAGCTGTTATTATGTTTAGCTTTATTTTATAGTCACATGTGAAGAGGCAAGACGATCAGCCCCATGCGTCTATATTATGTAGTGTGCTTGGCGAATTAGTGATGGGCAGTTATAACCAAACACAAAAAAATAACAACTGTTATTTTAATTAGCAGTTTTTATGGCCGGCCGTACCCATCTATAGGCGCCCCGGGCGAGACATGCCTTTGGCGCCCTTTTAGGTATTATTACAACTTATTTCAAATTTGTATAATAATATATCTTTTATTAAATGAATAGAAAACTACAAACATCACTTGCCCGTTATTTTAAGCTCAACCGCTCTCTACCTACAGAAACATTCCCGGACTACAAAATATACCTAAAAAGATTTTTAAACGAGACTAAATGGGCTAGATACACACATTTAGTCTGATGGTAGGTACTTATGAATATTTTTATTTTTTTTTACGCTAGAGTTATTTATTTCAAGAAAGTTGGTATACTAATCTGAAAAGTTTCAATTAAACAAAATAAAATAACTTAAAATAATAACTACTCTAAAAGGCCGCTATCAATGGGAATAGTTCCCAAAACGCTGGCACCATTGCCGCGTTGTATGGCAACACTCAAACGCTGAGCAAAATAAAGGCCAGCGTTTTGTTCACGTGTGGCGTCGACCAAACGAGATGACAACTCTTTAAATTTTTTTAATATTATCTTAATTTAGTTACCACT
Source organism: Biston betularia (assembly GCA_905404145.2). Lineage (NCBI taxonomy): Eukaryota > Metazoa > Arthropoda > Insecta > Lepidoptera > Geometridae > Biston > Biston betularia. Next base: position 3,705,401 of record FR989885.1, read on the forward strand.
CAAACAATAAATAAGTTATTAATAATGTACAGGTTTTCTAAAAATGATTTTCATTTGCTTGTGAACCTACGAGTACGTAAAGAGCTAAGAAAGAAATGTAAGTATGATGCAAGAGTTACAATTTCTCACCTGTTGCCTTTATTCACACATAGAATACTCATACACACTCCTACGAGATAAATCTATAAAAGTTAGTACGCTCAATCTAGTTTTCCTTCAGATCGATAAAAATATGTATTCAAATTAAGTTGTTATTTTGAGCTGACGACCCGGTTGCGAAAAAGCGGCTCTGACAACAGAAAAAATCGCAACTGTTATTTTGTTTAGCTTTATTTTATAGTCATGTATAAAGATACAAGACACTATCCCCGTGTGTGCGTATTTTGTAGTGTGCTTGGCGAATTAGTGATGGGCAGTTATAATCTAATACAAAAAAATAGCAACTGTTCATAGTCACATGCAATGAGACCAGACGCTTAGCTCCGTGCGTAGTTTACAGGTGATGGTAAGAGAAAACTGATATATTAACTGTTGGAGTAGACGCAATAACGTCTGCTAGTTTTTATATAGCATAACACAACATTCTAATTTTGCTTGCGTGCTAACTCTAGTTTCTCGCATTCAACATGTATCACTTCTATTATATAATTTGAAGGCTAGTTGACAGAACAAAATTGATTTAAGGTGGTACGATTTCCATACAAATAAATTTTTGCCATATAAGGACAAATGGAGCATAATTTTACAGTGAAATCACAGCTACTGGCATTTGCTTAGGTCTTTATTTGCGGTAAATCACAATTGCTTGAATAAAACAGCAGCATAATATCTACTGTTTTATTCAAAAGTCATACATTCATAAATTTGATTTTATGCTAATAATCTACTGTTTTATTCAAGCAATTGTGATTTACCGCAAATAAAGACCAAAGTATATGCCAGTAACTGTGATTTCACTGTAAAACTATGCTTTATTTGTCCATAAATAGCAAAAATTTATTTGTATGGAAATCGTACCACCTTTAGATATTGACGTCCTCATCTAATGAAACGAAACAGCAATGAAAAAATCAACATTTTAAGTTGCTGTCAAATCGTAGAAGATGTTTGAAAAAGGCATGTTTTTTTTTAAATCCGTAATTTTAATGTGACATCACATTACTCACAACGAGCGTCGATAGACGCCTTATATTTAATATAATTAGTAGTTTACACGATACGAGGACAGAAATTAATTTATTATTTACTTACATAACACCTTTATGTGCGCTAGGAAGAACACAAAAAAAACGTTATATAATATATCAATTAATATTTAGATTACACAAGGTAAAGAATATTAAATAAATTTGATTAAATTAGGCATTCAGTTACGTGAACACCAAGCAGTTACGTCACGCCTTGCGAAACGCCATTGTTGTGGAATTTTTTGTAGAACTGCCATAAGCTGATTTGATTGTTTCACACGGCCTGACGTCATTCAGACGTTGTGACATTCTTAACCGTTTTAAATAATGTAGAATTGTGATTTTTTTTTCAAAAGAAAAAAATATGTACATATTTGAGGTATAGATATTAGGTATTACTTTGAGGTAAACTAGAATGAAACCAAGGAGGTTTCAAAATTAGGATACATATCATAAAAAAATATATACTATTGATATGATATAACTGACCCAGCAGGTATCAATAATGATAACCTAAGAGTCAATAATGATAACATATTTTATAATAAAGCGACAGAATTTTCGAGTGGTTTTCTTAATGACTTTACTACAAAAAAGTTTTAATATGGTCATTCAACTCCAATAACCTGAAAAGATTTTTTTTTTTTACGACAGCTTTCTAGATTTTTCAATAATTATAGGTATCTAAACATATATACCTATTAGTAGATACACATACCTAAAAAAAAAGGCAGAACATTGCTAACTTTAAAAAATTACAGAACTTTTCTTGCAATATCAATCATATTCCAGTTTAAAGACATTTATTTTCTCAAATGAATTACAATTAAATTCGCTTATTTGAGAATTAAGTAAGTAGTAAATATTTTGATGCTTTGACATTAATAAATAAGTAGGTACATCGTTTATAATTGTTAAATTATAAACGATGTAGTCATAATCATATTCATGTCTTCAAAGTTGGTTTTACTGTTTGATCATTTAAAAGAAAATAATTTCGCCTTGTTTTTAATCTTACTTATATTGCAACAATATCACCCGTCTGTTGTTTTTAGGATGTCAGAACATTACATAATGTGCTGACTCCAATAGTATGGTTAAAACCAAGTTTAAAAATTAACATATTCATCAAAAACGTGTTTCTTGTATTCATAAGGTAATACAACCAAAGTAATATTATAATCTTAGGTTGTACTAAGCCGGACGGGGGATGTTATAAATGTTCCTATTTTTCATCATCGTCTTTTAATACTTTTCTGATCCTCATTCAAATTAACAAAATGTTTGATCTTTTAGCTGTGAAGGTGTAGTTTTGTTTTAAATTTTGGATGTAGATTATTGTAAATGATAGAATGTCTATTTAATATTTAGCTTTAACGCCACACAGTTTTCAAAATTGCCTACTATCGAAGAAAAAAGACAATCATTCCTAAAAAATTTCTGTTTTGTAGAAAAAGTTTTTGTCCCTTCTTCAAATGTATAGAGCAGCTAATTGTTGTTGACGATTTTTTAAATAAATTCTTTGTGGATAAGTCTCATGAACAGGCTTTCAACTATACAGATAATACACAATATTATTTGTGTACTTAGTATAAGAATACAGAACCCAAAAAACACATGCATGATACACATAATTATTCATAGTAAAAATACATACATCCACTTGGTGGTAGATCTCCTTAGCAGGAGGTCGTCTAGGTAGGTACCACCGCAGTACCAGTTATTCTGCCGCTAAGCAGTAGTGTGTAAACATTACTGTGTTCCGGTTCGAAGGGTACTGCAGCTAGCGAAATTACTGGGCTGTTGAGACTAACCATCGAAAGTCTCAAAGTAGTGAGCGCCAAAGCAGTGATGCCCTGGACTTTGTTTCGTCACTCAAAGTTCTGTGTTTCGCTGCAATGGTCATGGACAGGCATTATCTCTTACCATCAGGAGAGCGCCTCGTTCGTATCATTACTTTTTAAAATAAATAAATAAATAAAAAATACATATTTTTTTAATTTAAGGCAAGAACATACATTGAACACACAAGACATCACTTTGGTTCACACTACAAGACGATCACAATTATGTACAATATCTGGCAAAAAATCTGGCTTAAATAATTGTGTGATGTATCAGTCATAATTTAAAGTCAAAGTATAGAGCTTTAGTAGGAATTTAAAAAAAAAATGTCTTTGCATTTTATAATTTTCTAAACTTCTTTTATTATAAAGTCGAATTATACACACAAGTGTGGGCAAGTGATATAATTAGCTGAAACATCTATTTTCGTGTTTACAATACTCCATACACTTCTAGAAGCTGTTACTTCTATACTAGGGTATGACCGGACTTAACTTACTTTGTTTGACTTCACTCCGACTTAGATTACAAAGTGCCCTATTACTTGCCAGCTACTGTACTTTACCTGTTGAAAGAGCATTACTGGCAATGGTATTGAACTCAGGCTGCCTTCTACATTCTGTGTTGATATCTGATCACCATTTGCTGAAAATAAAATGTTTGAGTACAAAAAAAGGAGAAGTTATATTTTTGCATGAAAGATTTTTGACACACTTTACAATCTCTACCTATAATATTCAATTATAATGTAAGTACCAAAGGGGTGAGTTCTTTGCTGTGTTTATTTTTGATGACAATGGGGAAGGGAAGTGTAAGTGTGAATGGTGTTTATGTGGGTAAAATTTATTTATTCCTATTATTTTTGCAAAATTAATTAAATTCCTAAAAGAGATTTTGTCTATATTATAACAACACTTAAATAAGCATAGGGTAGTGAGAGCTTTGCTTGTTTTTGAATTTTGCTCGTGTATTTGAAATTAAAATTGAATAATATAAGTCTAAGTTACTTGGAAAAAAATATAAATTTGAACAGCCTCATAGACGATAAAGATAAAGATAAATTTATTAACAGAAAGAGTTAGGCACATACACAAAGAAAAGAAAACAGTGAAGTTAATACAAACATAATGGACAATTATTAGTGAATAATACATAAGTGTTGGACATTACAATAAACGTAAACAAATAACGTATACGATGTAACATGTTTTCTTAGTAAAATTCCTAGAAAAGTTTTTATAAAGAAACTAGTTAGTACCTTCATTTGCAATCCCATTTTCCATAAAACGGTTCTTTCGGTTCAATCTCTCTAGCAGACTGTGAAACCGGCTGTCGAGCAATGGCTTAAGGCACCTTAAAGCTGGCACATGTTTCATGTGATATAGCAGAATGAATAATTCTTCTACTCTATGGTTCAGTTGGCCCCATCTTGTGAACAGCTGGTGGGTCGGTGAATTGTTATACTGACGGGCGGTTTGTTGTATTTCCTAGAAGAAAGATTTTGTAATTTTTAGTAGCTTTCTTCCTTAACATTGTCAAGCAAAGGCAAGTAAACTCAATTGGGTGTCTCTTATTTATCTGCTTACTTGCATCTTGTTTATTCTACAGTGTATTGTACATTTCTCCTAATGTAGGTCATTTTGATATAAACAATTAATGTGAAGAAAGTATAATTTCAGCATTGCAGCAGTACTGTAGAGGTACTGTTACCAAAAATTTTCATATCGATAAAAGAGACAGGTGCCAATTATAATATCTACATTTTTACTTGGTGGTAGATCTGCTTAGGTAAAGATTGTCTGGGTAGTTAACACTGCAGTACTAGATATCCCACAGTGAAGCAGTAGTGCATAAGCATTACTGTGTTCCGGTATAAAGGGTACTGCAGTTAGTAAATATAGGGCTGTTGAGGTTAACCACCTAATGTCTCAAAGTAATGAGCACCAAATATCAGCGATGCCCTGGACTTTCGTTTGCTACTCAAAGTTCCTTGTATCTTTGCAATTGTTGTGGACAGGCATTATTCCTTACCATCAGGAGAGTGTCTCGTTAGTCTCATTACTTTTACATTTCCCAAAAAAGTGTTATATTATGTCATAAGTGGCACATAAACAAACTTTTATTACTTTCTCTCTTAACAAATACATAGTAACAAGCTTAGTTCTAAACCGAAAAGGGAGTAATTTTCTCATCATTATGATTTACTTTTACTATAACACTACAAGGTATGATATCGTAAAAATAAAATCAGCTTTTCCATACATCTGGGTCAACCAAAACATGAATGTGTCGTCCTAAACTACCCTTTACGATTTAAGTGTTAATTTATGTGTATATTACGTATATTAAATTCTTGTAAAACCAATGTTTCAACTCTCACACACATAAATGTATCTGCGTCACAGGGCTTCGGAAAATCCGAAACTCAAGAAGTGAAGACGTATCAGGGAAAAACCCAAACTATGTACTTACGTTGATATCAAATGGCGAATAATTCATTTGGTTACCAGCAAGTTCTTTCCAGCAGTCGTCCATGTCAAGCAATCGACATAACTCTCTGTTTACTTCAAACGGCAACTCGTAGATATACATTTTGTAGGTCACTTAATATTTCCCACAATAACAAACTAAGAATATTCATTCCGCTCCACCTGACGAGACGAAGTGTCAATAACTAACTATAGACTAAATAGAATACCTACTTACACAAATACACAATCTATACACACAGACAAAATACAGTGTTGTCGCTTTAATAGAATGATATTCCCTAACGAGCTTCGATTTCATATTTGGTAAAGCCTTTCCAGCAGTTTTACTTACTGTAAGTAACTTACTACTGCGCGTAGTTAATATAGAAAACGTCCTCGATATCACTAAATAATGCGAATTTTTAAAGATGTCAGGAACTGTAGAATGAGCTGTTGCTAACATATTTTTAGACAACGAAATATTTGTAAACATAGCAATAAAGTCTGTAAATCGGCAACACTGCTCACAGATTAATAATTATAATAAAATTATTGCAAGGCACCAAATGACAATGACAAACACAATGACACCAAAAACAAAGGAGAACATAGAGAGTTTTGGCGGGAACGCGGGAAGAGTCGTGTCGCTCCGTTGTATTTTTTTCCAAAACTAGTGTTTTGTCGAGTGTTTATGCATAAAAATGGTGGTGTTTTATTCATAAAGTGCCGAATTACAAGCGCGAGTGTGGGAAAATGATATAATGTGGTGAAACATGAGTTTTCGTGTTTCTTCCAAAACTTCATCGAAGCTTTGTAGTAAAGTTGCCACTACTTTACTAAAGCATGACTGGAATTAACTGACACGAACTGGACTTGACAAAGACGACTTTGACTAAAACTAGCTACGATGGCACTTATTTAACTTTTGAAACTTGAAAATATATAATTACTTGACACTGGCAAATGCTAAAACGCGACGCCAAAACCAAAGAAAAAAAAAAAAAAAAAAAAAAAGGAGAACATAATGTCAAAATGAGTTTTGGCGGGAACGCGGAAAAATTCGTGTCGCTCTGTTGTCTATTTTCCAAAACTTGTGTTTTGTCGAGTGTTTATGCATAAATATGGTAGTGTTTTATTCATAAAATGCAGCGAGAGTGTGGGAAAATGATATAATGTGGTGAAACTTTTTGCGTTGCTTCCAAAACTCCAACGCAGCTTTATAATAAAGTCGCCACTACTTTACTAAAGTATGACTGGACTTAACTGACACGGACTGGACTTAACCAACACTGGACTTTTACTATCACTATAGTTACGAGGCGACTTATTTAACTTATGAAACTTAAAAATATAACACATTTGACACTAGCAAATGCCCACAATGCGACCCTAAAACCAAAGAAAAAAAAATCAATACACAATTAAAGTAAAAGATAAGAGAAGGAAAGTTTCTGAAATGATCCTTTTAAAAAAATTTTGAACCATTTTCAACAAGTTTTGTACAAATATGTACTAATACATATTTATTTGTCATGTCGATTACCTACCTAGGGCGCCTTTCAGGGCGCTTTTCTTGCTTCTTTTTTTACTATGTAGATTTCAAGCAACTAAGCTGAACGTGGATGACCACTGACCAGACAGCCCTAATGTCAGATTTAATAAAATTTGGGTGGCAGAGGCATGTTAATTTTACGGTCGTTCTACTGTTACAATTACAAGTCAAACAATTAGCATCGACATTTTAACGTGTCTAATGAATTCATGATAGCGCATTACTAAAGGTAAATATCATTTGCGGACACAAACGGACTATCGTTTACCTACTTTATGATGGTAAATACTTAGAAATTTTAGAAACATGTGGTCAAACTGCTTACACCACAACGTACAAAAAAACCGAGAACCGACCTCAAAAAACACGACTACCTATTTTTGAAATTTAAAATAATTATTATGCCTCTACAATGGACAACATATTAATAATATTTCGATCCATAAAATCCAAAAAAAAAAATATTTCGTTTGGATTTTGAAAACAGGGTGCGACTGTATCGTATGTGACCATGTTTCAAGTGCGCTGAGTACCTAAGCACATAGGTAACGAATTTTAGATCCTTTGTCTATCGAGAGGTGTAATTAAGTTTTTGGATGTAGATTATGTAGCTGCAACACCAAACTTTGTCATCCTCAGTTAGATAAGTAGGTAAATACCTAATTGTTTTTCGAATCGTTTCGTCCAGACAAAAATCTGTGTGTACGAGATTTTGTTTTTACTGTTGTTGCAAAGTAGGCCTGTATCATAATTGTGCTTAATTTTACGCCCGACTTCAATTTATTTGTAAATAAACTATCGATAAAGGTACCTATTTTTCTTTGTCTAATACTGATATCTCAGAACTGATATCGATAGGTAATATTTTTTTATGAATTTTTTAACATGTGTTATGATTTTGGCATTATTAATGTATATTTTTAAACATGAATGGAAAAATGATCTGTGACTGGTGGTGTTATCAATAAAATATTTTTATTTCCATCACAAATAAAATACCTTTAAAAAAACAAGCTTTGGAAAATAATACAATGGGGCAACATGATTTTATGTACTTGCCAAAAATTCAAATTCTCTTTTTTTGCAATTTGGCTTAGACCCAATATGGGTTCATAAGTAGGCACCATATAGGTATGCTATGGTAATAAAATAGATTCGCTATCTGTAGACATAGGTACCTACGTTTGTAACAGTGGTTTAAAACCGCGTAACGCTAGAAGCTTGCCCTAATTACTTATATCTATTCTATAAGATATAATACTGATACACTGGCACAGGTACATATACAGGGTTATAGACTTTGGGTGTCTTAGCGGAAAGGAATCATGGTACTATGAGCTGGACTCTGTATGTTTCAAATTAATGAACACTTAGTGGGCATGCATTCTTGTCGACAGATAATAGACAACACTTTAATTATGACATAAAATTACAACTATCACCATTAAAATATACAAACACAAATATTTTTTTAAGAAAATCAAAAAGAAAATATTTTTTATTACACAAAACGGCCTGAACTCAGCATAATGCCGACTGCAACCAGCCGGCACAGGTCTTCCGTCGTGGCCCAAGGAAAAAAAAAGCAGAAGAAAAACGTTTTGTTTCGTCTTATTAATTTTACATGAAAAAATAAATATTTGTTGGTATAGGTACCTAACGATAATACTTCAGGTATAGTTATAATGATGGCCTAAATCAGTCAAATTACAGACTTTGTTCAACACAATTTTAACACATGCTTACGCACTCTATTATTCGTGACCGAATTTGAAAGAAGTAAAATTAATTAAAACAATGATCCTCATAGCATTGGGGGCAGTGCCAGTGTAAATAAGATACTTATTTACACAATTGTTCAACACGACCATCTGAATTTCTCTTTGCAGCGATGGTCTAACACTTTGGGGTATTGATATACAAACTGACGAGAATCATTAACACACGTACCTACCTATAAAAATCCGCAATAATAAGGCATTTTTATTTTTGTAGCTGTGGTTTTTTTTTATATTGAATAGGTTTGCGCTTGACCACATCCTGCCTGATGTGAAGCATCGATGCGGTCTAAGATGGAACACGCTTACCTAGAAGGAACCTGTTTACTCTTGATTTGAAGACACTCATATTGTACCTTTCGGGAAACACAGACTCCGGCAAAGAGTTCCACATCCTCGCTGTGCGAATAAAGAATGTGGACTCATAGCGTTGAGTCATCGGTGATTAGCTGTAACAAACCAATTATCAAATCCCAGGACGTGGGCTCTATATTACGACGTTTCGAGAACGTCTGTTATCACAATGTTAGAAAGAAAGAAAATATTTTTTTATTTTGTAACACCACAGAACACAAAAATAACAAAAAACAGTTACAAAAAAGGAGCTCACCTCAGCATAAAAATAGTCATACTAAGTGGTATGACCAGCGCTGGTCTTCCGGTGAGCCCTTATCGGTCAAACATAAAAAATTACCAATAAAACGAAATTTAAAATACAAACAAACAACTATGTAAATAACTTCTCACAAAATATCAACCTACAAATGACAAAACAAAAACAACAGGCTCACGTTTGACCACCATCGCGCCTGTAACCAAAAGAGAAGATATGATCTAGGATGTAACACGCTTGTCTAGGGGAAGCCGATTCATGAAACTAGCAATAACATTATATAGCACTAGTTTCATAAAGACTTACGTTTAAGTTACGTTACTTGGTGGTAGATTTCCTTAGCAGGAGGTCGTCTAGGTAGGTACCACCGCAGTACCATATTCTGCCACCAAGCAGCAGTGTGTTAACAAGGTTTGAAAGGTAGGTACTGCAGCTAGCGAAATTACTGGGCTGTTGAGTCTAACCATCGAAAGTCTCAAAGTAATGAGCGCCAAAGCAGCGATGCCCTGGACTTTGTTTTATTACTCAATTCTGTGTATCGCTGCAATCATCATGGATACGCGTTATCTCTTACCATCAGGAGAGCGTCTCGTTCTACTAATTATTTTTCACGTAAAAAAAAAGTTTTTATTTTGTGGTTACTAGATTTACCGCAGTACCAGATTTCTGCTAGCAAGCAGTATAATTATGAACATTACTGTAATCCGGTTTAATAGGTACTGCAGCTAGAAAAATTACAGGGTTATTGATACTAACCACCGAAACTCTCAAAGTAATGAGCGCCAAAGCAGTATGAACTTTGTTTTGTTACTGAAAGTTCTGTGTGTTGCTATAGTGGTCATGGGCATGCTTTTTTTCTTACCATCAGGAGAGCGTCCCCTTCGCTTTATTATTTTACACAAAGTACTTACTACGTATGCATTTCTTGCAAACTGTACTAAATATCTAGTCTCAGCGTATCGCAGTAGGTAAGCTAAGTAAAAATACTTACAAACAACAATGAATTGACAATTAATAAAAAAAAAATTAAGCGACGTTCAGTGAGTTACTCTTACGCGGGAATTAGAACAAATATATCGGACACTTGAGCACACATGAAACCACAAGGCACAGGGGTGTACTAAGGACTGCCACCAATATTAATTTAACGGTATTGTATAGAAAGTAAATAAAATAAATAAATATCGTAGGACATTACACACAGCGCTATCTGACCCCAAAATAAGCAAAGATTGTACTATGGAAGTAATACTAGTAACTGATTCAATACTTTTTTTTTGGAAATACATACTTATAATACATACAGTAACACCCAGACACAGAACAAACATTCGTTTATATCACAAACTGTTTGTCCTGGGTGGGAATCGAACCCACGCTCTTTAGCTCTTGAAGCAAACATACTGCCGATGAACCAACAGGGCTGTCAAATTATCTACTATATAAAAAAAAAATACTATTTACAAATGTATATTTATATAACTTAATCTACAAGTCGGTCAGAAGAGGGATAAGTGACCAGAATGTTGGCAGCATTGCCACGCTGGATGGCAATGCTTAGCTTTGGCCCAAAGTAGATACCAGCATTCTGGTCACCTGAAGCCTCCTTTATACGTTTATTGTGTAGAATAAGTTTTTTTTTTCATTATTTCAGCTCCACCGACACCAGAATCCGTGATCTTTGTCAGCTTAACACATTTTTTTAACATTTTTTTTTTTTAATGCTTGACAGGCCACGTGTTTGACCACAGCTCCCCTGATGTTAAGTGAAGGTGTGGTCGAAGATGGTAAAGCACACCTAGCCTGGAATGGAACTGGCTCTCAAGTGAGGCTGCCGGAACACACCGTTAGATGCTTGGCGGCAGATTTTCAACTTGAGGGTGGTAGCTAGCCAGCCGTGTACTAGAAAGTACCCTACCACCATGATATGGTTTCCTCACGATGTTTTCCTTCACCGGCAGCTCAAGCTCATTGTTGGGGTTTGAACCCACGCCCTTCGGCATGCGAACCTACCGCGTTAACCACTGAGCTATCATTGCTACAACTAAACTTAACTAAACTAACTTTGAATAAACTTATAAACTTAAACTATAGGTACGCAACGTAAGGAGAGGTGGTAAGGTATTATATTAGGTACTAGTTTTGTGAGCATACCGCAAACAAACCAGCATGCAGCACCGAGTATGACGCATGTTCTAGCCATCGCCCCCTTAACCATATCTGAAGAAAGAGTGCGACGGGACACACGACGCCGCCGCAAGAAGGAGCCCTCGATGGTGAGCACGAATGCTCGAGGCATACACACAATCCTTATTACTAAACTCTTACTCATTATAATTTAATTTTCCGTCTCCTTATCCTCACTCTCTCCTTTTTCGAAGAAGTAGAAATCACGAGTTTTGGCGGGAACGCGGAATGAGTCGTGTCGCCAGGTCGTATTTTTTTCCAAAACGTATGTTTTTCGATGCATAACAATGGTGGTGTTTTATTTATAAAGTGCCGAATTAAAAGCGCAAGTGTTTGAAAATGATATACTAAAATAAAAATAAAATGTCCTTCGATATCCTCTGATTTTATTTGTCTCGGACCTTGCGATTCAGTGTTTTTTTAGTGCACAATCATTTTTTGTTTTCACTGGAGTGTTCTTTGTTTAATTACTTGTTTTTATTTTTACTTATATGTGATGATTGTAGTTTTATTCTATCGCACTATTTGCCTCTCTACCAAATACTTAATATTAAGTTGTTTTTTTTTTTAATGTAAAAAATAATGAGACGAACGAGACGCTCTCCTGATGGCAAGAGATAACGCCTGTTTATGACCATTGCAGCGATACATAGAACTTTGATTAACAAAACAAAGTCCAGGGCATTACTGCTTTGGCGCTCACTACTTTGCGACTTTCGATGGTTAGTCTCAACAGCCCAGTAGTTGTTGTTGTTCTTATGTAAAAATAAATTATTATCATTACATAACCTTTTTTGTGTAATCGGGTAATAACTAGAGTACACCCCTGTAGATCGAAGGCTACACGGTACTGTCGGCAGAACCACGCCGCAGGCTGTTTCAACTTCAGTCCAGCTCAGACCAGCTTTTGAAACAGTTCCTTTTATAGTCATATCTCGTCCATTCATAGAACACATTACAATGTTCTTTTAAAAGTTTGAAGGCGTTGAAAGTGGAAGTATAGGCGGCTGTAAATATACTAGCAGGTGAGATTCACGCATTATCTAAAGTTCTGTTCTATTCAATGTTAATTAATAATTTAAAAAAAAAGTATTTATGTATTCTATCAGTTATCTGACTTTCATCACACAAGCTCTGCTTAGTTTGGGGCCAGATGGCGCAGTGAAAAGTCCTACGACATTAAAAAAGCGAGAATTAAACGTTAGTAAGTAAACTACAGTCAAATGAAAGAAGCAGTTTCTAATTACTCCCGCCGGAGGCGCTGTCTCACTAAACAACTGCCCATGTACATTGTACAAGTACATAATGTGTTTATGCGAGTTTCTTTATTTCATCTTAATTTTTTAATGCCCAAACAGATTTGGTTGTACGGAATATCGTTAAAATTTTCACATCATCCGTAACACGGGTTATAATAATTTTTTTAAGACATTTTGGTATATATATGTCAAAAGGGGGCTTAAAACTTCGGAAGTCCTAGGCACTGTATAAGTTCCCGTCCCCGCAACTCGATAGACCCGGCTCCCGAACGGCGACTACTATACATCTCGTTTTACACTTTTTTTATGATCTACTGTGGACTTCCAGCTCGCCTGATGGAAAGCGACGCGGACGTAGCGGCGGAAGATGAAGTACCAGCTTTGAAGTTATACAAAGGTAAATTTCCAAGACATAAGTATGTAGTAAACTACTTCGTTTCATACCTACTTATTACTCGCCCACAAAGAAAGGGTTAATAGTATGTTTCTATTTATTTATTACCTCGTATCTTTCAAACGGCCGAAGATTCGTCTCAATAACCCAAATGTCCTTAGGTTAGATAAAAAAATCAAGATGGTAGAATTTTGGCGCGAATTAGTAATAGATTTTAAGAAATAACCAAACCTATCAAGTAGAGTATCTAAATAAAGGAAATTAATTCGTGCCATGGCCGAAAAACAAAGGGATTATATAAATACATACATTGAAGTTATATGTTTAAATTTAATTAGGAATAATTAATTGGTTAAAAAAAAGAGTATAAATATTCTATTAGTTATCTGGTTCACATAGTACAAGCTATGCTTAGTTTGGGACTAGATGGCGCTATGTGAAATACTTTCCGGCATTTATTTATTAATTACTGTGCTTGCCATGTTTTGCATTTAATTTTGTAGTACAAAGATAAACTAGCACGTGGAGAGGCATTATATCGAACACACGCTGGCTAAATTCAATTATACTCAAATAAAATAAAATATCTTAAATTAATACTATTTACAAATTTATATAAATAACTTAATCTAATAGTCCGTCAGAGGAGGGATATGTGATTAAGCAAGAATGCTGGCAGCATTGCCACGCTGGATGGCAATGTTAAGCTTTTCACCAAAGTAGATGCCAGCATTCTGGGCACCTAAATGTTTCTTAAATTAATTTTGCCTTTTATTTCATATTCACAGTACATAAGTATAATTACATTTAGTCGCATGACTCAAGAGGTTTACCCACTATTTGTTCAGGTGTACCGCCTTGCCACATTGTTGCTAGTCTCTGGGTGGGGGAGGGGGAAAGTTATAGAATGCATTGGAAAACTCTTGAGAACATTAAGTCATTAAGAAATGACAATATTTTTTAGGTAATTTCAATTTAAGATAGCAACTGGTTTATGTTATTTCAATTTCAGATAGCAACTTCAATGTAAGATGGCAAATCTTTTAAATTGTATTCGATAATTAAGTTTTGCTGTTGTGGTGCTAGCGTAAGAATTGTACCTACCCCGCCATCTCTAACCATGGTTGCCGTAAGAGTCGAGTAAGGGATGAAATCCGGAAAATGGGCACCAACGTCTTCCTTAAGCATACCCAAACCTGCGCTCGCCAAACCGCCTGCCAAGCGTTGCGAGTATTGACAAAAACCCCCTATTCGAAATGGGGGTGATAAGTCCTGCACTGACGTCCCGCTATCGCTATGTATTGTGAATTTTCCCCTACCAGCGTCTACCCGAGCCAATCCAGCACCTTGAAGTATCAAAGCGAGGCTCTGGGTCGCAGGCATAGTAGCTCCAGTGGATGAGAGTTATGCATGATAGCGAAAAGAAGTCTGCCTGTTGCGGTGATTTAAATGTGGATAGTAAGCAAGCTGCTTCACGCAAAAAACCCCTAATGAGTAGTACAAATAGACCAGGCCCCAGTCCCTGGCAACGTTGAAATCAATGGGGAGGCCTATGTCCAGCAGTGGACGTCCTACGGCTGAAATGATGAATTAAGTTTAACAAGATCTACACGATTTGACGACCAATAGGTATTAACTTACGTTAATTGGCTGTAGATTTCCTTAGCAGAAGGTCGTCTAAGTAGGTACCACCGCAGTGCCAGACATTTTGCCGCCAAGCAGGAGTGTGTAAGCATTGTTGTGTTCCGGTTTGAAGGGTACTGCAGCTAGCGAAATTACAGGGCTGTTGAGACTAACCATTGAAAGTCTCAAAATAATGAACGTTAAAGCAGCGATGCCCTGGACTTTGTTTTGCTACTCAAAGTTCTGGGTGCAGCTGAAATGGTAATGGACAGGCGTTATCCCTACCATCAGGAGAGTGTTTCGTTCTTAGCTTTATAAAAACAAAACCTACAGATATTTCCTGCGCAGAGCAAAAAAAGTCAATGACAAGAAAGAATTGACAGAAGTCTTGTTAGTAGACTGTCTGGCTTCCGATCTGGTACTCTGGGTTCGAATCTCACGGTGCACCGGTGCTCTATCTTTTCTAAATTTGTTCTTGTTCGTATTTTCAAACGTTGAAGGATAAAGTCGCTAGGAAATCGCGATATCTCATAATTTCTATTTTGTTTTATTGTTTACAGTCTCAATGTTGACCACAGAAAACCTGATGTTAAGTGACGGTGAAGATGGTAAACACACCTAGCCTGGAATGGAACTGACTCTCAAGTGAGGCTGCTGGAACACATTGTTAGATGCTTGGCGGCAGATTTTCAAATTTAAGGGTGGTATCTAGCGCGTAGGTGGTTGGTTTCCTCACGATGTTTTCCTTCACCGGTAGCTCAAGGTTGTTGTCATTGTCATTGTTAGTATTTGAACCCACGGCCTTCGTCGTGTGAACCGAACCACTGGGCTATTATCGCTTCAATTATGATTAGTAATGTTCCCGAAGACGTAGACAACGGTCTTACCTTTCTTAATTGGGCAATTCGTGAAAAACAAAATTGAATATCTTTTTCAATTAAAAAAAAAACAAACTCTATTTCAGATGCAGTTTTAGGCACGTAACAATGACTGAGAAATAACAATAAAAGATCGAGTAAGTAACTTATCAAGACATGCAAGCCTGAAATTCTAAACAAGAAAGAAGAATAAAGCGCTTCACCATTTTGTTAAGCGAAGTTGGTTTGTGACCGTCACTAACGGGCAGTGATACCAGAATTTGCCCGTTTTGACGATCGCAAAATGAACTCACTTGACTATTACCTACGGTTGAAAAGAAGACTGAAAGAAAAACAGAAGAAGAAAGAACAAAATTTGTGTTTAAGATTACAACTCCGCCACTGTCAGGTAGCAGGATAGCAAAAATCAAATTTCATTACTCAGATAAATGCATGATTTTATCAATAACGATAAAGAATAGGTGAAAAATGCACAGGAACTTAATTGTAGATGGTAAAAAAGCAACAAAAAAGTATTGTATCAAAAATTTCGTATCTCAACGGTAAACCGAGTTATTGTGAAAAATCTGAATTTAACACATAGAATTATTTATAACCTACAGAAAGTCAGTATTCAAACAACGCTTGCTCAGAAGCTGAGCCATAAATTCGCTATGTGTGCGGAATTGTGCTGTGTTTATGTGCAGCGCACACGCACACAGATGCAATTATAGAGTTGCCAGTAGTCTCGCCCGGCGCCCTACCTTGGTAATAAGGATCACCCTCGAGACCGATGCCACAATATTTGGAAACTAAAAGAGTCAAGACAATCGAATCTTGTTCTATAATAAAAATCGGTTCTTACTGTTTGTTTTTGTATTAGTAATTGTTTAGAAAAGATAAGTTAATTATAGTCATAGCAAACATAAACTATTTGTTTACTCGTAATTACTTTAATGACTGTCATTAGTTAATTGTTAATTTTGCTACATTCTAATAATTATTTTTATCAGAACTTTTTTTATCAGGTATTTCAAGTCTGTGGAACGTACGTGACTTGAGGCTTCTGGAACACACCGCTAGCCAACCGAGCACTAGAAAATGCCATGCAACCAAAAATTTTCTTTTATAAACTTTATACTTTATAGTTAATAAATGGATGTTATTTCCACAGACCTGATCGAGTCTACATTCGGTAGGTATTATGCTACTGTGGTGTCAGGATTTTTTAAAATAAAAATAATAATTCATACTTCTGTTTTTTTAACGTCGCCCGTATTTGTAAACCGCTAGGAAGCTCTAGTAAACGACTTTACAATACTTTTCCTCTTTCGCCGAAATATAAACATTGTATAGGTGATATTTACTTGGTGATTATCTCTTTCGCAAGATTCTGTCGAGCTAGGAAGGTACCTACCGCTGCAGCATCATTAATTCTGCCTAGGATTAGCAGTGTGTGATAACTGTGTTCTGGTTTAAAGTAGGTAGGTACGTACCTACTGCGGCTAGATATAATACCTACTTTGACACATTCGACGTGTAGTCTTAAGGTGGTTCGATTTCCATACAAACAAATGTTTACCATTTATGAACAAATGGAGCATAATTTTATAGTGAAATCAAAGCTACTGGCATTTATTTTAATCCTTATTTTCAGTAAATCACAATTGCTTGAATAAAACAATAGATTATTAATTAGCAAAAAATCAAATTTATGAATGATTTACGAATTTCATTTAATGCAATTTTGATTTACCGCAAATAAAGACCAAAATAAATGGCAGTAGCTGTGATTTCACTATAAAATTATGCTCCGTTTGTTCATAAATGGTACTGTACTGTTCTGTTACAACAGGAATGAGGATTTAAATTAAATTAAATTTACTTGGTGGTAGATTTCCTTAGCAGGAGGTCGTCTAGGTAGGTACCACCGCAGTACCAGTTATTCTGCCGCCAAACAGTAGTGTGCAAACATAACTGTGTTCCGGTTTGAAGGGTACCTACTGCAGCTAGCGAAATTACTGGGCTGTTGAGACTAACCATCTAGTCTCAAAGTAATGAGTGCCAAAGCAGCGATGCCCTGGACGTTGTTTTGCTACTCAAAGTTCTGTGTATCGCTGCAATGGTCATGGACAGGCGTTATTTCTTAACATCAGGAGAGCGCCTCGATCGTCTCATTACTTTTACATTAAATAAAAAAAAAAAATTAAATTAAAAGTTATTTTATTCAATTACATTTTAGATTTTACTAAGGAAACTGACGTAGTTTTGACACATTTTTGTTTCACTTACGCGGTATTGTTATTCATTGACATGTAATAAATATTTTGCAATTTTTGATTATATTTGGGAATGCAACTTGTAATTATGATGTTATCAATTTTTTTTTTTATGTAAAAAGTAATGAGACGAACGAGATGCTCTCCTGATGATAAAACATAACGCCTGTCCATGACCATTGCAGCGATACACAGAACTTTGAGTAGCAAAACAACGTCCAGGGCATCGCTGCTTTGGCACTCATTACTTTGAGACTAGATGGTTAGTCTCAACAGCCCAGTAATTTCGCTCACAGTAATGTTTGCACACTACTGTTTGGCGGCAGAATCACTGGTACTGCGGTGGTAGCTACCTAGACAACCTCCTGCTAAGGAGATCTACCACAAAGAGAAATATTTAATTCCATATATTGAATTAGGTACCTACCTACACTTCTCAAATTATTTATTATACCTAGGCAATTTCGAAAGTCATGAAGAGTGTTTTATCGGTATTAAATCAATTGTTAATATATTTTAAGATACTCTGGCACCGTCACATGTCGGTATTTCCGCTCGCAGTGTAGGAACCGCAGCAGCACAAGCCCAGCTCAACAAACAAAGAAAATACTCCATGCTGAGTACGCATTATGAGTTTGTTGGGCTGGCTGTGGAAACAATGGGTCCGTGGTCGTCCGACACAAAAAAAATTATTAAAGACATTTCGAAGCGGCTGGTCCTCGCTTCGGGGAATCCCAGAGCTGGCGCCTACCTACGTCAAAGGCTAAGCTTAGCCATACAACGGGGCAATGCCGCCAGCGTACTGGGAACCCTACCGCGCGGCAGCGATCTCGACGGCGTGTTTATTTTGTAGTAATACCTAGTTATAGTATAGTTTTATAGTTTATTTATGATTTTGTTTTATTTGTAAATTTGATATAAATTAGTAACGTTTTCAAGTTTAAAAAATTAAATAAAGTGTTTTAAGATCATGATAAGATTAAAATGCTCCAGATTTAAAAACATGATGGTTTTATTTCATTACGTACTACCTACATAAAGCAGAGCGGGGCACCGCTAGAAATTTGCATCCTCTCTGCCTCCAATAAACCCAAGGTCTGCGCACTTTGCATCTTGGTACAACTGCTGTTAGAGCAGAAGGCTGATCTTGAGTATACTTAATTTCTGTTACAGGATCTGATGCAATCCTATAGGTAAGTACCATTGCAATGTGGCAATTAGCCTACAATTTATAAATATGACACACAATAATCTAGCTGCCAGAATTAGAAAGTATTTAGAAGAGCCGGAGATACCTACTATTTCGCTGAGAAGGATTTTTAGAAGATTCTACAATCTCACATAAGCGATAAGGCCGCCACTTGTAGCACTAGCTCATAATATTCTTTTGTTCTCTGTACTTTTTGTCTATTTATTGTGTGCACAATAAGAAGTTTCTATCTATCTATCTATAACTCAACAGCGCCCCAAAGCAGTCGAAGTATATGGCATTGTAGCCACTAAAACCTACCTAAAATGGCTTTTTTTTTTTTTTTACATTGAATAGGTTCGCGCTTGACCACATCCTGCCTGATGTGAATGCTTACCTTACTTACAACTTAAGGTTACCTTAAACGTCTTTACTTTACTTTACTAACCTTTACTAAAGGCTTACCTTATGCTTGATGGAGGACTCCGGGATCTGACACATCGAAGCCGGTAGCACTGCGCTTTCACTCGTTTCAGGATAGTAGTTTGCTGTCCCAATAACCACCACCGACAACGTTGGCCACACAACGTTGTTGTCTTCTCTAAGGTATTTACGTTTAGGTACATAGATATACAGAGCCCCAATTCCAACCATCCTAAGACTAGTCCCCCATTAGCAAGCTCTCACTGCAGGCAGAGGATAACGATGCCGTATTCTGTTGCCCCAGCATCAGGGTGACGGAGAAGTTCTACCGTGTCAATTTTCAAACTCAAGCATATTAAGATCAAAGAAAAAGCTCTTAAAACTTTCGATAATATATCCTACTATTCTATCGAATAATATTATAGATGCGAAAGTTTGTGAGTATGGATGCATGTTTGTTACTCTGGCACGCAAAAACTACTGAACGGATTTGGATGAAATTTGGAACACAGATAGTTTATTATCTGGATTAACACATAGGCTACTTTCTATCCCGAAAACATGCAGCGGGTAACACCGCGGGGCGCAGCTAGTATATCATATATGAATAATAGATCAGCTCCACTGGTAGCAGTAAATTAAAACTAACGAGAAGCCATTTGTCATACATCTGTATGTATTATAAATATGAATTAACAAAAAAAAGTATTTAAATATTCTATCAGTTATCTGACTTTCATAATACAAGCTTTGCTTAGTTTGGGGTGATATGGCGCTGTGTGTAATGTCCTACGATATTTATTTATTTTGTTATCGAAAACCTGAAAGTTCTTTTGCATATTGTGACGTTGCTAGACATTTTTGTTTTACTTATGCGGGATTGCCTACTATCTCTAGATAGGTAATCTCTACGGAAGTTTAAAAAAAAATTCAAAGTCATCTAGGTGTTTCCCAAAAATTCGCTTGAGAGTCAGTTAGTATTTCAGGCTAGACACGTATTCCATCTTCGATCACACCATCACTTAACATCAAGCGAGCTGTGTGTTAAAAACCTAGCCTGTCACCCATAAAAAATATCTACAAATCTACAAACTTACGTTCAAAACAAGATAATTAGGGAAGTGGGTAATTTCTTTATAGTAAACAACATTTAAAACAAAGCTATTAGAATGGTAAATAAATAATTCTTATTTGGGGTGCTATTACCTAATGAGAACCTACCCCTAACGACGTTTTGTGGGCATAAAAGGTGAAGAATCTTCTGACGATGCATCAGTAGAAAAGTTTGATCTGAGTAGTAAAGTTGAAAATAAAATACAGCAGTAAGTGTTCATCCAGTGTTTAACTTCAGACGTTTCTGCTTTGACTTTAAGTAGATATTTGTCTGGCTTTTTTTCTATCAAACCCAGGCTTTATCTGCTTTAATTCAAGGTAAAAAAAAGTTTATCATTTAAACGAAGATATTGAAGACTCAGCACATAAATACTCCTTTGACGTCAATATAAGTAGGTTTTATTCGACTGTTTTACTATTTCAGTCGAAGAAATCCTGCTTTGATTGAAGTGGGAGAAAATTTTCGTGCTTTTATAAAGTGCCTATTGTAATTTTTTTCTTATCTACGACTTCTTTTTTATTTGCTTTTATGTAACAATAAGAGCAGCGCCATCTCGTTTTGCTTCATGGAGTTACTTTTCTTCTTCTTTCATTTGACGTTGCACTTTGTGCATTTGCCAATGTCAAGTTTTTTTCAATGATTGACAAGTCACAGTTAACTGATATTGAAATAAGTCGAAGTCACACAGAGTCAAGGTTGAGTTCGGTTATGTTCTAGTAATGCGCTTTTGACACTAAGATGGCGAGTATTGCTCTTTTTTCGTACAAACTCTCATTAATATTGAAGCACTTATAAAATAATAAGTAATATGAAAATCTGTAACCTGGACGATTGCAGTAGATTAAAGTAGACCTTTTCTGGCTTTGTCAAACTAAAGCCAGAGAGTTTCTACTGAAGTTTATTGCGTACATGTACCTACTACTACTAAGATGTCATATAACAATAGGGTGATAGAGTATTTTGCTTCAAGGTAATTTCAAAACAAAATGGCTTCATCATCAGTAATTCCATCAAAGATGAAAGTAGATTTTGGACGGCTTTGTTCAAATTCAAAGGCGTTTGAGGTCTCCTTACATTTTGGATGGAACTAACAGCGGAGCAACTTACTTGAAGAATTTTGGTATTTTACTATCCAATGAATACAGTTTCATTTCTAAGTAGGTACTTGTTTACTTATTTGTGAATTAATAAAAATAAATATTTTATCTACCTGTAAAATCATTGTGTAATTTTTTTTCTATATCTACGATACAGGTCTTTCCAGAGTGCATATCTGTCAGGGTTAGGTATAGGTCCAAATTCCAATTTGTCATCAATTATTAAGAAATTTAGACCTTCTTTCGTGCTTGGCTTCCATTTGATTGGCAAATCATTGTCTGATGATGGAGTAGGGTCACTGAAAAATTTTAATAATAATATTTGATTAGTACTTCTGTCGCTATAATTAAAAACAAAAGTCTGTCCTGCCTTGTTGGCTCATTTCGTAGAATATCTGCTTTAAGAGCTGTAATAAGTATGTATTTACTTGGTGATAGATTTCCTTAGCAGAAAGTCGTCTAGGTAGGTACCACCGCAGTACCAGTTATTCTGCCGCCAAGCAGTAGTGTGCAAACATTGTTGTGTTCCGGTTTGAAGGGTACTGCAGCTAGCGAAATTTCTGGGCTATTGAGACTAACCATCGAATGTCTCAAAGTAGTGAGCGGCAAAGCAGCGATGCCCCGGACTTTGTTTTGCTACTCAAAGTTCTGTGTATTGCTGCAATGATCATGGGCATGCGATATCTCTTACCATCAGGAGAGCACATAGTTCGTCTCATTACTTTTACATTATTTTTTTTTTACTAAAAGTAAATATTCTATAAGTTATCTGGTTCCCATAGTATGAGCTTTGCTTAGTTTGAGACTAGAGATGGCGCTGTGTGATATGCCCTACTATATTTGTTTATGAGTATAAATGAACTCTTACCCATATTTTGCGAAATTAGTCCACATTTTGGTCATCCAATCAATTATTTTTTGGTCCTGTTCATTAATTTTGTATGGCCATATAAATGAAGTAAAAGTATACAAAATGTCATCGCCGTGGCTTGCTCCAGGCTCGTCCTTAGTTTTTTGATACATTGACTTCACTAAATTTCTCCCGCCAGAATATTTGAAATAGTAATTATAAATCGGAGCATTAATTTTCTTTACCAACATTTCAGGTTCCATAATAGTTCCTATATCAAAATATATGTCGCCATATAATTTTTCCAGGTTAGTGATAGTTTCTTTATTGACTTTATTATCGCCGAAATAAAATTCCTTTACTCTCTTGGCTACAGCTTTAGCTTCATCATCAGATGCGAACTCTAGATCAGGAAAATGATACAGCTCTTCGTTGAATCCTTTCAATGTTTTTTCATTTTCCAGAGCTGTTAAGTAAAAACCTTCTCTATCTGTAAATCCATATATAACAGAAACATTTTTAGGGTTTCGGTTTATTATATCGTACGGTAGTTCAGTGTAAACTGCCTCAATACCAGGAAAACTTTTTTCAACACATGGGCTAAACAAGAAATCTGATTTCACTAACTGTAGCACAGGTTCATACGATGGTGATGCATACGAGATCAAATCTTTAAGGGGCACTTTCGATAGGAAGTTGTACAGCTCCTTTGGGTCTTTAGTGTTATAGCCCAGATGTTTAGCTACGCTTGATGCTATTTTCAAACCGTCTAGGCTTGACATGAAAGAAACTGAAGCACCACTTTGAGCTATGGCTCTGTTAAACAATCCATTTGTAGCATCACTGACAAGGAGTATCGATGTTGACACTGATCCAGCACTATGTCCAAATATAGTGACGTTATCAGGATCGCCTCCAAACGCGGCAATGTTTCTCTTTACCCACTTCAAAGCTGCGATCTGGTCTTTCAGTCCGGCGTTGCCAGGTGCTTCCTCTATCCCCAAACATAAGAAACCAAGAGCTCCAATTCGGTAATTAAATGTAACTAGAATGACGTCATGTTTTACTAGAAATTCTGGCCCTGCGGTCAGTTTACCACCTGATCCTATCATGAAAGCACCTCCGTGAATGTACACCATGACAGGTAAAGGTTTTTTTAATTGTGATGGTACGTAAACATTAATTCTTAAGCAGTCCTCCGTTCCTATGGAGCCAAGTTCCATAAATTGTGGGCATTGATAATGGTCCAGCACTGCTTTGTAAACTCCTTCCCATGAAGGTGCAGGAAGAGGCGCCTGAAATATATCGAAATAACACTTATTAACAATTAACAATTGTTTTACAAAGCCTACTTCTATTTATTAATATGACTGTACCCTGTTTTGTGTCATAAAATTAAATAAATAAATAAATAAAACCTAAACTACATACATATTTCAGAATTATTACTACACAACCTTTTATAGAGTAAATGCCTTTTTTTATCCCTACGGACTGGACTACATAGTCTGATTATCATCTTTGACTAAATACAATGAGCTTGAGCTGCCGGTGAAGGAAAACATCGTGAGGAAACCAAAGCATGGTGGTAGGGTACTTTAGTACTCGGCTGGCTAGCTACCACCCTCAAGTTGAAAATCTGCCGCCAAGCATCTAACGGTGTGTTCCGGCAGCCTCACTTGAGAGCCAGTTGCATTCCAGGCTAGGTGTGCTTTACCATCTTCGACCACACCTTCACTTGACATCAGGTGAGCTGTGGTCAAACACCCAGCCTGTCAATCATAAAAAAAAAAAAAAAAAAATTTTGTACTCACTTGAAATCGGCCTCGAGTGGCCGCGTACGGTATTCCCGTATATTCCAAAATCGTTCCATCAGGACTGATCTTTCCACTCAACAATCCTTGATCTATCTTCACTACTGGCGCAGGCTGATCTATTAGATTTGCAGCAAATAATGTAAAAAGAATTGTGTTTTTTGCACTAAACATTTTCTTACAAAACAATTTAATATAAAAAAATACTAGGCGCTATAACAAAACGTATAACACGTGTGTTTGGATCCACAGATACCTATTATATAAACTGTGGAATATTTAAGTTTATCAAATTATATCTACCATCATGATTAGATACTTTGCGTGTTACCTGTTCGGGATTGCATTAGTAGTTATAATGTAAAGAAACACTGTCGAGTCATCGTTACTGCCACTTTTTGGTAGAATATTATTTATCAATATACTTATAGAATTAAATTCGTAGGTAAGCGTGCTTCATCTTGGACTGCATCCTGCTTAACATCAGGCAGGGTGTGGTCAAACGCGAACCTATTATGTATAAAAAAAAAAAAAAAAAATACTTTTGAAACACAATATGTAGTTTTGGCGGGAACGCGGAAAGGGTCGTGTCGCCAAAACTTGTGTTCTTTCGAGTGTTAATGTATAAAAATAATGGTGTTTTATACATAAAGTGCCGAATTACATGAGCAAATGTGGGAAAGTGATATTATGTGGTGAACATGACTTTTCGTGTTGCTTCTTATTAGTGTTACATCTCCCGTCTGTTTCTTATGTTTTCTATCGTATTTTTCTTTTCTTGGTTGCCTGGAAGAGAGCGCTGTTAGCGATTAGGCCGCCACTTGTGGCACTAGTTAATAAGGTTTTTTTGTTCTCTGTACTCTTTTCTATTTATGATGTGCACAATAAAGAGTTATATCTATCTATCTATCTATCTTCTAAAACCCCATCGAAGCTTATAGTAAAGTCGCCACTACTTTACTAAGACATGACTGAATTTGACTGGCATGGACTAGACTTGACTAAGACGACTGCAACTATAGATGTAAGACAGTAAGACATGTGTTGCAAAACCAAAGACAAGGCAATATGGCTTTACAGCTTTAGCCTGCCCAATGGGGCAAATTAACTAATCAATGAAATTGGGAACTATTCCCTTTGATAGCGGCCTTTTAGATTAGTTATCATTATCTATTTTTTGTTTATAGCTGACAGGCTAGGTGTTTTACCACAGCTCACCTGTTAAGTGACGGTGTGGTTGATGATGGTAAAGCACACCTAACCTGGATGGCGGCAGATTTTCAACTTGAGGGTGGTAGCTAGCCGAGTACCTACTAGAAAGTACCCTACCACCATGCAATGGTTTCCTCACGATGTTTTCCTTCACCGGCAGCTCAAGCTCCTTCTTGTGGTTTGAATTCACGCCCTTCGGCATGCGAACCGACCGAGCTAACCACTGAGCTATCATCGCTACAATCGCTATCGCTACAATATTAGTCATTATTTTAAATGTTTCTTGTTTTAATTTATTGATTCAGGCGTTACTTTGCGGAAGTTAATTACTTTTTGTTCCTTTTTTTACTTATTTTTAATGTATACCTTGTAATTTATCTTAATTACTAGTATTCTAATAAAAAAATATTACACAAATAAAATAATTATTATATTTTTTATAGTGTACTTTATAATACCCATCCTATCCAAGCCTCTGTACCTTGCAGAATATGGTGATCATTTCCTTCAGTTCGTCTAATTTATGTTTCAACTTTGTCGTCACTAGTATTTTGCACCTAAGGGATAAAAAAAATCTAAGCTTTATTTAAAAGAATGATAAGTAACGGGCTTTAACAAGGAACTTCCTATTTACAATAATATTTCCGGCGGAAACGTGACCACTCACGCGCTGGATTGATTTTAATTAATTTAACTTTGTTTCGTTTCGTAAACTCTCAGATGAATGACACAACTAGTTTCATCGGCACAGATTGTATTACTAGCGGACGCCACGCAGTTTCCCCGCGTAGTTCCCGTTCCCGTGGGAATACAGGGATAAAACGTATTGCTTCAACAGCTTGAGGTAACCATAAAAGAAAACCAATCTGCCACCAAGCACCTAACCGTGTGTTTAGGCAGCCTCACTTCATGTGAGCCAGTTCGATTCTGGAATCGAACTTGCTCACATGACTGCCTTTGACGGTGTGGTCAAAGATGGTAAACACACCTAGCCTGGAATGAAACTGGCTCTCAAGTGAGGCTGCCGGAACATACTGTTAGATGCTTGGCGGCAGATTTTCAACTTGAGGGTGGTAGCTAGCCAGCCGAGTACTAGAAAGTACCCTACCACCAAGCTATGGTTTCCTCACGATGTTTTTCTTCACCGGCAGCTCAAGCTCATTGTTGGGGTTTGAACCCACGCCCATCGGCATGCGAACCGACCGCGCTAACCACTCAGCTATCATCGCTACAAGTTTCGAAGTAATGAGCGCCAAAGCAGCGATGGCCTGGACTTTGTTTTGTTACACAAAGTTTTGTGTATCGCTGTAATGGTCATGGTCAGGCGTTATCTCTTACCATCACGAGAGCGTCTCGTTGGTATCATTAGGTACTTTTTAAATTAAAAAAAAAATTACACTCGGCAATTAAGTAGCGCATTTTTCATGATGGACAACTGTAGATATTGCTCTTGTGTTACTAACACAAATATGTTTAATTTATTTCTGAGGCCAATTCTTAAGTCTACGCGGACGGAGTCGCGGGCGCAAGCTAGTGAATAATAAATATCCTAGAATAAAACGATTCACGCGTTCCTGTAGAATATCGGTACATATCGATCAGCCCGCACGGATACTTTTCAGCCGTTGAGCATTAGCTCAACACAAAAGCCAGTGATCCCACACCTCTTCCCTTCGTTCTCAATGAAATAACTAGATAATATGACCACAGCTATTTAAAGCTAATCAAACTTCGTTAGGGAGTAGTCTCGCGATCGACGCGGGAGTGGGGAGACGTCATCCGCCATTTTGGATTTATTCAACTTTTTAATTCGTAACGTGCTCTTGTGTGTTTTTGACCAGTGTCATTTTGGATGGATAGTGACAGAATTTTTGGCGGTAAGTCTGTTAGGGATGCAAGATTTAAGAAAATCGCACAATTTTAGAGGTATTTTAATCATTTGATGTACTTAAATCGATAGTTCTGACGATCTTATTTTAATTGTTTCTAACGGTTTTGTTTACAATAACTTTTTAGTATGTACCTCCTATCTAAGTATATTAATTAGATATTTCTTGCTTGGCGTCGTGTTTATTTATGTTTAAACAAAAAATAGAGACTTAAAGTTTTGGATGTCCAATAAGAACGTGTCTGTAAATTTCACATATTCGCAAGAGGAAAAATAACAAGGATAAATGCTTATTCACATATTTCTAACCGCCTTACATACAGGATGACGTGTCGACGTATATAGAGCGTGCATCATGACTCATATAGCACTAGGTGTCGTTAAATTAGGCTTGATTAGTGTACAACGTGCTGGTTAGCGAGTTTTTAAATTGCTTTTGAATTTGAAACGAAGAATTTCCTTATAGCAAACAATTCTGTTGCTACATCAGTAAAAATCGTGGCTTTATGTCACTTATAATTATTTTAATCTAAATTAATGCTCGGTAGGTACCCAAAAAAACTTGGGGCATTACATACAGCGCCATCTAGCCCCAAAACTAAGCAAAGCTAATACTATGCGAACCAGATAACTGATAGAATACATAAAGAAACCCCAGACACAGAACAAACATTTATGCTCGTCATAAAAATGTTTGTCCTAAGCGGGAATCGAACCCACGCTTTACAGCTTTTGATGAAGACACACTACAAAATGAACCAACACGCAACATAAAATATGCATGTATTGGAATCTCGTTCAAATTACGATCTTTTGAAACAAAGAACCAGCTAAATTGACTTAACCGTTTTCAAGTTATGCGACTATACATTAATTGGCAAAGATTCTAATAATAATTATGCCTAAATAACTAAGCATTGTTAACTTAACTAAATATTGTTTCATTATAAAGAAATAAAAGTATTGGTAACAATTTATTTTTGGAATAAATAACTAAACATATTAAAGTCGCTGTAATTAACGTAAGAGAGGAAATAGCAAAGTATAGTAGTAATACAATATTAACACACTTTAGTAACAAAAACAATTTTATGTAAAAACAATAGAACATTCACAATAATGCATAAAAACTCTTTGCATTTTATCTCCAAATTAAAAAAGTTATCAATTACTGTTCCACGTTCAAAAACTGCATCTTTGTTAAAATTGTCAATGAACAAATAAGTAATAGACATGGCACTGTTTACAGGGCGAAGAGAGAAGATAAGACAGGGTGGCAACTTGATACCAAAGGGCAAAAGTTAAAGATGCTCATTATATATTGATAAGTAAGCTAGTGTGATGAACTTATCGAAGTGTACACCCGTTCTTATTTATTTATAACCACAGTGATGTTTAGACTTCACCTAAGCAATTTTGCAATTTTTTATCCGTTCAATAAATTGTGACGGTTATTTGAGATCAATTTTGTTTCGTGTATGCGTTATAGAAGTAAATCTTAGATGAATTGGGACTTGGGTGAGTAATTAAACGTTTGTGCGTTGTTTTAAAAAAATGTATATAATTATGTAGGTAATACATGAAGTGTAAGTATTCTTAATTATGAAGAATAATTCAATATGTACTTAAATTAATGTTTTCAATAATCCGAAAAAATATTAAAAAACAGAGTGTGACTGTGATACGTGTACATTTCTTAACACTTTTTAGGGTTCCGTATCCAAAGGGTAAAACGGGACCCTATTACTAAGACTCTGCTGTCCGGCCGTCTGTCTGTCTGTCTGTATGTCACCAGGCTGTATCTCATGAACCGTGATAGTTATACAGTTAAAATTTTCACAGATTATATATTTCTGTTGCCGCTATAACAACAAATACTAAAAACCAGAAAAAAAGAAATGTTTAAGGGCCTATCGAGTGCATTTCTCTAGTCGATTTTAGGTATTCTGTGCGCTCCGTGTGTGAGTGCGCAAGGCACACGAGCGAACAGCTAGTACCGCGCGCCGCCGTCGGCGCCACGCGCTACAGGCATTGTCGATACACATACGGCGGCGAAATGAAAATCGGTTTGAGCTAAATACTTAAACGGCTAAGTAGACGAACTGGATCAACTATTTTGCCGCTTATATTAGTAGACTGGTGGCCGAGTGGTAACAAGCTGTATGAGTACGGCCACATAGTCACGGGATCGAAATCAACACCATATTAATACGGAATATTATTTTTGCACACAAATTTTGTTGATAGGTATTTTAAATAAATATAATACATAAATATTTCGTTTTTTTTAAATACATTATAATACGATTATTTTTGTATACTTATTATTTTTATAATACGTTTTATTTTTATTTTATTTTTTTCTTATTAGTGTTACATCTCCCGTCTGTTTTTTATGTTCTCTATTGTATTTTTTCTTTTCTTGGTTGCTTGGAAGAGATCGCTGTTAGCGATAAGGCCGCCACTTGTGACACTAGTTCATAAGGTTCTTTATTCTCTGTACTCTTTTCTATTTATGATGTCCACAATAAAGAGTTATATCTATCTATCTTATTTTTTTTAACCGACTCGATTTTAAATGGAGGAGGTTCTCAATTCGACAATTTTTTTTTATGTAAAAGTAATAAATCGATCGAGTCACTCTCCTGATGATAAGAGATAACGCTTGTCCATGACCATTGTAGCGATACCCAGAACATTGAGTAACAAAACAAAGTCCAGGGCATCGCTGCTCTGGCACTCATTACTTTGAGACTAGATGGTTAGTCTCAACAGCCCAGTAATTGCGCTAGCTGCAATACCCTTCAAACCGGAACACAGTAATGTTTACACACTACTGCTTGGCGGCAGAATATCTAGTACTGCGGTGGTCTGTACCTACCTAGACGACCTCCTGCTAATTCCGCCAATTATGAATCGATTTTGATGATTCTTTTTTTTGCTTGGTTGATCCATACTTCAGAGATGGTCCCATATATTTTTTATCGAAATCGGTCGAGCAAGTAAAAAAAAATCAACACAAGTATTAAAAAACCTCGCTGTTTCATTGAAGCAGTGCGTTTAGTTGGCCTAAGGGTCATGGAGTAGGTTTTTTGTTTGTAAATTTGTGTATTTCTTTTTATGTAACTGAACATTTTTAATTCCCTATTTTATCTATTGAAAATAATTAATTTATTATAACACTATGGAACCTAAGAATATGACATACCGTAAGCAACTCCTACGATACACCTCACTTTTTTCCTTTCCACTGACGAATAATAAACGACGAAAAAGTATTATTATTTTGACTACCCAGTCAGCACGTTTGCGTCATGAGTTGTATGGCATGGGTTCGATTCCCACCGAGGGCAAATTTTGATGAGAAGAACATAGATGTTTGTTTTGTTTGGGTGTTTATGTATACTTTAGTATGTTCATAATTGATTGATTCAAAATAATGACGTGCATAATTATTAAAAAAAAATAGTTTATTACTTTACCCATGGCTTTACTCGCATATCCATTTTGGAGAAGTCATTTAAAAAATACTAAATTAAAATAAAATAATAATAAATATTTCTTTTTTAGTAGAATATAGCTTTATGGCATGGGTTCAATTCCCGAATTTTTTTGTGAAAAACATAGATGTGTGTTTTAATTTTTGTTGGCGGCCATATTGGATCAACTTTAAAGTATTCTCCATTCTACTAGTCAATCCCATTCATTTCATTTTGATACCTATATTGAGGTTGTAGTGAAAAAATATGTAATCTGCCATTTTGTTGGCGGCCATATTGGATTTGCTTTTTTTTATTATAATCTATTCTACTAATCAAGCCCTTTCATTTGATACCCATATTGATGGCATTGTGAAAAAATATGCAATCCGCCATTTTGTTAGCGGCCATATTGGATTTGCTTTTTTTAAAGTTTACTCTATTCTACTAGTCAAGCCCTTTTATTTGATACCCATATTATAGGAGTGGTGGAAAAATATGTAATCCTCTAGTTTGATGGCGGCCATATTGGATTTGCTTTTTTTATTATAATGTATTCTACTAGTCAAGCTCTTCCATTTGATACCCATATTGATGGTATTGTGAAAAAATATGTAATCCGCCATTTTGTTAGCGGCCATATTGGATTTGCTTTTTTTAAAGTTTACTCTATTCTACTTGTCAAGCCCTTTTATTTGATACCCATATTATAGGAGTTGTGAAAAAATATGTAAGCATCTATTTTGATGGCGGCCATATTGGATTTGCTTTTTCATTTATTTTATTTATTTATGCTCTAATGAAACAGCGAGGTTTCGGAGTAAACGAAAATGTCATCGACGTATACAATTTTTATATTTATGTTGATTTTTAAAAATTGCTCGACCGATTTCGATAAAGTTTATATGAGACCACCTCAGAAGTATGGATCTATCAAGCAAAAAAAAAAATTATCAAAATCGATTCATAATTAGCGGAATTATCGCGTAACAGACAGCCCCGTTGGCTCATTGGTAGTATATCTGCCTTGAGAGCTGTAAGGCGTGGGTTCGATTTCCATTCAGGGCAAACATTTTGTGAATAAACAAATGTTTGTTCTGTGTCTAGCTGTTCTGTATGTATTATAAGTATGTATTTACAAAAAAAAGTATTTATGTATTCTATCAGTAATCTGACTTCCATCACACAAGCTCTGCTTAGTTTGGGGCCAGATGGCGCTGTGTGTAATGTCCTACGATATTTATTTATTTATATTTATTTAACATACATATACATTTTTGTAGCGATGATAGCTCAGTGGTTGACGCGGTCGGTTCGCATGCCGAAGGGCGTGGGTTCAAACCTAACAATGAGCTCGAGCTGCCGGTGAAGGAAAACATCGTGAGGAAACCATAGCGTGGTGGTAGCGTACTCTCTAGTACTCGGCTGGCTAGCTACCACACGAGAGTTGAAAATATTATGTCCCCAAGCATCTAACCATGAGTTCTGGCAGCCTCACTTGAGAGCCAGTTCCATTCCAGGCTAGGTGTGCTTTACCATCTTCGACCACGCCTTCTCTTAACATCAGGTGAGCTGTGGTCAAACATAGCCTAGCACAGTGGTTCTCAAACTTTTTTGGTGTCGGAACCCTTTTGGGAAGCAAAATACTTGATGGAACCCTATAATAAAACAATACTTTTTAAAAGTGTGTTCTTTAATAAAGAATCTTTATTAATAAGCATAATAAAAGTACAATGTAACAGTTACTAATTATTACTTACTTTACCATATTATGGCAAGTACAATAATAGAAGATATTAAAAAAAAGTAACTAATGGGATTTGATAAACAAAAAGCAAAAATAAAATGAGAAATTTAAAAATTGCGTTGTAAACAATCTCGACTTTATTTTTTAAAGTTAGAGTCGAAAGTCGCTTGTTGACAACTATAGCGTCTAATTCAGAGGCGGCTTTTATCAAAGGGACAGCGCGCTCACAAGTATACAAGTATACATGTTGATTTGTAGCGATGATAGCTCAGTGGTTAGCACGGTAGGTTCGCATGACGAAGGGCGTGGGTTCAAACCCCAACAATGAGCTTGAGCTGCCGGTGAAGGAAAAACATCGTGAGGAAACCATAGCATGGTGGTAGGGTACTTTAGTACTCGGCTGGCTAGCTACCACCCTCAAGTTGAAAATCTGCCGCCAAGCATCTAACGGTGTGTTCCGGCAGCCTCACTTGAGAGCCAGTTCCATTCCAGGCTAGGTGTGATTTACCATCTTTGGCCACACCTTCACTTGACATCAGGTGAGCTGTGGTCAAACAACTAGCCTGTCAACCATTAAAAAAAAAAAAAAAACCAAACTTATGAGATATTGTACCAGCTATTGTAACACATGTTTATACAAATAAATAAATAAATAAACCTATGCGCGGCCGCGGAGTCAAAACGTTCGACCAGAGACAGGTGTTTTGATTTTTTTTTCTAAATTCTTGCGGAACCCCTACAGAGGTATCGCGGAACCCTAGGGTTCCGCGGAACACACTTACAGTATAGCAGACCTAGCATAACAAACCATTACAAAAAAAAATTGTCGAATTGAAAACCTCCTCCTTTTAAAATTGACAGCCCTGTATGTCTGCTCCAAGGCGTGGGTTCGATTCCCACCCAGGACAAGCATAAACAAATGTTTGTTCTGTATCTGGATGTACTGTATGTATTTACAAAAAAAGTATTGAAGTATTACCTATCAGTTATCTGACTTCCATAGTACAAGCTTTGCTTAGTTAGGGGTCAGATGGCGCTGTGTGTAATGTCCTATGATAATTATATATTATTTAATTTTATTATAATTTATAAAATCGAGTCTGTTAAAAAAACAAAATAAAATACAACAAAATTTGTGTGCAAAAATAATCTTCGAGTGTTGGTTGGTTTCGATCCCGTGACTGCGGATTAGAATCGGGTACCGATACCACTCGGCCACCTGTCTATGTCTACAAGTGGCAAATTTGTTGATCCGGTTCGTTTACTTTGTGATCGTACGTAAAAGCAACCTCAACAGCGACACAACCTCCCCGTCCGACAGTCGAAGCGGTACTAAAGCGGATAGGGGAACAGCGTGGTAGCTCTGCTTAGAATGGACGAAACGCGCAAAAATTTAGGTATTTCCTTCGTTTGTTCAAGCAAAATCATATTTTGGTAATTTTTATGTAATAACTATTTAGAGAAAATGTAATTTTATTGTTATACAAAGCCTGATGACTTTCCGTGCAGTATTTACGCCGTATCGAGGTTTTCTATAGATTGTTTGGGGTTACTTTGGATTTTTTTTCTATCGAGGAAACTAAAAGTAATCGTGTTTCTAAATTAGATCACATATAGATTGGATCCTTAAATATCTTAAACATTAACCTCATAAATGATGTTTTAGTAATAACGAAAATACAACGAAACAAACAGTTCCAAATCCACTCGATACCGGCTTAAGGGGGCTCCCATACAACAAACATGATTTTTTTTGCCGTTTTTATAGATAACTAGCTGCGCCCCGCGGTGTTACCCGCTACATGTTTTCGGGATAAAAGTAGCCTGTTTTAATCCAGGTTCTCAGCTACCTCCATACAAAATTTTATTCGAATCCGTTCAGAAGTTTTTGCGTGTAAGAGTAACAAACATCTTACCATCCAACAATGAGCTTGAGCTGCCGGTGAAGGAAAACATCGTGAGGAAACCATAGCATGGTGGTAGGGTACTTTCTAGTGCTCGGCTGGGTAGCTACCACTCCCAAGTTGAAAATCTGCCGCCAAGCATCTAACGGTGTGTTCCGGTAGCCTCACTTGAGAGCCAGTTCCATTCCAGGCTAGGTGTGCTTTATCATCTTCGAGCACACTGTCACTCAACATCAGGTGAGCTGTGGTCAAACACCTAGCCTGTCAAGCATTAAAAAAAACCATTGGTACGTCTATGGATGGTTGACAACTTTAACATTTATAATATTAGTGAGATGGTACGGAATCTCTCGTGCGCGCTTGGCCGGTTTTTTAAAGCTATTATTTGTTTGCTCTTTTGGCTAACGAGTGGTGTAATTAAAGTTTATATAATATGTAGAAATGACAGATGTAGCAGCAACGTCAAACTGTATCGTTTTTGTTTACATCAGTTTCCTGAATTTTCATCCACTATGGAAGCAAATTTAAAGGCGTCACGTCAAAAATATTAGCATAACATTTTTTGCCGTCTGTAAGAGTACGAAGCTGTCGCCGTTAACAAACCAATAAACAAAAAAACATTTAAAAAATAAAAACTTCAAAAGAGTTTCAATAAGGAACATGAGTCTGCTACTGAGGACGAAATTAACAATGTAATATGGAATTTCAAACTCTAATTGCATTGAAATAAGAAACGTTTAGTGCCAGCTACCGAAAACAAGCATTGCTGGTCATTCATCCCGCTACCATATGGGCGAACACGTAGCCCTTACAACAAACATACGACAGAACTGACACGTGGTTATTTGAATAATTAGTTTTATTATACCAGTGGCTTCAAAATCAAGAACCGACATGAAAACAAAAACTAGTACATAATCGCTTAAAAAAATGTTTTGAAGCGTGTTTTAAAAGGGTGTTTCGTGGAAGACGGTACGCTTACCATCAGGCTAATAGCCTGCTTGTTTGCCTCACTTTCTATTTAAAAAATCACTGTCTGCAAACTGCCTTATAAAAAGTGGTCATTAATAGAAAAACTAATAGAATATTAATGACATTAACATGTATGTCAATGTTAGTAAAACTGATGTCATGTACTTTCGGTGTAAAATACGATTAAAATATTGATGTCTTGTTTTCAAACGGATTTTACTTTCGTTGACACAACATGGATAATACCTATATGTATTCTAGTAATAGTTACATGTCAATATACAAATTAATTATTCTATTGTCACTTAAAAAAAACATTGTCAACATAATTAAATGTTCATTAATGTTCTAGTAATTGTTCATATTTGGCTAATTATGGTCAACATATTACTATTATCTTTATTGACATTATAATGTACATAATTATATTAATGACAATAATAAATTAATGAGTTTTTCTTTTAATGGTCAGCCTTTTTGTTTACATTAATTAATAGGCTCACGAATAAGTCTTAGGGATGTATTGGAAGCCAGTGGTTCCTCCTGTATAAATCTTATTTAGTCTAATGTAAACAATTACTTGAATTCATATATTACACGTTTCATATATTAAGTTAACGCAAGTAAAACCTGTTTGGAAACAAGATTGTAGCGTAGTTTTGTTGCGATGATAGCTGAGTGGTTAGCGCGGTCGATTCGCATGCCGAAGGGCGTGGGTTCAAACCCCAACAATCAGCTTGAGCCGCCGGTGAAAGAAAACATCGTGAGGAAACCATAGCATGGTGGTAGGGCACTTTCTAGTACTCGGCTGGCTAGCTACCACCCTCATGTTGAAAATCTGCCGCCAAGCAACTAACGGTGTGTTCCGGCAGCCTCACTTGAGAGCCAGTTCCATTCCAGGCTAGGTGTGTTTATCATCTTCGACTACACCGTAGCTTAACATCGGGTGAGCTGTGGTCAAACACTTAGCCTGTCAACCATAAAAAAAATCTAGATGTATTGTGTGAATTGTAGTTTCCTTATCCGATTATTTATTATTGGTATTTCATATATTAAAAATAAATTAAATGCAAGAACATTATTAATTATCTGATTTCCATAGAATAAGTTTTGCTTAGTTTGAGGTATGATGGTCTGATCAGATTATGTAATATCCTACGATATTTATTTGTTTTTATTTAAATAAGGTGATCATATGGGATCCAGATAACTAAATACTTATATGCTAAATATATAGTCATAGTGATTTATTGATAACATAAGTTACACGTCAAATAATACAAATAAGTTAAATTAAAATAAGTAGAGTTCAATTAACATGTCAATTCGATATTTAAAAATGAAATAAAAATAATAATAATAATCAAAAAATCAAAATTAAATTAAAATAAAAAAAGTAAAAAGAAGTAGTAAAAAAACCAAACAATTCAAATTATATAAAATAATACCAATTATCTGATTAATTTAATACAAAAATAAATAAATTATAATATAGTTTTTAATTCCATCATGTCATCAAACTTATAGAATGCCTGCTCGATAAGCCAAGTCTTTAATTTATGTTTATACAATTGTCTAGAGGGAGCGTTTCGGATTTCGGATTTCGGATTTATACCTACTTTTATTAGAAACTAGCGAACGACGACGCGGTTTCACCCGCGCAGATACCGCTGGAGCAGACGTATTCTAGCGTAGCTTAGAATGCCCTGAGACTCGACGTAGTGACGATATATGTAGGACAGCTGGCGGTGGATGGAAGCGAGAAGCTGAAGATCGGGCTGAGTAGCATATCTTGGGAGAGGCCTATGTCCAGCAGTGGACTTCGATAGGCTGATGATGATGAGACATGTTCTAGAGTGGAGACCGCGAAATGGCAAACGTACCGTAAGACACTCTGAGAAGAGGAACACAGACTATTTTAAATTCAAGGAAAATTATCAGTTTCTGCAGAATACTATGAAACAATGCTAGTTATAAATGGTCCGAGATGTGGTAGGCCAAGAGGTCAAATTGAAGATGCCAAAGGGCCAGATTTAACTGCCCCCATCATCCAATAGACCGACCAATCGATGTCACCTCAACTCTGCTATTATAGAATTAGCTTTAATTGTTTCATGAGATTGCTTGAACTAAGGCAGCTACTACTTTATACGAGGTTACGCGAAACGGGACAATACCGAATAGACGGTTTCATTGTAATCTATACTAATAATATAAAGAGGAAAGATTTGTATGTACCGAGTAAACCGAAAAACTACTGGACCGATTTCAAAAATTCTTTCACCGTTGGGAAGCTACACTATCCCCGTGTGACATAGGCTACGTTTTATCCCTGTATTCCTACGGGAACGGGAACTGAGTGAAACCGCGATGCGTCCGCTAGTCATTAGTAAGAACGTCTTTTACAAAGGGACAAAGAGATGCAATTATAAAACATTCGGGGTTTTCTTTTTTTTTTAATTTCGTTGTCATCGGGACTCGTCTTTAGGTGCTTGTGTCCTCGACTATTACAACACGGTCGAAATATCGATATAAATAAATGAAATTAATTTATTATTATGTATTTTGTAGCAACGATAGCGCGGTCGGTTTATACGCCAACTTCAACTTAAAAACTTTCAACTTGAACTGCCGGTGAAAGAAAACATCTCAAAACCATAGCGTGGTAAGGTACTTAATTGTACTCAGCCAAAAATGTACAGGATCGACATAAGCTGCCGGTATGTCACGTGGACAGCTCATGTCAATCATATTTTTAGATTTTTTATTAGCGTTATCGCTAATCGAATATTACTTTGTCGAGGCACTCAGACCCGTTTCGCAGGGGCGATCGACTTTAAAGAAGACTGGACAATGACTGAAATTTTGAAAAACTCTACAATTGAAATAAATTTGTCGTGTCTATAAGTTTCTAAGTCTACGGTGCGCGGATGTGTCCAATTGAGCAATTAAAACTCTGTATACCTACTTGGTAAAAGTTTGTTAATACATACTTCTACAGTTTGCTTGCATGTGGTGTATTTTTAAAATGTAGGTACATATATTGAGATTACAAAAGAAAAGCTTTTGCATTGCTCTTTGTTATATGAACTAGCAACCTGCCCCGGCTTTGCACGGGTGAAATGTAGATACTAATGTGGTGCATACGCACATATTATATATATGATTTATATGTAACTTGAATCATTTCGTCTATTGATGTAAACCACATTAAAATCCGTTGCTTAATTTAAATGATCTAAGCGTACATACGCGACGGCGGGAAGCGACTTTGTTTTGTACTATGTACCTACCTACCTAGAGAAGAAACATTTCTTAGTCGACGAAGGTCTAGCAAGACAATTACTTACCGAAAAAACTTTCTTTATTGTTTCTGTCGTCATCAAGTCACAGTCAAAGTCACACAGTCTTAGTCGAGCCCGGTCATGCCTTAAAAGTAGTGTTGACTTTACTACAAGATTTTATGGAGTTTTGAAAGCAACGAAACAACACAATGTAATGTAGTGAAACATATTTTTATAGCTGACAAGCTAGGTGACCACAGCTCACCTGATATTAAGCGACGGTGTCATCAAAGATGGTAAACACACCTAGCCTGGGATGGAACTGGCTCTCAAGCGAGGCTGCCGGAATACACCGTTAGATGCTTAGCGGCAGATTTTCAACTTAAGGGTAGTAGCTAGCCAGCCGAGTAGGTACTAAGTTTCCTCACGATGGTTTGCCTTCACCGGCAGCTCATGCTCGTTGTTGGGGTTTGAACCCACGCTCTTCGGCGTGAGTACACACCGTTATAACCACTTAGCTATCATCTTAGCTCATAGATCATCCAGCATCTATCCATCATAACATCCTCTATATATACTAAGTTCATTTTACCTATTATTTTCTCTGTATAGGTACTGTACTCCTTCTATGAATTGAATTTATCTTAAGCATCACTCTAAAATTTATCATTTTGATTTTGTCAAGTAAACACCCTTAAACCAACTTAGTTTTGCAAAAAAATATATGTAGGTACTTGCTCTATTGCAGACATATTATAACAGTCGAAATGATCCGAAAATAATTATAAAGAACAATCAAGAATCAAAAAGAAAAATATAGAAGGAAGAAGTTAGAAGAAAGAAGACGTGACCCAACTAAATCTTGTTCCTAAGTACTAGTGCCGCAGGAGTGTTTTCCCTTTCTCCTGCTGCTTAAGTGCTTATCAATGAGGATTTAGTCATCTCGTCGAAAAAGAAGAAAAGAGGTACGAAGAGCTCAAAAAAAATAGAAGAACATCGATACAGAAGAAAGAAGAACAAAATCCCACTAATATTATAAATGTGAAAGTTTGGATGGATGGATGTCGGATAAAATATCTCTTTCACGCAAAAAGTACTGAACGGATTTGGATGAAATTTGGTAGGTAGTCGAGACCCTGGATTAGAACACAGGCTACTTTTTATCCCGAAAACATGCGCGGGTCACACCGCAGAGCGTAGCTAGTAAAAAGTAAAATAAATATTGTAGCACAATACACAGCGCCATCTGACCCCAAACTAAGCAAAGCTTCTACGATGGAAGTCAGATAGCTGATAGAATATTCAAATACTTATTTTTTGTTAATACATACAAACATACCACAAAATGTTTGTCCTGAGTGGGAATCGAACCCACGCCTTACAGCTCTTATAGCAGATATTATATTTTATCTACTACCAATGACCAAATAGGGCTGTCATCAAAACAGTTCAACAAAATAACATTTTAAGAAATTAAGAACATCTTTCTAGGTTGGCAAGGCCTCGACTAGGCGACGACGGTGAGCTTGCCATCTGACAAACCGTTTGCTTAATTTGTGTAAAAAAAAAAGTTTTAACACTAAACAGTTATTTATTACATTAAGTAAGTAGGTACAGTTATTAATTTGAACTTCATACTGCTAACAACTTAATGCGATTTTTTTATTTGTTTTCTCCTCATTTACAAATATCAATGTACAATTTTAATAATTTTTTTATCTAGTCTATTACGAAAATCGATTACAGTTTTATCAATATTTGGTTTTTACCCCAATATTCGTTTTCGTAGTGTAAAATTACTGCGTACCTATAGGTAGGTACGTACTTATATGCAGAAAATTTTAATTATACATACGAGTAGATATTACTACGTCTCTCGACCTTTCCACCCGTAGCGGCCACTTAAAACCCCAATTAAATTTTTATCAAAATATCATGTAGTATACGTGTCTTATAGTGGTTTTTAGAGATAAGCAGGTGAAATATACAAGGTGTTGACGTACATGCCCTACAATATTTTAACAGCTCATGGCAAGATTGGTGTAGAGACCATCCCGCGATGTCTTTATCTTCTCAACATGTAAGATCACAAGTTATCATAAGTCAAACTTAGCTGTAAACTTGTATGGCTCTACTTTTATATTTGTATTTGACCTTCCATCACTAGAGAACAGATAGTTTCAGAAGCTGCACACAAAGAGTCGCAGATTGAAAGATTTCACAAAGTTTCAAGTGGTAAGTGAATCAGCTTCTCTAGAAAACAGACGGCATATTATTCAATTATTCACCCCTCATGAAGCGAGAGCTCTTCAAACAAAAAACTCAGCGAGATGATTTGAATCAATCTATGCAACCAGCCATCAACCAATAAAATATCACACGCGAACAATTGCATAACAAAATAGAAAATTGCAATCTCAATAACAAAATTGCTTTCGAATATCCCTCAACGAATCTCATCCGCTGCATTACAAATCTGCGGTGTGTCTCATGGCCAATTCACCCAGACTTCTGGACGCTTTGAAGTGTCAAAGCTATGGGAGGTCACG
The DNA here is from genome assembly GCA_905404145.2 of Biston betularia. Lineage (NCBI taxonomy): Eukaryota > Metazoa > Arthropoda > Insecta > Lepidoptera > Geometridae > Biston > Biston betularia. The sequence goes on from FR989885.1 coordinate 3,746,968, forward strand.
TTAACTGGTCGACCCGTATGCCAGTTTAACTCAATAAAGTCCCCTTGGATTTTAATGGTGAATGAAAAGGAGCGTCAACTATCGCAAGTACGTCTTCCTGTCAGGGCGGAAGACGCCGATTGGTCCAATTGTGGGCTCATTCACCAATCAGCGACGGGCTGAGGCCAATTTAGACTCAAATCTTGGGTGACATACCTACTTTCATGCTTTACCGTTGCCGATTTGGAATAACTTTGGAATGTAAGGAAACCAATCCAATGTAGAACTTTATAGTTCTACAGAGATAGTTACTTTTTAAGTACCTAATTGGTGTTAAACTAAAGACCTGAAATTGCAACATAGCTACTAAATAATTACTTCACAAGGGAGTTTTGGCGGGAATGTAGAAAAATCATGTCGTTACATAATTTTATTTTTTTTAACTTTTGTTTTTTCGTATGCTTATGCTATAACACACGCATTCGTCTGGTGAAACATGTATTTTCATGTTTCTTCCGTAGGAGCTTCCAAAAAAATTACCATTTCTTTCCCAAGGCAAGAACTGGACTTGACCCTGACTTGTACGACTTTGAGTCCGACTTATTACTCTTGATTTTTTTTTTCAAGAAAAACTTGACTGGCTAATTACACATGCGATGCTAAAACTAACCAAAAAAAATCGAGATGTCGGACATTCCCGTGTGTGCGTGAATATGTAAAAGTGTTTAACTACTAGTCCTTCGAATTGAACCATGTTAAGAATTTCTTTGTTCAATAAATAAATATTTTTGCAGAGTTCTGTACAAGATGTGGAAACTGTTCTACTGAGCTGAACAAAATTAGACGTTCAGATGACGTCATCCATGTAATTATATCACTGTTACCTACAGTGGTAATGCATTGACAGTAGACACGTAAGGTAAGGGTAAGGTTAGCGATGATAGCTCAGTGGTTAGCGCAGTCGGTTCACACGCCGAAATGCGTGGGTTGATTAAGCCCCAACAATGAGCTTGAGCTGCCAGTGAAGGAAAACATCGTGAGGAAACCACAGCATGGCGGCTACAAACCTCTAGTTGCAAATCTGCTGACAAGCACCTAATGATGTGTTTCGGCAGCCTCTCTTGAAAGGCGGTTCCATTCCAGGCTAGGTGTGCCATTTTCGACCGCACTATCAGCTGTGGTCATCTTAGATGTTTTAACCGGTGAGCATGGCATACATTTACCACATTTTAAACTAGTATTAAGAGTTATACCTATAAAAAAGAAAAACCATTTTTCGATACCAATCTAATTATATATACACATTATTAATTAAATTATTTTATAGCCTATTTCAGATTACGCTTCTAGTTCTAGTACAACAAAATAAAAATTCTAGTACGAATATTGTTTCTATAATTGTTGTAAGAGTACTAAAATGATAGATATATTTGTAGACAATTTCATTGTTTTTTTAGGGTTCCGTACCCAAAGGGTAAAAACGGGACCCTATTACTGAGACTTCGCTGTCCGTCCGTCCGTCCGTCTGTCACCAGGCTGTATCTCAAGAACGGTGATAGCTAGACAGTTGAAATTTTCACAGATGATTTATTTCTATTGCCGCTATAACAACAAATACTAAAAATAAAATAAATATTTAAGGGGTGCTCCCATACAACAAATTCGATTTTTATGGATAATGGTACGGGAACCCTTCGTGCGCGAGTCCGATTCGCATTTGGCTGTTTTTTTATTATTTAAAAGCAATGAAACGAAAGACACGCTCCTGATGGTAAGAGATAACGCCGGCCCATGACCATTGCAATGATACACATAACTATGAGCAGCAAAACAATGTCCAGGGAATCGCTGCTTTGACGTTCATTACTTCGAGACTTTTTATAATTAGTCTCGACAGCCCTGTAATTTCGCTAGCTGCAGTACCCTTTAAACCGAAACACAGTAATGTTTTCACACTACTGTTAGCGGCAGAATACCTGGCACTTGGTGGTAGATCTCTCTTAGCAGGAGGTCGTCTAGGTAGATACCACCGCAGTACCAGTTATTCTGCCGCTAAGTAATAGTGTGTAAACATTACTGTATTCCGGTTTGAAGGGTACTGCAGCTACCGAAATTACTGGGTTGTTGAGACTTACCATCGAAAGTCTCCAAAGTAATGAGCACCAAAGCAGCGATGCCCTGGACTTTGTTTTGTTACTCAGAGTTCTGTGTATCGCTGCAATGGTCATGGACAGACGTTATCTCTTACCATCAGGAGAGCGTCTCGTTCGTCTCATTATTTTTTATATAAAAAAAAAAAAAAACCCCCCTGGCACAGCGGTGTTATCTACCTACACGACCTCCTGCTAAAATCTATCACCAGGTGAACGAAATAAAGACAATTATATTTTATCAGATGAATAAAAATAACGCTATATTTTCACCGATTACATATTTATTCCAGATAAATAATAAGAATAACATATTCACATAAATGCAACAATTTCAATTTTATTATCATCATTAACCACAACAACAACTTTACATAATCTTAAAATCTACTTTCACAGCTCTTCGCACATGACGCAACGCGTTTGAACCTGGTTTTCGACTGGAGTTGCACATGGAACGAGATTCCCATTTGTTCACATAAACCTCAATTCAAGATATTTTTTTTAATTTTAAATAGGCTTGCGTTTGACCGCAAACTCGCCTGATGTAAGCGAAGATGAGGTCTACGAGAGCATGCTCACCTCGGCGAAACCGATTCACTCCTTGTCGTCGAGTCGATAACTATTTTCAACCAGGAAGCATTATGCGAGACGAGTCAAAAGAAAATATTTTAAAGTTTATATACCTAAGTAACGACAGAAAAAAAACAATATAGTTAAGTTGGCCTTTCTCTCATTCTTACATTCTAGGCGCGCCATAAGGTGAGAATTTAGTTTGAGTAATTTATTACTTAACAAAACAATAATATAACTATACATCCTAAAAATCGTTTGAACCATTTAGGGTTGAAACTTTGGGATCGTGCGGTCCGAGAACAAAGAAAATATTCAAAAACATGTCATCTACTCAGGAAGCCATTCATAACCAAAAGCCTCTAACTCCTCTATTCTGTATAACGTTTCAGTGTTGCCATACGCGGGAATGGAGCCAGCGTTTTGGGGAATATTCCCAAAGGCGGCTTTTTAGATAAGTATTTTTTTTTAATTTATTTGTTCTTCTGTAGTACATATAATATGTTTTTTTTCTCTTCATTTAGAACTTTTTTATCATAGAAAATCAAAAGTAAGAAAATAATATAATATATTATGTACATGTATTTTTTTCAAAAAACGGTAAGTTTTTTTATTACCAAAATTTTTAATGTCAGTTTATAAGTATGTCAATGAAGATTAACAAGAATCGCGTATATTTTACATAATATATATTTTAAATTACTAATTTCTGTTCTGTTTAATATATTATGTGTATTTGGTAAGTTTGAATTAATTTTAATACATCGATTATTATTTATAATAAAATAATAATAAATATCGCAGGGCATTACACACAGCGCCATCTGACCCCAAACTAAGCAAAGCTTGTACTATGGGAGTCAGATAAATGATAGAATACTTAATAATTTTTTTTTTTTTGTAAATACATACTTATAATACATGCAGTACACCCAGACACAGAACAAACATTTATATATGCGCAATGTATAAATTATGTAAATAAAAACTATTATGTACTCTTTTAAAAAAAAATTGTACTTATATATTTAATATATTCTTTAATATCAATAGTAGCTACAATAGTTTTTATACAGTCATCATCATTTTAATATCTTTTTCACTTTCTATAATAAAACAAAAAAACCTAACGGAGTATACAAGATTGAGTAAAAACAACAACATAAAAATTACAAAAAATTTCAGCACATTATAACAACTTTTTTTTAAATTTAAGTTCTTTTCTTTCGATAAAAAACAATAACCATTGAAAAAAGAACACAAGTCCCTATATATAAATGTATATACATAAATAGTCATTATATGGCAACAATGCAAATGTGAAAAGCCTGTATCCCTTTTTTAATTTCATTTTCAATTTATTATTTATATAAATAATAAAATCATAATGGCTTCACTAATTTAGCCGATTTTTTTTCGTTGTGTTCGTTATTGGCAGGATAAGATACATGTATGTAAACAAAAAATATTTTTTGGAAATTTAAATTGTATCAAGTTGCCAAAAAAAAGAGCCGGTGTGTGCCACTAGTGCGAAGCCGGGCAGTGTCGCTAGTAAAATATGAAACAAACTTATTACTCGTGTAAATTTGTTCCTGGTAGCAAAACACTGTATAGCTAATTATAATTATTTTTAATGAATGCGATATGGTCCCAAACGGCCTTTCGATGGGGTCATTTGGAAAAATGTTTTTTATTCCCAACAGCCTGCTACGACTTTCCGCGCAACCCCGTTAAAAGTCTGTTTATTTGAAGTCGACGATCTTAACCTCGAGTACGCCAATTTTCTCGATCTCGTTGGTGAGTACATCGCCTGGTTTCAGATATTCTGGCGGGTTGCGATACATGCCGACGCCGCCGGGTGTTCCCGTCAGCAATATATCACCGGGTAGCAAGGTCATTACACTGGAAAATTATGGTCTTGAGTTACTTCCTAGAAGTACTTCGCAAATTTTTAACATTATGTAAAATTTTAACTGTATTTTTTCGGGATGGAATCTCCCGGAAGCTATTTTAATTCCAAATTTCCTCTAAATCCGTCCAACAATTCCAGCCTTTTCAGGTAACAACGCATTTATAATTTTATTGTGATATACAGGAAGTATCGAAACGCAACCTCAAGTGTGCACGAGATTAGAAAGAAGATAATACAAGCAATTGGTATAAAAAAAATCACTATCACTTGGTTGAGGTGAAAATTAATAATCTCTGTCCAGCAAGGTAAAGTCCAGGGCATCGCTGCTTTGGCGCTCATTACTTTAAGACATTTGATGGTCAGTGTCAATAGCCCAGGAATTTCCCTAGCTGTACCTCTACCCTTCAAACGGGAACACAATAAAGTTCACTACTCTTCTATCTCTACTGAAAACCAAAATGTCTTACCTAGTAATCCTCTCAAGTACATCAGGTATTTTGTGGACCAGCTGATCAGTCCTGCTCTTCTGTTTCAGGACGCCGTTCAAACTGCAGGAAATACTCAGACACTCCGGATTGGGGATCTCATCGGCGGTTGTCATCCATGGGCCTATGGGGCAGAATGTGTCCATTGCCTTGAAGAGAGAGATGGATATTTGTGAGGGTCAATAAAAGTGAGGCTTAAAGAATAAGAGAAAGATAAATGGAGACGAAAGAAACTTCCTAGCTTTCATTGGTATAGCAGTGTAGGTGGTACCCGTACAGGACCAGGACTTGCGACCAGGTGTAGATGTGAGGAGGCCCCTTTACATCGTATTAACGCTCACCTTCACTGCCCGTTCCAGTTCCTGCCTAACCAAAACTTTTTTTTTATTAAGAAATAGTTACGTTTTACCATCATCACGCTTGCCTAGAAGATACCGATTCACTCTCGACTTGAAGACACCCAGATTATATCGATCGGGGAACACCCACTCAGATAGTTCTCTGTCCAAGTCTAGCAGTCCGCACAATGAACCAAGAATCAAATCGTTTCGTTCTAGTTTTTGGAACGTCGACCATGAAACGATGTCGTTTTATGATCTTTTTATGCAACAGATGGCAATCACCGTCGCCTATGAATATCTGCAGTACCAGGGGCACTACAAACATGTTACCGACCTTTTAAGTTTCTATTAACACGCCTTTTGAAGAATCCATTGTTGTAACTCCGCGGGAATACGAAGGAAGAAAAATCATTCCACAATTTGCAAGTATATGGCAAAAAGCAACGTGTGAACACAGCGTGAGATTTCCAGAAATCAATAATATGTGGATAACTTTTCAGACAATGGCGGCTATGATACGGTTCTTTGGATAGGTACTCTTATTTATAATTTTTTTGGCAGACCGATTTCTTTTAATCGATTAAAGAGGAAATTTGCATCTTTTATTTAATATGTAATGAGACGAAACGTCCTCCTGACAGAAAGACATAACGCCTGTTCATGATCATGATTCAGAAGTGTACCCAGAATTTTGAGTGGCAAAAACAAAGTGCAGAGTGCTTTGGCGTTACTTTAGAGACATTCGATGGAAATCGCAAGCTAGCTAGCTAAAGTAGTTTTCAAACTGGAACACGTTAATATTTTCTCAGCGGCAGAATATCTGATTCTGCAATATGTAATAACTAGACGACCTCCTAAGGAGATTTACCACTATATTTTTAGATAAGATTGTTATGGATTTGATTTGAAGGAAGAGATAGAAATAGTTATGCATACAGTTATGCATATTTTAATTAAGTGTTCTCCGACATTATTCATCGAGCATCGAGCAAAAATACTTTTAAAGCGTATAGCTTTAAAAGTATTTTTGACAGTTCAATAGGAGGCTGTGACACACAAATTTGAAATTTGCATAGAGAAAGAAAGAAAAACATTTATTTTTTCCTTACAAAACACTAGACACAACAACAGATAAGTACAGACAACACACACAAATAAAAAGATATAGATTAACATAAAGACAACAAATTTGAAAAGACAGTAAGCGGGTTATCGCTGCAGTGACTGGTGCATTACTAAGGGAAAAAAGGCCAGTGCTCAGCAATTGTGCTGGGGATTTCTCCACAGCGCTGATTTTCAGCACGCCATTTGATACGAATTCAACACGAATGGTGCCGTTACGTACTGTATCCTCTGTACTACAGGCAAAGAATTTCGTATGAGTTATAGAATAAAGCCAACAATTTAATACTGACCTTGCCAAGTAAGAATTGCCCCGCATTTCTCTCCTTCTGCCAGTCTCTAGCGCTAATATCTTGAGCTATGGTGTACCCCGCTACATAATTGTAGGCATCGGCTGCTTTGATGAAGCTGGCTTGCTTGCCAATCACCACCACCAGTTCTACCTCCCAGTCGACTTTCTGAAATAAATAAGTAAGTTCACATAGGTTACATATAGTCGAAATTCTGTGCGCAAGCGGCCCTTAGCATAACATGGGTCGGATTTAACGTGCGTCAAACCGTCCAAACCTTCCAAGGCTTGAAAATAACACAAAAATGTATATCGGTTGACAAACGTTTTAAGTTAACCCTTTCACGCATAAGGGACACATTTTGTCCCGTGTTGAAAAAATACTGAAAAACATACAAATGTATAGTTGTTTGCTATTTTTCTGTTAAAGTGGAACAGTTATAACTTGTATACAATTTTTTCCGTTTTTAACGCTATGTGCATATAAGGGTTAACGATCAGAGTAAATACATGAAAATACTAATCTTAATGAGAACCTTTCTCCCTATGAAGTCGGTTAAATACTCTCCAACAAACGTCATTCTCACATTAGGCAGGTTTACAGACGAGGTCAAAAATGTGTTCAATGAATCATGAAACGAATCTGACCCGGCGCGAGGCTCGGCTCAAATTGGGGTCAATTATGGATGTAGATTGAGTTGGTAATACAAGACATGCGTAGGTGGGCCTTTCATTATGATATAATGTCGGTGGACTGTTTAGCTTATTATTGCTTAGAACTAAACAAAGTTACAGTAACCTATTGATAATCATCTAACTTAATACACAATCTTAAGTCAGTGGCTTGGTATGGGCAGCGAAGTGATTCTATCGTCATCCAAACCAGATTGGCAGAGGACCGAGGCAGATGGCATAACAAGACAGGGGCCTATACCAGTAGGGTAAAGAAGGCTGTGGATGATGATGATCAGATTTTAGTTTTGTAATACTTAACTAGCTGTTACCCGCCCGTTTCGCTGAGTTTGTACAATCAAGGTGGAAAGCTATTCTAAAAGGTATATGCCACAGCGGACTTTTTTGTAAATCTATAAAAGAGGAATATCCCACTATGCGTTGTTTTGTTAATCTCAAAGGGGTTAGGCAGCGTTGTCGGTGAAAGATCTAAGGTGGCTTGACTTTTTCCGACACTTTCAACAAATACAAAAAAAAATAATATCATCATAGTATTTTAACCAATTTACACGAAACCTTTATATATTAGGACCACTAGCAGACCATCCCGGCTTCGCATGGGTAATCAAAACACGACTAACAATTTAGCCTATGTTACTCAGTGATAAGGTAGCATTCTAATGATGTAATAATTATTTAGATCTGTCCAGTAGTTTCGAAGCCTATTCAATACAAATAAACAAACAAAAAAATCAAATCTTTCCTCTTTATAATATAGTGTATATCTAGTGTAGATATGCCTAAACCTTTCTCGTGAATCACTCTATGAATAGATAGAGTACTCGCATGATAACCCGTTCAGTAGTTTTTAAGTTTATCGCGAACAGACACGATGGACGACTTTGTTTTTTAATATGTAATGTAATGAAGGAAAATTTCGGATAGAATATTCACAATAGTCATCAAGTTAGATAAATATTTAAATGAAATCATCACTGCTACCGCATGACTGTTGTAAGTGGCAATATACTAAAAATAAATACCTTGAAAACACTAAACGTAGAATCTATTGATTCTTTCAGATGTGTTACCTGAGTGACTTTAGTTCTGAGCCTAACCGGCTGGCTCGGACCGACTACCGTGCTAGGAAACTTGTTAAATATCATAGGGACAGGCGGCGCTTTCAGTTGCTGCTCCTCGCAATGGTCCCGATAGTTCAAACCGACACAAAGCACCTTGTCCATTGAAGTTATAGGCGCCACTACTGTCACTTCTGATAGAGGGATCGTTGGGAGCTTTTTGCCTTGACAACTTAGCCTAGAAGACACATGTGAGATAGTAAACATTTTTTCTATATATATAAACGCGACTATGAAACATCGTAAATGTTATTTAGGAGTATTTATATACCTAATTATGTATCTACTTTAGATTACTACATATGTAATTTTTTTATGTTAAAGTAATGAGATGAACGAGACGCTCTCCTAATGGTACGAAAACGCCTGTCCATGACCATTGCAGTGATACATCATACACAGAACTTTAAGTAGTAAAATAAAGTCCAGGGCATCACTGCTTTGGCGCTCATTACTTTGGGACTAAGTCTCAACAGCCTTGATACATACATAAAGAGCTATATAAGCTTAGAGTATACTCAACCGAAAGGGTGTCATTATATATTCATCATTATGAATTATATGTATTTACTGTGAGCCACAGCTCGGAAATCTAGAATTCTGAATAGTAAACGTAATTTCTACCTTAGTGGTATGTTCCTAAACCATATTAGGAAATATAGTAGACTAATACAACAAACTGTCTTGGGGGAGGCCTATGTCCAGCAGTGGACTTCGATAGGCTCATGATGATGATGATGATGATAAATAAATAATAAATAAATAAATATCACAGGACATTACACACAGCGCCATCTGACCCCAAACTAAGCAAAGCTTGTGCTATGGAAGACAGATAACTGATAGAATACTTAAATACTTTTTTTTTTTTTTTGTAAATACATACTTATAATACATACAGTACACCCAGACACAGAACAAACATCGATGTTAGTCACACAAATGTTAGCCCTGAGTGGGAATCGAACCCACGCCCTTCAGCTCTCGAAGCAGACATGCTACCAATGAACCAACAGGGATGATAACAGAGTGTATTCGTTACGACTAATCTATCCTACTAATATTATATGCGAAAGTTTGTGAGTATGGATGGATGTTTGTTTCTCTTTCACGCAAAAACTTCTGAACGGATTTGGATGAAATTTGGTATGGAGGTAGCTGAGACCCTGGATTAACACATAGGCTACTTTTTATCACGAAAAAAAGTAGCAGGTAACACTGCAGGGCTTTTTTTATGAACTGTTGACATATATGTATGGCATGTTGGTTTCCTCGCGGTTTTTTTCTTCACCGTTTGAAGTCAGCGGAAAAACACACATAACTTAGAAAAGACAGAGGTGCGTGCCGTGGGTCTAGAACCCAGGACCTCCATATTGGAAATGAGATGGTCTAACCAGGCTGCCGAAACTTCTATTATTTTCTAAACATGGATGCTTCTAAAAAAATAAACTCACTCTATTGTTCTCCATAGTTGGTTACACTGCAGAATTTGCAGCGTAGTGGAACATAAACTCGGATCCGCTTTATTTATGTCTACAACATTTTTTCCATCCATATAACCCGCACGGACTTCGGACGGCGAGAATGATCTAGTAAATTGTATTAACTTTAAGAATTTATCACTTGAAACTGAGAAAACCCTACAAAAGGTACTAGCGGTTTTACGACTAATGCATATTTTTTTGAAATTACACAACATTGAACGGCCTATAAGTCCACGGCACATATTTACACTTAAAATTAAAATCAAGTATTGTATTCACAAGCGTTTTCTTATTTGGAATATATGTATAACTATCATTATGAGTTATATTAAATGTTTATAAGTTTAGAAAAAATAGAGTTGAGCGTTTTGTCAAAAAAAAACAATATTCTTCTTTTTAAGTTTAACATAACTAACAATAAGGTGTAGCTTTTATATATTAAATTGAATTTCTATCGTTGCCAATTTCACTAAAGGTGTCGTCAAAAATGGACTAGATGTTTATAGACAACGTGCATCAAAGTATTTAATAAAAAAAACAACAGATTTTTCATTGCTCATAAAGTATTGTAAATAGGAATTAAACCAATTCAGGAATTGGCAAAAATACTTGGTTCTCTTAGATTTAGAAGATCAACACTGTTGGTTCTATAATTACAACCTCAGAAACACTACATTATACTGTAAAAGTTTATGTCAAGAATGTGACACGAGTCGTTTTTGAAAGGAGGTTGCATTCAAGCAGACAAAGAGCTTGTATGTTTATAACTATCCTTACCGGGTTACGCAAGACAATGATACTAAGTCGAAAGAAGCTGTTGCATTTTTGCATTGTAAACAACTTTTACCTTAGAAGATCTGCACTGGAATTTAACTAACTCCAACTCGTAACTTATGTGACTTAACTTAATAACGTAACTTAACTTATATCATTCGATTCATCTGAAAAGATTTGAAAATATCGCAACACTAGACGCTGGCAAATACACAAAGTGCAACGCCAAAAACATCGACGAGAGAAAACTATTTCCCCACCAATTGAACCCGAATTAATGCCACGTACGTACGTGCTCTTCGGTTTTTTATGGTTTAAAGTTGAATGCGGGAGGTTGACCTACACACGCCATTACCCATTTTTTCAAATGTTAATGTCTTAATGTAATGAGACGAATAAACACTCCTGAAAGTAAGAGTCAAGCCCGTCCATGACCATTGCAGCGGTACCCTAAACTTTGAGTAACAAAATATAGTCCAGGGCAATGCTACTTTGGTGCTCATTACTTTAAGACAATGGTTAGCCCTGTGATTTCACACTGCAGCACCCTTTTTTTTTTTTTTTTTCTCCCTGGGAAATCCTTAATGGATACCACCGGCTTCGGGGGAAGCACGGTGGTTATATGGGACTCTCCGCCATTGTGGCGGCCTACCCACTAAAAACCCTGGGGTGTTTCTGCCTGGCGCCCGTGTGTCGGGGCTACGGGAACGCTTTCGCACTCGTCCGCCGCAAACACACTGCAGCACCCAGCACTGCTTAGTGATGGTACGTTGATACTGCGATGGTACCTACTAAGAAATTTCGTTGTCTATCAATAATTTTGGTTGTCATTTCTAAACCAAATATAAAAAACCGGCCAAGTGCGAGTAGGACTCACGCACCAAGGGTTCCGTACGGTTATCTATACGAACGGCAAAAAAAATCACGTTTGTTGTATGGGGGCTCCCATACAACAAATTAAATATTTATTTCATTCAAGGTTTTTAGTATTTGTTGTTATAGAGGCAACAGAAATACATCATCTGTGAAAGTTTTAACTGTCTCACTATCGCGGTTCATGAGATACAGCCTGGTGAGAGACGGACAGTCGGATAGACAGAAAGACAGCGGAATCTTAGTAATAGGGTCCCGTTTTACCTTTTGGGTATGGAACCCTAAAAACAATACTGTTATAATTAAGCTATGTCAGTATGCTATTTATAAGAACCACTCAGCCTATATATATATATATATATATATATATATATATATATACTTACATTAGTAACATTGGTCCTGAGCTTCACCGGCTGACTCTGACCAACCACTGTGCTCGGAAACTTGTTGAATATCATTGGAACAGGTGGTGGAGTGAGGTGTTGCTCGTCACAGTGATCCTTGTAGTTCAAACCGATGCAGAGCACCTTATCCATACCAGTTATAGGCGCTTGAAGCTGCACTTCTAACAGTGACATTGTAGGGTGTTTTTTCCCTTCACTGTTTAACCTAAAAAAAGCAAGTATTTATTTCTTTTATTTTATTTTACATAAACAAACAGCTGCTAATTTTGAAAATAAATAGGCTAAAAAGTTTTCACTTATGTTATGTTATTTATTTGATAAAAGTTATAAACCTCAGACGAATAATCAGGGTAATGAAGGGTCCAAGCTATAAAATGATTAGTGTTACGCCATCTTGTGTTAAGTGTGTGTGTGTTTTACTGATCTTAATTTATACAAATCTTTGAATATGTATGGACAAAAAGATAGTGGGGAATTATGGTACCTATATCCAATCATTTGTATATAATGGTAATTTGAATGTGTACAGTATAAATAAACTAGTTTCCTGTACATAGCTGTTATTTATGGTAGGTATAAAAATAAAATATCAACAATGCATAACATTACAACTTATTTAAATAATTTTCTAACTAAACTTTAATCCAAAACTGCTAAAAAGAGAGATAATTGATTGATTGCTTAACTGTCAAACAGATGATCCAGAATTTGTTGTTTCTGTTATCGAAGGTGATAACAGATCAACAAAGTTTTAATATGAACAATATCAATATAATTGCCGCCACTTGCGGCACTAGCTCATAAGATTCTTTTGTTTTCTGTACTTTTCTTCTGTTTATGGTCGGCACAATAAAGAGTTTCTATCTATCTGTAATTGATTGCTCTATTCTGCTTCAAGAGCTTTAGAGTGTGATAAATTCCTACCAGGACAAACATTTATGTGACGATAAATGTTTGTTCTGTCTGGGTGTTTTTCACCTGCCACCATGCTACGGGGCCCTACCCCAAATGAACTGGGACCAGGGGCAGGATGAATAAAAGAGCTTAATCTAGTCAATATAATAAAGAACTAGCTGCGCTCCGCTGTACCAAATTTCATCCAAACCCATCCTGTAGTTTTTGCATGAAAGAGTAACAAACATCTATTCATCCATCCATCCAAACTTTCACATTTATAATATTAGTGGGATATCTGCTGAAACTATGTATCTACTAGTGAGAAATGGTTACAATGGAATTTTGCTGCCCGAGTGGTTATGAGTGGTTATTTTTTTTTTTTTTTTTTTCATAAAATTAGTAATTTATAAATGTCATCGTTGCTTGTAGTCCCTGCACTAGGCGAGGACCTGTTTCGCAGGGACTACCTACACTTGCGATTATGAGGTTTGAATGTAACTGTTTCTTGTTACTTTACAGTTTTCCCTTTCAGGTAACTTCTGTCAGTTATAGATTTTTTTGCTTCAATTTTCATGATTATTTTTCCGACCCAAATATCGACCAATAGAATTGCACCATTCGACGTCACGTGGTACAACCTACATGGTATTATACTGATAATTTTTTGAAAATTTTCTCGTTGTACCACGTGACGTCGAATGGTGCAATTCTATTGGCCGACATTTGGGACGGAAAAATAATCCCCCGAATACCACACGAGCTTCAAAATTATCTGGCATTTCCCTCAAGGTTCCCTGCAAACAAATAAAGTCGTCAAGTTTTTCAGGTTAAAAAATCACTCGCGCTTCTTCGCGCTCGTGATTTTTTAACCTGAAAAACTTGACTCCTTCATTTGTTTGCAACGAACCTATCGGGAAATACCCGATAATTTTGAAGCTCTTGTGGTATTATAAGTGAAAATACCTTATTCCTATTTTCTTTTTATTTAATGTTTGGTGTAAACAATTGTTTTTTTAAATTTACAAATAATTTAGAAATAAAGTGACATACAATTTACCTTTAACGGGCATACAATATTCAATTATTATACTTCAATTTGAAATGTAATGTTCACCAATTCAATTTGCCAATTTTATAATGTCTTTGTCAAAAAATTTAACAATATTCCCCAGCTTTGATCAAGTGCATCATATAGGATATTAATTTTGTTTACAGATTTTCTGATGAGACAAAGTTTGAGAACATAAGATACAGCCTAATACTCTATCTATACCTAGACTATCACAGTAGCCGATAATTATAAAATTTGTTTATATAAAATGACACAACATTGTGCGAAACTTGTATCAAAAATTATATAGATTGTATCATGATTAGTCAATTAGTAACCATTTACCGTATGTAGAAGTGCGGATTGATAAACTTACTGTATTACTTTCTGTAGCTGATTCTTCTGCAGAATTTGCAACAAAGTCGTGGACAAACTCGGATCTGCCTTATTAATGTCCACAACATTATTTCCATCCAGATATCCTACTCGAACATCGCACGGGGAAGATGATGTTGTAAATTGCAATAGCTTCATGTTTTTACTGCTTGAAACCGAAAAACACCTTAATGAGTTTAAATTTAAGTTGTTACTGTGAGTTCTAAAACTAAACAATACTTTCTTGAGGTTAGTTGCCCGGCCTAATAGTCCGCTAGTCATGCTCACGTTTAACAGAAACGAGTAAACAATACTTTAAATTGATTGTTACGTAATATGCGCCTGAGTTTATCTTCACTAACATTCAAACTTCTCAAGGTCGTTTTTTTTGTTGAAATGATTTTTTTTTTTTTTTCGTTAATTTGCCCTTTCGGGCAGGCTAAAGCTATAAAGCCATACTGCCTCGTCTTCAGTGATATTTCTGCTGTATCTTAACTATGGTTATCGTCAAAGTCGTCTTAGTCAAGTCCAGTTCGTGTCAGTTTGTGCTAGTCATGCTTTAGTAAAGTAGTGGCAACTTTACTATAAAGCTTCGATGGAGTTTTGGAAGCAACACGAAAACTCATGTTTCACCACATTATATCATTTTCCCACACTCGCGCTTGTAATTCGGCACTTTATGAATAAAACACCACCATTTTTATGCATAAACACTCGACAAAACACTAGTTTTGGAAAAAAATACAACGAAGCGACACGACTCTTCCCGCGTTCCCGCCACCTTGTTGAAATGAAAACAAGAACAAGAACAGTATGTTTTTTTTTTTTTGTTTTGGCGTCGCGTTTTAGCATTTGCCAGTGTCAAGTATTTATATATTTTCAAGTTTCAAAAGTTTAATAAGTGTCCTCGTAGCTAAAGTAATAATCAAAGTCCAGTCTTGGTCAAGTACAATGCGTGTCAGTCAAGTCCAGTCATGCTTTAGTAAAGTAGTGGTGACTTTACTATAGAGCTTCGATTGAGTTTTGGAAGCAACACGAAAATTCATGTTTCACCACATTATATAATTTTCCCACACTCACGCTTGTGATTCGGCATTTTATAAATAAAACACCATCATTTTTATGCATAAACACTCGACAAAACACTAGTTTTGGAAAAAAATACAACGGGGCGACACGACTCTTTCCGCGTTCCCGCCAAAACTCCCAAACAGTATGTATTGTAGATCAGTCAGAGAACTATTATCTTCTTCTTTTTAATTTTGGCGTCGCATTTTGAGTATTTGCCAGTGTCTAGTGTTTTGATATTTTCAAGTTTCATAAATTATAAATAGTCAAAGTCCTGTCCGTGTCAGTCAAATCCAGTCATGAATTAATAAAGTAGTGGCGACTTTATTATAAGCTTCGATGGAGTTTTGGAAGTAACATGAAAAGTCATATATCACCACGTTACATTACTTTCCAACATTCGCGCTTGTAATTTGGTGTTTTATAAATAAAACACCACTATTTCTATACATAAATACCTAAAAGGAAACATTAATTTCGAAAAAAAATATAATGGTGCGACACGACTCTTCCCGCGTTCCCGCCAAAACTCCTCTAACAATTTTTTTTTTTCTTTGCTTTCATTTGGCATGTTTAATATTTTCTAGTGCAAATTAAGAAAACTTAGCCAAAGCCTAAGCCGTATCTGGCTGTGCTGGAGTCAAAAGTCACACACATCACGTTACTACAAGCTCCAACATAGCTGAAAGTCATATTTTTATACTTAACATTACACTAATCTCTCACATAGTTCAGTACTTTGTAAATATAACAATTAAATACCTCTTTTTTAATGTGTACGCGAAAATCTCAAATTTTAACCCGATTCTACGGGTTTTCTTGGGTTCTCTTTAGTTTTAAATGAAGCAATTGTGGGGAGGGCACTGAAGCTGAAATACAGGTGTTTTAACCTAGTTCAGCGGAAGAAACTCGATCTATTTTTGTAAACAATAGTGTTAATAGTTAAGCAGTATGTATTATATATATATTTTTTAGTGCAATAAATTATTATTATTATTATTATTATTATCTTTTTGGCATCTTATTAGTAGTCAAGTCTTAAAAACGAAGTCTTGGTCTTAGTCAGTCACACACAAAGTACCATTAAGTCTAGTTTACTTAAGCATTTTATTTTATCTAACAGTTCTTATAACAATCATTAGCTACATATTCAATCAATTGTTTTTCAAAAATCAACTTCAAATCAATATGTGGTCAAACAATACTTATTAATCATAAGAGGTGATAATAGAATTGCTGAACTTAAATATGATGAAATAATGACCACCTCAAAAGCTTCCTCTTCATAATAAATGAAGATGTAGGTCCATAAATAGGCTCACGTTAGGTACATAAATAATAATGAAACGAGAACATTCCACATTTTGAAGTTGTTTTAAAAGTAGTATTAACTTCTCACTGTTGGCTTCTTTCGAGTTATATAAAATTCTTCTCGGGTATGGTAGGGTCTGTAAGGATCATCAACATAATACTTTGGCCGTTTCCAGAATTTGGTGACCATTTTGTCAAGCATTGTGCTTTGAGTGGAGTTGCAAAATACATGCTGTCTCAGTCTTCTCTTTTGAGCCGGGCTTTTTTTCCATAGCTTCTTATGTCTACCAACTTTAGGTCGTATCCAACCACCCCAGTCTAATCGGTAAAACCTCTTAAGGGCTGCCTTAACAGTTTTTCTTTTGCCCTTTTTCAAGCTGAATTTAGTGACTGTTCTTACTTGAGCCGAGCCTATATTACTTGCAATGTTCAATATTTGCTTGGTATCCAATAGAGATCTCTGGGGAAGACCCATTGTAGAAGGAAGTTGAAAAGTGTTGCTCTTTGTTGAAATAGTTTTAATATCACCATTGATGACTCTGGCTGCATTGTAATATTTAATCGTAAAAGGCCGTATAACACGGGCAGCTGAAAAAGAAAAAAATAACCTCAATTTTGAAAATGTCAAAAACAATAAAATTATACAATAGTATTGCAAATTAAATCAATTTTCTACAGTTGTACACTGTTTATCAGCCCAAAGTTGTTTGATTTTAATTTACCAATAGAAACACAGCGAAGCATTTTTAGTTCTATTTATATAGAGCTTTTCAATTTTCCATTTCCATCAAATTCACAATTGAATCGAAATAAAAAAACAAGCAACCATAGACTATAGAAGCGACCAAATATTAGTGATGTGCTAATATTAAGGTATGTGTGTATTGTTTGTTGAAGATTACTGTTGGTAAATATTCCTAAATATATGATATAATTTACCTACTGTAATCTTATTCCATATTACAATGTAAACTACTTAATTATACTAAAAAAATTGACTCAATTTGTTTTTTAGAACGATTTCCGCTGTAAGCAGTTTATTAAATCGATTATGGTCAACAATAGACAATAATGATAATGCTGTCATCATTGAGTAGTCTCGCTAGCACGAAGTATCTACATTCTATGGTTCCAACTCTAGACTCTGTGGTCTCTGGTTTTTGACAGCCCAAGTGGAAGGGAAATTGTGCCGAAAATGTTAAAATTTACGAATAATTTCTCCAATACTAAACTGGTATTGGTATGTGCATACTGTTTTTAAAAATTTGCTCTTAATGTATTTAATCTTGACTTCGTAATCTCGTTAAAAGACATGATAATTATACTCCTAAAGGGGTTTCGTTTCGCCAATGTTTTGATAGATTTACACTATGTTTTGATGTAATTTTTACGTAATTAATTGCTTTATAAATCTAGGTTTATTATGAAATGGTGTTTATACTACAGAAGATAACGCAAACCTTTGTTGCCCTTACATAATAGGCTAACGTCATTCGTAAATAACCTACAAACATTTAAGGTGTGTACACACTGCGTCTACTCAGCTGCTGACCAAGTTCAATAAAGCTCTTTACTTTCAGGTTCGTAGGCACTTAGTAGATGGATCATGTTCGGCTTTAATCGTAATGCGGTCTCAGCCGCATCTGAAAAGCCAGGTCCGCTACCAAAGTATACCACCAAAACATCAGACTGCCACAATTCGTGATTGCCCGACCCCACCACGTCCACCAAAATCACGCATTCTCTACTATGGAGTGATTGGAGCTACACTAGTAACCGGAGCTGCTGTTGTTTATGCTAAGTAAGTATTCAAAATGTATGGAAAATAATCATTATAATATATACCTAGTCTTACTTTGTCCTATTTTATAAACCATAATTATGTGTCTTAAAAAAAAGAATATGGTTTATAGAGTAGATGTTTGACCACATCTGATTATAAGTAAGGGTGTAGTTGAAGATGTTGAGCATTGCTAGGAATGGAATATTTTTTTAATATAGTAATCTTACAATAAAATGGTCAGGCATTAGTTTACATTAAGTTTAGTTTTACACTATAATTTATATTATGTAGAAATGGATATTTAAAAATAATGTCAGAAAACTTAAAAGCAAGAAAAGATAGATTTTTATAGCCTCTTAACACATTGGAAAACAATTTCTCAGATTCCCAGATGATAAAATTAAAATGAAGCTCTTTACCAACATTGACTAACAGAGAAGCTATATTAAAATAATTTTTGGGTCACTAAGTATTTTGGACACATTTGCTACTTTTATGTAATAACTTAAATATTGACAGCAGAGTACCATTAACTTTTACACACAGAGAAAAAATGTTTCACATCTAATTAAATTAAAAAATTACTCAACTTATTTAGTTTGAGTCAAAACTACACTTTGAAACAACACAAAATGATTATGTGATATCAACCCTTTTATAAGGAAATCCACAACAAGGAAAAAATTAATTTCTGAAAAATCGAAATTGAATATTAGTCATAAGCAATTAACCATCAACATGCTAAATTGTCTCTTCATCAAGAGTATGTAAATTCTTATTTGATGTTCAAGGAATAGTAATAGAGTATAAGTTATTTTACTATAGCTTGCTAGGCTGCAGCATCCCTAAATAAATTTTGTTTGAAAATTTTTGTAATTTTCAAATAAATTTTGTTCGAAAATTTTAGTCATTTTTGACCTTGAAGACTGTTCAAGACAACTTCTTTCTTATGTGTGGTGTCACTGTCTGTGAATTACTAAAGTTGCTTTGAATAATTATAATAGAATATTTAATTAGTGAAATATGTGCTAACTCAGGTTCTGGCAAGTTTTATACAACTTTTTTAATGGTTGACGCGCTGTTTGACCACTGATGTGACAATTGATGATGTTTTTGATCATAGTAAACATACCTAGCCTAAAATGGAACTGGCTGTCATGAGAGACTGCCGAGTTATTGTTAGGCGCTTGGAGGCAAATTTTAAACTTGAGGGTACTAGATAGTAACCCTACCACCATGCTTTGGTTTCCTCATGAACGATTTGTACTATCAACTGTGCTATCATTGTTTCAATAGCTTATCTTAATTTCAGACGAAGTCCAGATGCCCGCAACTGGCTGGAATCTAATGTCCCATGGGCAAATGACTTTGTTGCTCTAGTGTACCAGGAGAACACAACATACTGGAAGTTTACTGTCAACAAGTTCAATCAGTACTCCACTACACTGAGTCACTTTATGTTCGGAAAGGTAAAGAATATTTATTATTTTTAAGTTGGATTTTGGACATAATTTTGCCCACAATCATACAAATGTGGAAATGTCTTGAGTAATTAATTATGTTTCTTCTGCATGTAGGCAATTACAGTCCATTATAAAATCATAATTTATCTATTATATTATAATTATATGTTTTATTGGTATCAATATTTATTTACAAATTTTTCCATGCCTTCTGACCCCAAGCAGAATAAAAAGGTAAGTGAAAGTTTTCCTGACCAAATCTATAAATAAATAAATAAATATCGTAGGAATATACACACAGCGCCACCTGGCCCCAAACTAAGCAGAGCTTGTGTGATGGAAGTCAGATAACTGATAGAATACATAAAAACTTTTTTTTTTGTAAATACATACTTATAATACATACAGAACACCCAGACACAGAACAAACATGATTGTGTTTATTCACAAAATGTTTGCCCTGAGTGGGAATCGAACCCACGCCCTACAGCTCTCAAGGCAGATATACTACCAATGAGCCAACGGGGCTGTCAAGTATGTATGATAAATACTGTTTTGTAAATTTGTAAATTGTAATGATGTTTAAAATACAAACTGTCAGTTTGTATTTTAGAATGCAACCAGCTGGACTTTATTTTTAAAGAACTGAGTTTGAGATGTTCATGGCAAGTGTTCTTTGTTACAATGAAACATCTAGTTCATTGTTTTATCATAAGAAAATTATGGATAAAACTGGAGTGCTTTTAGTTTTTTTTTATGCAAAAAGTAATGAGACGAACGAAATGCTCTCCTGATGGTAAGAGATAACGCCTGTCCATGACCATTGCAGTGATACACAGAACTTTGAGTAACAAAACAAAAGTCGAGGGTATCGCTGCTTTGGCGCTCATTACTTGGAGACTTTCGATGGTTAGTCTCAACAGCCCAGTAATTTCACTAGCTGCAGTACCCTTCAAACCGGAACACAGTAATGTTTACACACTACTGATTAGCGGCAGAACAACTGGTACTGCGGTGGTACCTACCTAGACGACCTCCTGCTAAGGAAATCTACCACCAAGTATTTCATTCTTAGTATACATAGCCAATGTAGCACTAACTAAAAGTCAGCAAACTTAAAACTTGCACTTGTACTTTATGCATGTCTTTGATGTTACAGGAAGGTGTGTCACCAATGGATTTTCAGCAAAAGTCTGAACAAGATTTAGATGCTGATGCGGCTAAAGCTTTTGCGAGAAAAGATTATGAACGTAAGTTAAATACACTCCGCAAACAAACAACCAACTGTAAATATAAATGTTAATATCTGATCTTAAAGAGAGAGTTACCTTCGTCGATTTAAAAAAAAAAAGTCTTGTTTATATAAAATGTGTTTATATGTAAATATTTTTTTAGTTTTACTATATTACTAACTGTATGTAACTTTTTTAAATTGACAAACATCATTAACTCCGGCGCAACGCGGAAACAAAGTGCACATTATTAACTGATTAGCTGTTCTCTGTTCTATGACTCAAATACACACACACACACACACACACACACACACACATACATACACACACATACATACACACACACACATACACACACACTAACTATATAACACACCACTAACTTCATCTAACTATCATTTGCTTGTAACAGTGCCGCCGACAAAATTCGAACCCCTTTACATTGAAGAAAAGATCATCAAGCCAGAAGTCGTTGATACGCCAGGTAAGACGCCAGTACGTAAATACTTTATAATAAATATTGTAGGACATTTCACACAAAGCCATCAGCCCCAACTAAGCAAAGCTTGTACTATGGGAACCAGATAACTGATAGAATACTTAAATCCTTTTTTTTTTTGTAAATACATACATAAGAATAGAACAAATTATTTTTATCGATATTTGGCTCTTTGTGTTTTTTTTTTTCACGTTTAATTACGAGGCAAGACGAGGCCGCGTCCGTGTCCGTATAATTTCTAGTAGAAAGTTTCAGGCGTAACATCGCGAAGACCTTTAATTATTTTTATTTTTTTTACTAAAAAATTTACGAAATTGTGTTTCTTTTTCTAGCATTAGTAGTCCAGTCGGACAAATGTGAGCCTTCGAAGCCGCCGCCTGTCAAAATCACCAAATCCATAGTGGAAGTGGAACACGAAATGCACGAAAACACAAAAACTGCCATAGACAACTACAAGCAAGCCACCAAACACTGTGAAAACTACAACAAGGCTCTTTTCAAGGTAAGAGCGCCTGTCTTATGTGGAATGGCTTACCATCTTTCACTTCATGGTAGATTTCTTCTTAGATTTTTTTCCTTAGCAGGAAGTCGCCTAGGTAGGTACCACCGCAGTACCAGATATTCTGCCGTCAATCGGTGTTGTGTAAACATTATTGTGTTCCGGTTTGAAGGCTACAGCAAAATTACTGGGCTGTTGAGAATAACCATCAAAAGTCTCAAATTAATGAGCGCCAAAGCAGCAATGCCCTGGACATTGTTTTGCTACTCAACATTCTGTGTATTGCTACTATGGTCAATATGGTCATGGGCATGCGTTATCTCTTACCATCAGGAGAGTGTCTCTCTCGTCTTATTACTTTTTACATAAAATAATAATAATTTAAAAACAAGAGATCAGCATCATAATTTTATGCTACACAGAGAAAATCGTCTCATTACTTTTACATTTAAAAAATGTACTTTAGAATCGTACTAATATTATAAATGTGAAAGTTTGGATGGATGGACGCATATATGAATGGATGTTTGTTACTCTTTCACGCAAAAACTACTGAACAGATTTGGATGAAATTTGGTATGGAAGTAGCTGAGACCCTGGATTAAGACATAGGCTACTTTTTATCCTAAAAACATGTAGCGGGTAACACCGTGGGTCGCAGCTAGTACATAAATATTTTTAATCTACTTTGCAGATAGTCGAATCATCGATTGGAGATTTGGAGCCTAAATTTTTCAATTCATTGCATGGAGCAGCTAATGAAAAAGACGCTACACTCAGGAAGGCTAAAGAGGCTTCTACTAAAGCCAAATGTGCCATCGGTATGTCGATCTATCTATAACCTTTCTTGTTCTTGTTCCCCATATAAGGAACTATGTATATATGTAATATTTTTATTTATTTTTTAACTTATTAGTGTTACAACATCTCCCGTCTGTTCTTAATATGTATCGTGTTTTCTACACTTGGTTGCCTGGAAGAGCTCTTAGCGATAAGGCCGCCTTGTGCCACTAGATCATAAGATTCTTTTATTCTCTGCACTTTTTTTCTGTTTTTGGTGAGCACAATAAAGAATTTATAAAAAGATCCCTTTCATTTGATACCCATATTGAAGGAGTTGTAAAAAAAATATGTAAACCGACATTTTGTGGCGGCAGCCATCTTGGACCGATTTTCATCAAACATAGCTGAGAACACTCCCGACTAATTCACCTTTCAAACAAAATCAAAATCGGTTCATCCGTTTGGGAGCTATGATGCCACAGACACGTCAAACTTATAACACCCAGTCGTTTTTTACGTAGGGAGTTATAAAAACTTGTATCGTGATGTTCTTTCTTTCTATCTCCAGATACTTTAGACCGTACGATAAAGGCGGGAGTCGCAGCCCCTCCCGACAGCATCGCGCAAACCCTGCGCTTTATGAAGCAGTTCCGACTAGACCTTGAGAAAGCTGAGGATGACTTCAAAGCGGAGTCGGAGAAATCTGTCCTTAGCGATAGGTACTGGAATAAGGTGAGATTGTGTTTTTTATGGTTGACATGGTTGTTGGTTTGGTGTTTGACTGCAGCTCATCAAGTATTAAGTGTTCGAAGATAATAAACAGCTCATCTGATGTTAAGTGTTTGAATATGGCAAACGTTACTCACCTGATGTTAAGTGTTCAAAGAAGGCAAACACTGCTAACCTAATGTTAAGTGTTTAAAATTGGCAACTACAGATCACTAAATAATAATAATAATAAGTAAAAAAAAATTAAAACGGTTTTATTGAAAGTAATGTAAAAAAAGTAAAAATTATTTATTTCATATTTCTTATAGTACATAAACAAGATAATGTGTATTACATAGAAATTATAAATCAATTAGCTGTATAGATCTATACAGAGTCATATTGTCATCAGAACTAAAGGTGTGTACCAAAAGAAGGGGGTACAATTTCAATTACTAAGTTTGACCCAAAAACAACAACAAACAGGGCAAACTAAATAAAACCGATTAAATTGCGCAAGTTTCATGACTACTGCTTACACATGTTTATGAAAATCGCTCCAAGATGGCCGCCGCCACAAAATGGCGGTTTACATATTTTTTGCACAACTCCCTCAATAAGGGTATCAAATGAAAGGGCTTGACTAGTAGATTACTATATAGGCAGCCCGTACACGTTCCGCGCGATCCGCGATCAATGATCGCGATCCAGACTGATCGTGTACGAAGCGGATTGACGGACTGATGCTCCGGATCGCATAATATCTAGAAATTTTGAAATCATGATCGCGGATCGTGATCATGATTGAACGTGTAAGGCGGCCCATTCTATGATAAAAATTTCAAATCCAAGTAGACCGCCTTTTTTTTTTATATTGTAAGTGATCTCAACTATGATTCAAGAAAGTCTGTTCAGCTGTTTGAAGATGTGTGTATTTACTAATGATTGATTCGAAATTTGGTAGTATGTGTATTACTGGTGTCGGATTTTTTTTAAATTTTTATTTTGTTTTTGAGGGTATTTTATTATAAAGTGGCGCTCCTTAAAATGTTATGTTTTTTTTTGCCACAGTTTATTCTTACCTTTGGTAAGACTACGCTTGCCACCAAAAACTTTTTTTTTTTAAACAGGTTGATGCTGCTCGTAGAATGTATAAGGATGAATTGCAAGCTCTCTTCCCTGGAATAGACCTATGCGCGCGCAAGTTAAATGTCAAAGGGGATACTGATCTTCTCCTACTGTATACTTTGAAACAGGTAAAACCAAATGATTGATTGATTCAGGCGTTACTTTTGCGTCATTTTAAGTGTTCAAGGTACAAGGTTAAAGGTTAGGTTTTTTTTTCAGTCTAGGTAAATAAATAAATAAATATCGTTGGACTATACACACAGCGCCATCTGGCTCCGAACTAAGCAGAGCTTGTGTGATGGAAGTCAGATAACTGATAGAATACATAAATACTTTTTTTTTTTTTTGTAAATACATACTTATAATACATACAGAACACCCAGACACAGAACAAACATTTTGATTATTCACAAAATGTTTGCCCTGAGTGGGAATCGAACCCACGCCCTACAGCTCTCAAGGCAGATATATTACCAATGAGCCAACGGGGGTGTTTGACCACAGCTCACCTGATGTTAAGTGAAGGTGTGGTCGAAGATGGTAAAGCACACCTAGCCTGGAATGGAACTGGCTCTCAAGTGAGGCTGCCGGAACACACCGTTAGATGCTTGGCGGCAGACTTTCAACTTGAGGGTGGTAGCTAGCCAGCCGAGTACTAGAATGTACCCTACCACCATGCTATGGTTTCCTTCACCGGCAGCTCAAGCTCATTGTTGGGGTTTGAACCCACGCCTTTCGGCATGCGATCCTACCGCGCTAACCACTGAGCTATCATCGCTCCAGGTTTAAGGTGCTGTGGTGTTATTTTTTTTTTTTTTTTTTTTTTACGTGAAAATTAATGAGACGAACGAGACGCTCCCCTGATGG
Source organism: Biston betularia (assembly GCA_905404145.2). Lineage (NCBI taxonomy): Eukaryota > Metazoa > Arthropoda > Insecta > Lepidoptera > Geometridae > Biston > Biston betularia. The sequence continues at coordinate 3,772,835 of FR989885.1, forward strand.
TAAGAGATAACGCCTGTCCATGACCATTGCAGCGATACACAGAACTTTGAGTAACAAAACAAAGTCCAGGGCATCGCTGCTTTGGTGTTCATTACTTTGAGACTTTCGAAGGTTAGTCTCAACAGCCCAGTAATTTCGCTAGCTGCAGTACCCTTCAAACGGAACGCAGTTATATTGGCCCTGTTAACTCATTGGTTGTATATCTGCTGTAAGAGCTGTAGGGCGTAGGTCCCATTCCCCCATTTATTTATAACACAAACATTTTGTGTTATAAATAAAATGTTTTTAAAACATTGTATGTATCAGCAAATGTTTGTTCTGTGTCTGGGTGTTCTGTGTGTATTTACCATAAAAAGTATTTGTGTATTCCATGAGTTATGTGACTTCCTTAGTACATGCTTTGCTAAGTTTAGGGTCAAATGGCGTCGTATAGCGTAAATATCCTACGATATTTGTTTATTGTATTTATTTATTTATTTGTTTATTGTGTCAAGGACAGGCGTTATCTCTTACCATCAGGAGAGCGTCTCGTTCGTCTCATTACTTTTTACATATGAAAAAGAAGAATATATAAATATTTTAATGAATATAAAATAAATAGTTTTTGATTAGGTTAGGGCTCCGTCAAATATTTTGCTTTCAGCACGTCGCCATGTCGTACATTTAACGGTTCGTACTATGTTTTTTAAATAGATATTTCACAGAAAATGTGTTTTTTAAAATTATTTTTATTTTAGGTACAATTCCTACAAAACGAGTTGGCTGAGTTGGAAACTGTTCGGGAGCTTAAGATCAACAGAGCCATTGAATGTGAGTTTAAAAAGAAAAACAAAATATTTTCCATACCGCCTCTTTTTATGTAAAACTAGCTGCGCCCCGCGGTGTTACACGCTACATGTTTTCGGGATGAAAAGTGGCCTATGTGTTATATGTGGTCTCGGCTACCTCCATACCAAATTTCATCCAAATCCTTTCAGTAAAAGAGTAACAAACATCCATCCAAACTTTCACATTTATAATATTAGTGGGGGTTTTTTTTTTTTTTTAATGGTAGACAGGCTAGGTGTTTGACCACAGCTCACCTGATGTTAAGTGAAGGTGTGGTCGAAGATGGTAAAGCACACCTAGTCTGGAATGGAACTGGCTCTCAAGTGAGGCTGCCGGAACACACCGTTAGATGCTTGGCGTCAGATTTTCAACTTGAGGGTGGTAGCTAGCCAGCCGAGTACTAGAAAGTACCCTACCACCATGATATGGTTTCCTCACGATGTTTTCCTTCACCGGCAGCTCAAGCTCATTGTTGGGGTTTGAACCCACGCCCTTCGGCATGCGAACCGACCGCGCTAACCACTGGGCTATCATCGCTACATTTATTATTAAATAACATAATCCGTTCCAATTATAAAAGACTAGCTTCCGCCCGCGACTTTGTCCGCGTTAATTTTGGAGGAAATTAAAAAAGCAATAAATAGAGTTTGTTACCTAATTTTTTTTTATTGTCAGGCTAGGTGATTGACTTCTGCTCACCTGATTTTAAGGGGCGATCCATAATTTACTTCACACGTATTTTATACATAATTTCATAAATTTCCAAATGTCAATTTGCACAATTTGTGACATCACACAAGGTGGGGTGGGGAGGGCTCACAAATGTGAGCCCCCCCCGTGTGTGTGTGTGACAAGGATGGGGGAGGGGTCCAAAAACCATGAAATTCGTGTGACGTATGGAAGGCCCCTATGTGACGGTGAACACATCTGGCCTGGAATGCAACTGGCTCTCAAGTGCCGGAACACACCGTTTGGTGCTTTGTTAGATTTTCAATTTGATGGTGGTAGTTAGCCAGCCGAGTACTAAAAAGTACCCCCACCCTATCACCATCATCTTTTCCTCAAGATATTTTCCTTCACTGGTAGCTATCGGCATGTGAACCAACCGTTCTAACCACTGAGCTATCTTCTTCTTCAATCGTTTCCTCATGTTTGAGGATCGTGGTCACTGGAACCTCTTAGACGGACAATCTGTCTCCATCGACTCCGGTCCGAAGTAGCCCTCACCACCTGCTAGAATTTAGAAGAGGAGGTGGCTTCTTTCACTTGGTCAGACCATCGTGTTGGCGACCGGCCTCGTGGTCTCTTTCCTTCGGTATTGCCAACAATGACCAGCTTTTCAAGGCTGCCATCCCCTCTTCGCTATCTGAGCTATCATCGCTACTCAAAAGCTTGTAATAAACTAAGAAATTTTAATTTCTAGGCCACGACGAAAAAGCTCTTATCGAAGCCAAAGCGGAAGATATGATCAAAGCGGAGAAGGTCAAAAGGGAATTAGAATATCAAAAGAAGGTATGTGATGTTTTTGGGGTTCCGTACCCAAAGAGTACAACGGGACCCTATTACTAAGACTCCGCTGTCCGGCCGTCTGTCTGTCCGTCTGTAACTCATGAACCGTGATAGTTAGACAGTTGAAATTTTCACAGATGATGTACTTCAGTTGCCACTATAACAACAAATACTAAAAACAGAATAAAATAAATACAGCAGCCCTGTTGGTTCATTGGTAGTATGTTTGCTTCAAGAGCTGAAGGTCGTGTGTTCGATTCCCACCCAGGACAAACAGTTTGTGATATAAACAAATGTTTGTTCTGTGTCCTGTATGTATTTACAAAAAAGTATTCTATCAGTTATCCGACTTCCATAGTACAGGCTCCCATACAACAAACATGAGTAAAAGTAATGAGACGAACGATGCGCTCTCCTGATGGTAAGAGATAACGCATGTCCATGACCATTGCAGTGATACACAGAACTTTGAGTAGCAAAACAAAGTCTGGGGCATCGCTGCTTTCGCGCTCATTACTTTGAGACTTTCGATGGTTAGTCTCAACAGCCCAGTAATTTCGCTAGCTACAAACAGTACCCTTCAAACCGGAACACAGTAATGTTTACACACTACTGCTTGGCGGCAGAATGTCTGGTACTGCGGTGGTACCTACCTAGACGACTTCCTGCTAAGGAAATCTACCACCAAGTAAAGAGATAAGTAATAGATAATGGTACAGAGCCCTTCGTGCGCGAGTCCGACTCGCACTTGGCCGGTTTTTGTTTTCAACCAATTACTTGTTTTCAGACATTGTTCTTACAAGCCGAAGCGAACAGAAAGCTAAAAGAACAGTTGTTGAAACAAGTCGAGATTCAACAGGAGGTGCAAGCGGCAGCATTAGCGAGAAGAGAAAAGGAGGTATGTGTTTTTTTTTTATGGTTGACTGGCTAGATGTTTGACCACAGCTCACCTGATGTTAAGTGAAGGTGTGATCGAAGATGGTAAAGCACACCTAGTCTGGAATGGAACTGGCTCTCAAGTGAGGCTGCCGGAACACACCCATTTGTATATGTACTGCCGAAGCAAGTACAGATAAGCATTGTTAAGTTATATATTGATATATATAATATATATATATAAATATATTGAGGCATTGTCAATAATATAAATAATAAAATATAAAATTAGCTGCTGTAAAGAGGCCTGTTAAGCCAGCGCTAACCACTGAGCTAGCGATGATAGCTCGGTGATTAGCGCGGTCGGTTCGCTGGCTGAAGGGCGTGGATTCAAACCCCAATAATGAGCTTGAGCTGCCGGTCAAGGAAAAGTTGTCCTACGAGGTGACGTCATGAGACATTAATTGAAAGTCAAGTTTGATTTATTTATTTTATGAAAAGAAACCCCCCCCTCATAGTTTACAGAGTTTTGAACGTAAAAATATTGTTCAGAAATGTACTATTTCAAAATAGAATCGGTAAAGTGTTTTTTTTTTTTACATACCGTATATATAATTGTGCGAAGTCGGGGCGGGTCGCTAAGCTTATATTATTTCCCAGATATTGGCTAAGTTTAACCGCTGCGTATCGGAAGGCCTGGAGAAGGAACGCGTGCAGTTCAAGAAGGACTTGGCAGCGATGGCCGGCAAGCTGATGGCTATCGAAGCTACCCTCAAAAGTAAACATTTTTTTTTTCAAAACAGATTATGATTTAATTAAGAATTGTAGTATTTTGGTGCATTTCCCATTTTTCCCCCCTTACCCTTAAAACAGCACTGTTTGTCAAGAAAAAGAATGCAATGCGCATACGACTTCAGTGTGTGATTGACCGCCGCGCGAGTCGCGCGCGCTTGAATATTGTCAAGGCACTCGGCCACGTATTCTATTGTGAAACGGTGGTCCGTCGGCTGGCCATTGAGGTCTAGCACATAAAACTGAACTGTGTTTCGCCCCCGCTCTGGTGTAGTGAAACAGGGATTGCAGTGCGCGTGTGCGTGTTCGAAGACGTCGCGCGCTTCGCTGGCGTTTTCCCCGGGAAAGGATAGCAGACGGCGGAAGTTCAAGTGACTGCTGTTCCTCTCGTTCCGCATCCTTCTCTTTTGTTACGTGCACCATCGTCTCAATCAATATATACAGTCCACTCTAATTTTTAGGGGGCCCGAATTGCCCCACCGTAACTTGGCGAAATCACATTTTTATGTTGTATTCTAGATCTGACTGTTTTTTACAGCCATCCCTCTATATTTTTTTTTAACAAGACATTTAATTTTACTGACCAACAATTTTAATGCTTTCTTTTTAATTCGTCTGATTGCTCACGTTCAATTACGTCGCATATTCCAACGATTGTTCCGGTTACATCCGGTGGCCTTCTTCAAGGAGTCAACGTGGAGTACAGCGTGCGCGCGGCCTCGACCTGTTTCGCACTAAACTTGTTCCATAAACCATATTCAAAGTAATCAAACTGTAGACAACGTAATTAAACGTTAGTGAAACGAAGATGTCTCAAAAGTACCTACATCAGTTTTCATAATGGTCGAATCGGCCATGTTTTTATAAACTGTCCCACTACTGGGCGCGGGGTCTCTCTCATCTGCCATTGTGTTTCTCTCATTGTGAGAAGGATGAGACCTTAGTCCACCACGCTGGCCAAGTGCGGGTTGCCAGACTTGATACAACTTCGGGAACTGTTTTTTTTAAAAGCGACTTGTAAGTTTCCTCACGACGTTTTCCTTCACCGTTCTTCTTCTTTGATTTTGACGTTGCATTTTGTGCATTTGCCAGTGTCAAGTGTTTTGATATTTTCAAGTTACATATGTTAAATAAGTTGTCACAGTCCAGTCCGTGCCAGTCATGCTTTAGTAAAGTAGTGGCGACTCTACTATAAGCTTCGATGGAGTTTTGGAAGCAACACGAAAAATCATGTTTTTACCACATTATGTCACTTTCCCACGCTCATACTCGTAATTCGGTACTTTATGAATAAAACACCACTATTTCTATACATAAACACTCAAAAAACTAAAAATTAAAATTAATGATTAATGAATGAATGAACGACAGCCCCGTTGGCTCATTGGTAGTATATCTGCCTTGAGAGCTGTAGGGCGTGGGTTCGATTCCCACTCAGGGCAAACATTTTGTGAATAAACAAATGTTTGTTCTGTGTCTGGGTGTTCTGTATGTACAAAAAAAAAGTATTTATGTATTCTATCAGTTATCTGACTTCCATCACACAAGCTCTGCTTAGTTTGGGGCCAGATGGCGCTGTGTGTATAGTCCTACGTTTTTGATTTATGATTTGGATTAATAAATACAATGGGGCGACACGACTCTTTCCGCATTTCCGCCAAAACCTTCTTCACCGTTTTAAATCATCGGTAATAAGCACGTAAATTATTTTCTTCATATTTTTTACATAATTAATATTTCTCTTCATAATTGTAAAAGACTTCCATAGTATGGTGGATGTTCCCCATGTACGCACAAAGCGTTTTGATTCCACATTTTTCATTTGCACAGCGAGGTTATGGAACTCTGCCGGAGTCTGTGTTCCCTGTTAGGTACAATATGGGTGTCTTCAAATCTAGAGTAAATAGGTTTCTTCTAGGTAAGCGTGCTCCATCTTAGACCACACTACTGTTTAACATCAGGCAGAGTGTGGTTAAACGCGAACCTATTTTGAATAAAAATAGTCCAAAATGCTTAGTTTGGAGTAAGATGGCGCTGTGTGTAATGCCCTACGATATTTTATTTTTGAGGGTTTTTGTTTGGAATTTCTTTCATTTTAAACAAAATGGTTAAATGTTGAATGAACATTCCAGAGAGAGCTAAGGCGGAAGCAGAAGCGCGTCGCTCGCAGTCTCTCTGGGCAGCCGCGGAAGCGTTACTCGCGGCCACACGGCGGCCCACTTCTCAAGTCAGCATCACCAACGAAATCAAAGCTCTCGAAAAAGCTGGTAACTATTTTTTTTTTTATAGCTGACAGTCTAGGTGTTTGACACACAGCTCACCTGATGTTAAGTGACGGTGTGGTCGAAGATGGTAAAGCACACCTAGCCTGGAATGGAACTGGCTCTCAAGTGAGGCTGCCGGAACACACCGTTAGATGCTTGGCGACAGATTTTCAACTTGAGGGTGGTAGCTAGCCAGCCGAGTACTAGAAAGTACCCTACCACCATGCTATGGTTTCCTCACGATGTTTTCCTTCACCGGCAGCTCAAGCTCATTCTTGGGGTTTGAACCCACGCCCTTCGGCGTGCGAACCGACCGCGCTAACCACTGAGCTATCATTGCTACTAAATTATAATTATAATAATCTGCTAGCGGACGCCTCGCAGTTTCACCCGCGTAGTTCCCGTTCCCGTGGGAATACATGGATAAAAGGTAGCCTATGTCACCCGGGGATAGTGTAGCTTCCCAACGGTGAAAGAATTTTTGAAATCTATCTAGTAGTTTTGGAGCCTATTCATTACAAACAAACAAACGATCAAATCTTTCCACTTTATGTTATAATAGTATAGATAGAATGTCTGCTTCAAGAGCTGAAGGGCGTGGGTTCGATTCCCATCCAGGACAAACTTTGTGGTACAAACAAAATAAATGTTTGTTCTGTGTCTGGGGTCTACTGTATGTATTTACAAAAAAAAAGTATTTAAGTATTCTATCAGTTATCTGACTTCCATAGTACAAGCTTTGCTTAGTTTGGGGTCAAATGGCGCTGTGTGTAATGTGTGTGTGTAACATTTCTATTTGTTGGATTACTTTTTTTTAATCATTTTCTTTCTTTCTTTATTGACTTTTCCAAAAATACAAATAAAAACAACAACAGTAGAAGCTTAAGAGCGCGCTTAATGCCAGAAAAAAATCAGATTCCACGCGCTCTAGTGCGAAGAAACAAGATCGAGAATTGCATGATTTGAAATCTGAGGTATATTTGTTGTGTATATTAGTAGACTTACGTATGTGTGCCTCTGCTTCGCCTCCACATTTACACGTTCGTCGATCAATGCTTCTTTTGCTGGCCGCTGCAGCAATGTACTATAGTTATTTTAATGTTGTATTTCAGGCACAGGCGACAGAATGGTCGAGACCGTACTAAAGGGTATCCCCAAAGAAGTACGCGACGCGGGTATCGTCACCGAAAAAGCACTGCGGGACAGGTTCGAAAAGGTAACGATCGTAAACTTACACGTATGTATTTTTTTTAATTCTAACAAGAATTTAAGTGTTTTTTAGTTATAGACAGCCCTGTTGGTTCATTGGTAGTATGTCTGCTTCGAGAATTGAAGGGCGTGGGTTCGATTCCCACTCAGGACTAACATTTGTTTGACTAAGATCGGTTTTTTCTATATCTGGGTGTAGGTAGGTACTGTATGTATTTACAAAAAAAAGTATTTTAAGTGTTCTGTCAGCTGTCTGGTTCCCATTGTACAAGCTGTGCTTAGTTTGGGGCTAGATGGCGCTGTGTTAAATGTCCTCAAATATTTATATTTATTTATATATATATTATTAATTTATTTTCCGCTTGAATGTCGTTTTGGTTACATTTGTGACGAGGATTTAATTAAATTTGAATATAATTTTAAATGTTTTTATTTTTTTTAATGTAAAAGTATTGAGACGAAAGATACGCTCTCCTGATGGTAAGAGATAACGCATGTCCATGACCATTGCATCAATACACAGAACTTTGAGTAGCAAAACAAAGTCCGGGGCATCGCTGCTTCAGCGCTCATTACTTTGAGACTTTCCGATGATTAGTCTCAACAGTTACAGCCCAGTAATTTTGCCAGCTGCAGTACCCTTCAAACCGGAACACAGTAATGTTTACACACTACTGCTTGGCGGCAGAATAACTGGTACTGTGGTGGTACCTACCTACACGATCAAGGTGGACATACGACCTAATAAAGGCCGCAGGAACGCGCTGGATGCGAGCTGCTTCCAACCGGCCTTTATGGATGTCAATGGGGAGAGTCATAAGTCCAGTTGTGGATGACCTACGGCTGAAATGATGATGATGATGATGATGAATTTCAACATAATATACATACAGATGGAGAAGACAGCAGCCAAGGTGGCGTTGGTCGGACGGGAAGGCGCCGCACTGCCTGTCTACTTCCTGTCGTGGCTGCAATCGAAACTACTCTTCCAAAAGGTAAAGGCTCTCTAAATGTTTTACAGGTTTGGTGTTTGACCACAGCTCACCTAATGTTAAGTGACGGTGTGGCCGAAGATGGTAAAGTGGAACAAGTGAGGGTGTCGTAACACACCGTTAGATGCTTGGCCATCTATTTTCAATTTTAGGGTTAACTTGGGGTAGCTAGCCAGTCGAGTACTAGAAAGTACCCTACCACCATGCTATGGTTTCCTCACGATGATTTCCTTCACCGGCAGCTCAAGCTCATTGTTAGGGTTTGAATGCACGCCCTTCAGCATGCGAACCGACCGCGTTAACCACTGAGCTATCATCGCTACATATACAGTAATCTCCCATTATGAAATATATTTTATGCAGTCATGTATGTTTGGCAGCCCTGTTGGCTTCTATCATTATAGTGTGATAAACTAAATCAATTATTCTGTTCCAGTTGGCTGAAATACCACAAGATGAGTTGGACAACTTGCCCACAGACTTCTCTAAACTCGACACATTTGACATCATCCAGAGAGCAAAGTATGTTATTCATATAATCACTATTATAATAAAGGGACCGTTCAAGTAATATGTAAACACCAAAAAGCAAAGACCCCCTGCTTTGCTTATTTTTTTTTTATGGTTAACAACCTAGGTGTTTGACCACAGCTCACCTGATGTTAAGTGACGGTGTGGTCGAAGAGGGTAAATCACACCTAGCCTGGAATGGAACTGGCTCTCAAGTGAGGATGCCGGAACACACCGTTAGATTTTCAACTTGAGGGTGGTAGCTAGCCAGCCGAGTACTAGAAAGTACTCTACCACCATGCTATGGTTTCCTCACGATGTTTCCTTCACCGGCAGCTCAAGCTCATTAGTCAGTACTGTATGGTTCATGTACACGGGCTATCAGAATATCTGATACTAGAGGGCCGTCCCGGCTTCGCACGGGAAAACAAAACTTGATTAACAATATAAATATAGCCTATGTCACTCAGTGATAATGTAGCATTCTAATGAAGAAAAAACTATTCAGATCGGTCCAGTAGTTTCGGAGCCTATTCAATACACAGTGGCGGATTTACCAGCAAGCTGAGTAGGCTGGAGCCTAGGGCGGCAAACTTTAATGCAGCGGCAAATATGGCTCAAAATTGTATTTTGTCTAACAGAAAAAAAAAATAAAAAAAAATATGCAAGGAGAAAAGATGCCTCTAAAATTTAACAAAATTACAATATTTTAGTACTATAGGTACAGTATGCCGAATACTCCCTGTACATGAAAAATTACTAAACCCCGTGTAAAGTATACTTTTGTGGATATGAATTATTAAAATATTCCAATAGCGTTTTAATATTAATTATAGATCGTTTCACGAAAGAGTTCCCTTCGTCGTCATGTTGGTAGTTACGAAACCAGTGTTGCTACTTTTTCAGAAAGATGTTTACTCGAAATTAAGGAAATTTTAATGTCACTAACGTAGATACTATTTTTTAACATCTGGTCCGAAGTATCGGCGGGAATCCAGCCGGATTGAAAATGACACCAGACCAGATTGCGGTCCCTAGTCCTATAGTTTTAATACAACTATGTATTTTACCTATATTGATATAATTGACAAGGTTGAAAAATAAAACAAATGTTTATGGTTATTTTTTATAATAATTGTGTTCAACTAATGGGCCAACACCCGAGATGTCGCTACCACCTGTATCATCATCAGAAGAAGTAACGTCACTATCGTTTCCTACTTCAATTATGAATCGGTCAATTTCTGCGTCTGCACGTACTCCATCATTGTAGTATTTGTCTTCAATATTCTTGACATGATCACATTATTTTTTCCAATCTTCTGCAGATATGCTTAAAAATGCTTCTTCTGTTATTTTAACAATTTGACTTGCTTCCTGTCCAACATTTTTTTCTGCAATTCTTCTTTTCAAAAGACTCCATATGAGCTCAATTGGGTTTAAATCACAGTGATAAGGCGGGAGCCTTACCACTTTATGACCATGTTTCTCCAGTAACGTGTCTGCTTCGTAAACAGGTGGTTCTTTATGGTCTTTAATTATTTCATAAAGCTCAGCTTTTACCATCGTTGGTAAATAAGCGAGACCTTTACTAACAATCCAGTTTTGCATCTGAGACTTCGTACTGTTCATTGTTGGTGCTTTGTTGAGTGCCACTGTATGGTAGGGAGCATTATCCATAATCACAAGCGACTGAGGAGGTAGATTCGGTAAAAGCTTTTCTTGAATCCATTTCATAAAATTTTCTCGATTCATATCATCGTGATAGTCTCCGGATTTAGACTGTGATTTAAAAATCAGCTGAGCGTTGGGTACAAAACCGGTTTCACTCCCTGCATGGACTATAATCCATCGTGGTCCTTTTGAGTCCGAAGATAAAACGCCTGCTTCTGTGTCACTCTGCCAACATTTACCTGCACAGTAAGTTGAATGAACGTAAGTTTCATCTAAATAAATGACTGGACGCTGGTCTCCTTCACGATTTTCTCGTAACTGCTTCAAATATCGACTACGCCAAGCCACAATATCGTACCTTTCCATCATAACTTTTCTTTTTGATTTACATTTTTGGAAATAAAATCCTATCTTCTTCATTATTCGCCATAAAGTAGTGCGACTTCCCTTGAAATCGATATCATTTCGCATTTCATGCAGTAATTTGGTCAGCGTAGGTAATTCTTTTCTCACAGCATAGAATTCATGTATTTTATGTCGTAATGCACAAATTTCAAAATCATCCAGCTTAATTTGTTTATCGCGCGGCCGACTCTTACCAGGCGTCGAAATTCTTGTTGAAGTACTAGCAGCTGCTTCACCTTCTTTATAAATTTGTGTGACTGTTTTTTCTGATATACCTGAAAAAATAGTTTTTATAAAAAAACTCCATAAATGTTAAAATTAACTTAATAACAAATCCACATTGTTTTATTTATTTTGTAACACAATTGTTGGAGACACATTTTAAATTCAAAAACAATATAAATAAATAAGTACAATTGCTAGTTTTATATTTGAATTCTTTCTACATATCTAAAAGTTTATGTAGTTACTATATAAAATTATAATTATTATATACATTAAGAAAAACGAGGAATAGTGATTTGACCTGCCTGGTATCTCTATTTTACTAACCTGTCATGGCGGCGACACGGCTACGAACACATTCCAAAGGGATTATTGGCGCTTTGTTCCGTTTTTCACGTTCACAAAAACATTTGACTTTTAACACCATCTGTCTTTCACCACTTTTTAGTGTTTTGGGCATGTTTAGAAATTTTTTACTAATTAAAAACTTGAAAACAATTAGAGCAATGAACAATGAAACTATCTGTTTGACGTTTCGACGAACAGGGCTGCCAACATGACGACGAAGGGAACTCTTTAGTGAAACGCACTATACAATGTAAATTTAGTAATTTTAACTTTTTTTTTAAAATTTTAATTAATTTTTTTCTCTGTGTACCTACCTAAATGTAATTAGGTCCACTCAAACAATTCGCACAACAATCCCTTTGTTCACAATCATACTAATAACGGGGGAAAGCTGATGTAATTATGACGAAAGAGCACAAATCATAAAATTGCAATTTCATTGACAAATAAAATTTGATTAATACGATTGTAAACTTGGGTATTGAATTGCAACGATCAGTAGAGGCGGCAAAAATTGAATAGCCTACTGGTGCCAAATGTGAAAATCCGCCACTGTCAATACAAACAAAAAATCAAATCTCTCCTCCTTTATTGATTGATTTTTTTAGACGAACTCCTGCTAAGGAATATCAAATTTTATTTTAGAAATAATGTCCTGTTTTCTAGATACCACATGGAACACGGTGACCTACCATCCGCATTGCGTTACATAAACCTTCTCCAAGGTGGTGCACGGGCAGCCGCCAAGCCTTGGCTGGAAGCGGCCAAACGTCACTTAGAGGTCAAACAGGCCGCCGAAGCGGTCATGGCACACGCCTCCGTATCAGGCCTCCTTTATTTGTAGATCTCTTACAGATGACATTAATAACACTTGCACCAGCTTGACTAAGGCTCGCCACAGTCTATACAAACTTAGTTACTTTAAAAGCTTGATGTTTGTTAGAATGAGTCGGATTTTTTACGTTCGTTTCGTTCGTTCGTTCTTTCGTTCGTTCTTTGTCTGCAGTTGTCTCGTTTGCACATCTTTTATTTTGTTTGTCGTTCTTTCTATGAAAGTATTCTATAAATTTTTAATTATATTATATTATAAATTTATGATTTGACTTTCTATCAATATACGTTGTATCTCTTAACATTTCCTAATTACTGTGTTTAGACATTATTTGATTTTATTTTGACTGGTAGATTTCTTGCACTGAAAAGGGCAATATTGGTGTCGCTCGTGGGCTTTCTGTTTCACTTGAATCAAAACATATCAAATCAAGTTGATTGATGTTGATGCTGTGTAACTTTAAACCTGGCAAAACGCACAAAATGCGTTGCCAAAAACACTTTTTTGACAGTTGACAGCTGACAGTTACACGTAGACAACACCTTACAAATTCTCTGTCGGTCCACTGGACAGTGGCTGAGTTGCGAAACGTCTTTACTAAAGCCGTAAACCAAGAATTAAATTATTGTTTTTTTTTTCAATTTCTGGCAAATAAAAAATAAACAACTTTTTTTTTAACTTTTTGTAATTATAGACGAATGTAGCAGTAAGTAGTTTTTTTTTAATTTACAACAAGTGATATTGTTTTGCAGATTTATGATGTGCGAGCAAGATGACTGATAATAAAGATCTTAAAAATATCACGCCTTGAGACTTCTTTACTTATATTAACTTGTCTTATCAAATTTTGGGAATTTATTGTTTGACTTATACGGGAATTACTCATGTTTAATTTTATCGGAAATTTTGAAATGTTAATAAAACAGATTAAGACGTTGGTTTTCTCTTAATAGACGTGAAACAGATCAGGTCTGTAGTGAAATCTTGAGACACTAATTTATTTATAATAAAAATTCTTAGAACACAAAAATCTTTATTTCATTCGACCATTTAATCTTTAGTTTCCATCTGGGCCAAAACAATCGAAAAAGTTTTAAATTATAAATGTGGAGAAAAAAAATAAGTGTTTTGTTTTTAGTTATTTTTTTCAATTCTGGTAACTTACATTTTTAGATTATCCTTTTAACCTTAAGTATTTATGCCTCTTTTTTATAAGGATCGAAATTGCATAAAACTATCATGACCACCTGTAAAGGTACTTTGAATTTATTTTTGTTATTACTTATAGAAATAGCGTCGCTCGACTGAAATTTGCTTCCGATCTTTCAGCAGTGTGATTTCGTAAACTATCACGTTCAATCATAATATGATTGATTAAGAACACCGCAACTCGAACATCTACCTTAGATCCAGATGTTTAGGGTTCAAATTCGAGTGGGAGATGTATACACATATCCCCCATCGATTTAATTTTCCTACTCTTCCTACTGTTTCGTATAAAAATACTAAACATAAATACATTTTATGTTACACACATGAATGGACTAGCAGATTTACGTTAATAATATGTCAATTGTGTTTTCATTCGTCTTATAAAATTTTATGCATTAAAATATTTTTGATGTAAAATACGTAGGTAAGCATTTGGTTGTTAATTTTCTTTCTTGTTACTCTTTAGTTACACTAATTTTAATAAAACTGCAGCATTATTGCAATTTTATAAAGGCAGTTGTTAATATATAAATTTATTATAAATGTTTAAAAATTGTGAGGTCAAATGAAAGCGTTAGATGTTAAATAGAAAAGTACTGAAACCGGTACGATAAACAATGTAAATTTAGTTCGATTCAAGTATTTAGGCTAGATATCGCTGGTAACTTAGTACCTAACATTATTTTAAGCTAGCAACTTCACATACTTAGGTACATTGCATTTAAAAATAATGAAATATGAACTGTGCGATGCGCCAGCGATTAAATCCGAGGTTCTTTTATTTTGTAACGTATGTAAATATAAAAATATTGTAATTTAAATAAATTAAAAGAATGATTTTTATTTCGATGTGTTTTGTTTTATTTCGATATTCACTCTGGGGTAGACTAATCGATTTTATGTTAGAATTAGGTATATTAGAAAGAAGGTTCTCAAATTTATTTTAGAGGCTAGATCAGTCAAATACGCATAATGACAGTAGGTAATTAAAAATCACTAAAATTATGTATGGAGTTTTGGCGGGAACGCGGGAAGAGTCGTGTCGCTTCGTTGTATTTTTTTCCAAAATTGTGTTTTGTCGAGTGTTTATGCATAAAAATGGTGGTATTTTATTCATAAAGTGCCGAATTACAAGCGTAAGTGTGGGAAAATGATATAATGTGGTGAAACATGTCTTTTCGTGGTGCTTCCAAAACTCCATCGAAGCTTTATAGTAAAGTCGCCACTACTTTACTAAAGCATGACTGGGCTTGACTGACACAGACTGGACTTGACTAAGACTGGACTTTGACTATAACTAGCTACGAGGACACTTATTTAAATTTTGAAACTTGAAAATATATAAATACTTGACACTGGCAAATGCTAAAACGCGGCGCCAAAACCAAAGAAAAAAAAAATTATGTATTTATTCCATGAAACTTGAGTCATGGAGTACGAAATACGTATTTACCTTTTTATTACATAAGAACAATATTGATTTTTATTTTGATAAAATAAAATTACAAAACAAAACCCGATATGGTGTTAAACACCAGAGTGAACTATTTACCTACCAAAACTTTAAAAAAAATGTAAAAGTAATGAGTTAAACGAGACGCTCGTCTGATGGTAAGGGATAACGCATATCCATGACCATTACAGCGATACACAGAACTTTGAGTAACAAAGTACAGGGCATCGCTGCTTTGGCACTCATTACTTTGAGACTTTTGATTGTCTCAACAGCCCTGTAATATCACTAACAGCAATACACTTCAAACTGGAATACAGTAGTCTTTACACACTACTGCTTGGCGGTAGAATGTCTGGTGGTATCTACCTAGTCGACCTTCTATAACAAGATCTATCATCAACTAAGATTGTACAAGCAATGTGATTACGCTAGCTGTCAATTGCCATCGTATTGACTATTGTTCCCAGTAGTTTGATTGAATTGATTGATGAGTAATTTAGGCGCCAAGGCAGCGATATAGCTGCTAAAGATTAACACCTTTAGCTTTGCCGAAGTCGACAAAAAAATTCAAATAAACCTTTTTGTACTGCATAATTATAGCTGTTTCGAAGAAAATATTCTAATAGTTACTGACATAGAACATGTCAGACGCCAGAAGATTGGTAATGGCGCCCGGCGCAATCGATGGTTTTCGTCATTAGATACAAATAAAAACAATGTTTAGGATAACAACGTCAGTTTTAACTGCTAGAAGATTATTGGTATGTATCATTTTTGATCTTTACCTACTTAAACTAACTTGAATCTTTCATGAAAGGAATCCATAAAATCACCAAACTGGTCAGATCGACGTATTCTAGAGTAGGTACAGACGCCTTGAGATTGAGGCTTACCTACAACTGTTTGAAATATGTAAATGACGAACTACGTACGTACCTACATAACATAAACGTCTGTTTCTTATGTCATCTATGGTGTTTTTCTATTCTTGGTTGCCTGGAAGAGATCGCTCTTAGCGATAAGGCCGCCACTTGTGGCACTAGTTCATAAGGTTCCTTTGTTCTCTGTACTTTTTTTCTGTTTATGATGTGCACAATAAATAGTTCTAAGTATCTATCTAAACTGCACTAAAATATCCAGAATGCTTGGCCAATAACTTTTTACAACGTGTTTGTAAATTTTCAATATGTAACGTACCTAAATAAATAAATAAATAGTTTATTATGATGAAGGTGTCACAAATTTAAAATGTGACCTTTTATCTTCTTACAGTACCGTCGTCCCCGACTGGACATCCAATTAGCAGCAATCACCCGCACACCCCCTAACTACAAGTACAAAACCCCTCAAGAGCGTCAGCCTTGCCCCCCTCCCCCACCTGTGCCCCCTCCAAAACCCAAAGACGACTCCCTATTGTGGGGAACATTGGCTTTGTTGACGATAACTGGAGCTTTCGCTGTTTATGCCAAGTAAGCTCATGCCTTTTTATACTTCTGCCCAAAAAAAGTAGTGCAATGTCATCAGGGTTCATTTTTGTATGTGAGTTTCTTTATTTCACCATAACTTTTAAATGCCATAACAGATTTGAATGAATCAAGTATCGTTAGAATCCTTACATCATCCCGAGGGGCAATGGAGATAAAAGAGATATGAAAGTTTTATCAGCTTTGCTTCTACAGCATTTTTAAATCAAAATATTCTACGACGGCGCACGCTACCTCAGTGAAATCAACTTGTTTTTCTTTCAGATCAAACCCAGAGGTGCGGGATTGGCTGACACTCAATGCGCCGTGGCTTGACGAGTTAGTAGCCATATTTTACGAGGAAAATATGACGTACGGAGAGTTCGCAGAAAAATGTGTTAGTAACACGAAGAAATTCATTACTGATTTATACACAGAAGAGCCGCCGTTGTGTGACAGCGACGGAAATGTGATCCAACGACGTATGTACTATTATGCGTTAACAGAATTCTTACGTTTACTTTTTATTTTATTTTATTTTACATGGAAATCAAACAGCTGCTAACTTTGAAAATAAATAGGAGATAAATTAACATTCAAAAGTCTAAAAAGTTTTCACAAATACAAAAATACTAATACAAATCATTTATTAATAACACCAAAATTATAAAATACATTTTGTGGTATAAACAATTGTTTTGTTCTGTGTCTGGGTGTTCTGTATTTATTATAAGTATGTATTTACAAAAAAAATAATTATGTACCTATTCTATCAGTTATCTAACTTCCATAGTACAGGCTTTGCTTAGTTTGGGGTCAGATGGCGCTGCGTGTAATGTCCTACGATGTTTATTTTTTTTCAAGTAATAAACGTTTGTAAAAAATCAAGTTAAATAAGTCTAGTCACAAAAAAAAGAGTCATAGTCCGGTCATGCCTTAGTATTGGTTAGGTATTTGCGACATTCGATGGTTAATCTCAACAACCCTGTAGGTACCTAATTTCCCTGTGGGTACTGTTCAAACGGGAACACAGTAGGTAATGTTCACTTACCTACTACTACTTGACAGCAAATTATCTGGTACTGTGGTGGTCTAGATAACATCCTGCTGAGGAGATCTACCACCAAGTGACTACCATGCCCCTAAACACTAACTTTTTTTTCAGCCGCCAAGGAGAATCCAGGTTGCATTCCGCCGAAGAAGACACCAAAACAAGGTGATTATGTCATAGTCAACTCTAGCGATCTGGATAGCGATTCCGACGGTAAGATGCCGAGCTTACCATGCTAAGGTTAAAAAAAATTATGTACAGCGGCGACAAGACTTTGTAATGTGAGCCTTAAAGTTGAATTTCCTTTCATAAATTTAATGGTGCTACCGTTGTTATATTTATCAGTAGAATAGGATAGTAGGACTAGCTGCGCCCCGCGGTGTTACCCGCTACATGTTTTCGGGACAAAAAGTAACCTATGAGTCAGATATCTCCGTACCAAATTTCATCAAAATCCATTTTTACCCACGACGGAACGGAGACTGTATATGCGTTTGTGAGCGGATGTTTGTTTGTTTGTGCAAATCCATGTTGCCACTTTTCTCCAACACTACTAGTCCGATTTTGATGCAGTTGTCAGTTATGGGTTCGGGTTTGAATGGTGCATTATCTTGGATAGGTGACAATAACTTTTTAACGTTGTGGGTTTTTTCAAAAAAATTTAATTTTGCTTTTTATGTAGTTATTGCGTGAAAGAGTAACAAACATCAATACGTCCATACATACAAACTTTCGCGTTTATAATATTAGTAGGATTAGTAGGATACAAACCCCTTGCTTAAACGCAACATGTTTGATTAAAGACGAAGAAGAGTGCAACCTCATCCCTCCTCCGATTCTCACGAAAGACATTTGTGAGATCGAGACCTGCCTGAAAGACCTCGGAGATTCTGCGATAAACAACTATTTAACTGCGAGAGACGCTTGCATTTGTTATAACAAGGTTAGTTTATACATATAGGCTGTCCAAGAAGTCGACGTCAAACCGAAATCGGGTGATACGCCTAATGATAAAATAGTTATCAGAAAAATATTTATGTCATGCACTTTTCAAATTATATTACACTAGCAGACTCCTCAGGGTTTCACCCACGTTATTCCCGTTCCCGTGGGAATACAGGGATAAAAAGTAGCACAGCCAAAAGTAGTAGCAATCCGCACTTGTCTGTGCCACCCGCCCGCGCTCCTCAGCACGCTGCACGCACGGTCGAGTTATCTCCGAAAAGCGGGACTTTTAAGTTTGATTTAAAAGTCGAAACGTCTGGCAACCCTGACTATGTTTTATGAGTATGTATTTACAAAAACTATTTAAGTATTCTATCAGTTGTCTGACTTCAATAGTAGAAACTTTGCTTAGTTTAGGGTCAGATGGCGCTGTGTGTAATGTCCTACAATATTTATTTATTTAGGTACTGATTTACGATGTTTTACTTGGTGGTAGATCTCCCTAGCCCGAGGTCATCTAGGTAGGTACCACCGCAGTACCAGATATTCTGCCGCCAAGCAGTAGTGTGTAAACATTACTGTGTTCCGGTTTGAATAGTACTGCAGCTAGCGAAATTACTGGACTCTTGAGACTAACCATCGAAAGTCTCAAAGTAATGAGCACCAAAGCAGCGATGCCCTGGACTTTG
Organism: Biston betularia; assembly: GCA_905404145.2. Taxonomy (NCBI): domain Eukaryota; kingdom Metazoa; phylum Arthropoda; class Insecta; order Lepidoptera; family Geometridae; genus Biston; species Biston betularia. The sequence continues at coordinate 3,792,115 of FR989885.1, forward strand.
TTTTGTTACTCAAAGTTCTGTGTATCGCTGTAATGGTCATGGATAGGCGTTATCTCTTACCATCAGGAAAGCGTCTCGTTCGTCTCATTACTTCTTACATTAAAAAAAAAAAAAGTTTTAGGGTCAGATGGCGCTGTGTGTAATGTCCTACAATATTTATTTATTTACTGATTTAAGATGTTTGAGACGTGAATTTCAGGAAGTGGAAGAAACGATGATCAATTTTAGCGTGAAAAAATTGAAAAAGCTACATCACGCGACCAAGGAGAGGCTCGATCTGGTCAACGAACATGTAGGAAATGCGCGCTGCTCTAAGGCAAAATTAGGTGAGCATTTCTGTAAAAAAAATATTAGATTTCTTGGTATATTTCGTAGTGATAACAACTTAGTAGTTACCGCGGTCAGTTAACACGTCGAAGTGCGTGGGTTCACTTGATCTGCCAATGAAGAAAAACATCGTTTGTTATTATTATATAATTATTATTATCGTGAGGAAACCATAGCAAGGTAATAGAGTATTTTCTAGTACTAGGCTGGCTAGCTAACACCCTCAAGTTAAAAATCTACCGATAGGTGTGTTCCGGTAGCCTTACTTAAGAGCCAGTCCCATTCCAGGCTAGGTGTGTTTACCAACTTCGACCACACCGTCACTTAACATCAGGTGAGCAGTGGTCAAACACTTGGACTGTCAACCAAAAAAAATAATTAAAAGTAATAAGACGAATGAAACGCTCTACTGATAGTAAGAGATTAGATTAGCAAAATAAAGTAAAGTCCAGCGCATCGCTGCTTTGTCGCTCATTAAAGTTACCTGAAAGAGACCGCTTTTAGCGATAGGGCTGTAAGTTGTCATACCAGTTTATAAGTTTAAATTTTTCTATCGTATTCGATATTTATCTTTTGTTTGAGAACAATAAAGAGCTTATCTATTTATATAAAATATCTATTCATCTCCTTCCGGCTTCTACAACATAAAAAAAAATCGTTGGACATTTCACACAGCGGCATCTAGCCCCAAAGTAAGCAAAGCTTGTGCTATGGGAACCAGATAACTGATAGAATACTCAACTTTTTTTTTGTAAACTTATCTACTTATATAACACATAGTTCTGTATGTATTATAAGTATGCATTTACAAAAAAAAAAGTATATATGTGTTTTATCAGTTATCTGACTTTCATCAGACAAGCTCTGCTTAGTTTGGGGTCAGATGACGCTGTGTGTAATGTTCTACTATATTTATTTATTTATATGTATACAAAACACCCAGACACAGAACAAATTTTGTTCATACCACAAAATATTTGTCCTGGGTGTAAATCATCGAACCCACGCCCTACATCCTATCAACAAATATATTACCAAATAATAGTCAATAATAAATAAAACACGAACCAAATATTTAATAATTATTAACCAATATTTCAGACGAACTAAGTCGTTACTTCGAGTGCGGAGTGCAAGCGCCTAAAGACGCCGTGAAGAACACCCAAGATTTACTAAAAGAGTATGCCCTGAAAATAAAGTCTATCCGTATGCAATGGCAGTGGGTTAACGACAAGTCGCTAGTAATGGACACTCAGTGGAAAAAGGTAAACGTTTGTAAAGGAGACAATCGATAACTTTTTGTTCATCTATTCGAATGAACATTGTATAATAATGAAAGAACTTCAGTAAGGTAAATTCGTTTATTAATTAATTATATCAAAAGTCCATCCGAATAGATTAACTTTTTTGTCATATGTAACAATTTCATTGTGTAGCAATGATAGCTCAGTAAATACATCATGAGGAAACCATAGCATGGTGTTAGGGCACTTTCTAGTACTCGGCTGGCTACTGGCTAGCTATCACCCTCAAGTTGAAAATTTGCCGCCAAGCATTCTAACGGTGTGTTGAGTTCTAAAGAGTGATTCATTTAATATGTAGTGCATGTATATCAGTGGGTGTATTGTATTCAGGTGGAAGCGATAATAGACAAGTTCACAGAGGAGAATGTTCTGATGACGAAGGAGTTGAACTACTTGAGCAAGAAGCCGTATCTGCGAGGAGATCCTGACCTTCTGCTTCATCATGCCTTGCGATACGTAAGTGTATTAATATTATGTAATACTATGGTAACTGGTTTTGACATATTATCGTGTCACTCTCGTGCCCGCGCAACAATCACTGTTTTAAAAGCACGACGAGGTCACGCGTGTGTCGTACCTACTTTCTTTTGACTCCTTATACAAAGCCATGTGGATGAAACTTGAGTCGGAATTTCCGACGTAATTGAACACATATTCATTTAGTTTAGAGCTGTGAAAAAATATCAAAATATTTCACAAATTAAGGAATAATTTAAGAATCATCCCTTAGAGAGGGAGCGAAGTTATCTATTCAGATGAATATTGTATAATAATGAAGGAACTTTAGTAAGTTAAGTTCGTTTAATAATGAATTATATTGAAAGTTCATCCAAATAGATTAAAGAATGCTTGTGCTGTGCCGATGTTCAAACTGTCAGCCCGTATAAGCGTGACCTGATTCTACTTGCACCATTGGCTTCAAACGAGGAACTCCTCAATGGCCAACAGTATAGACATTAGAAGAAATTTCACCAAATAATAATGTTTCTAAATACATTTCAGGTCGAGGATCTAAAAGCACAACTAAATGAAGCACTGGCCGGTATGACTGAACGAGTAAATCGAGGTCTTGAAAGTAAGAAACATTTGCAAGTTACACGAATAGTTATCATCATCATCCACAGCCTTCTTTATCCCACTGCTGGGTATAGGCCTCTCTCTTTACATGCCATCTGCCTCGGTCCTGTGCCAATCTGGTCCAGGTTCGACCCACGACGGTGACAATATCGTCGAATAGTTACGAATAGTTCTAGGGCTTTGCAAATAAACTTGCTATAAACGGTATTATTTGACTTTAGGCAATTTTAGTTTGCGTTTTTATCTACTAAATGCACTAAATACTACAAATAACTAATTACTCAATTAATTGCTACAAATTGCTAATCTTGGTGTGAACAATAAAGAGCCAAAAATAATTTATTATATACAATCAAATGAAAATGAATCAAGAACAACGTAAAAGTAGAAACATAATCTAGAATGATAGAAACTATAAAAATTGAAATCAAATAAGTAGATAAAACTGTAAAATGTGTTTTCGTAAGCTAAGAGGAAAAACATATGAACGCTAGAACACTAGAAAAGTCTTTTTATTTTTAAGAACGACGTAATAGAATTTTGTTGCGGTGACGTCTCCACAGCCAGACGACTAGGTCTCCTTCCAGTTTACTATCTTCAATCACATTTCACTTAACATCAAATGAGCTCATGTGGTCAATCACCTAGCCTGTCAACCAGACTAGATGGACTACAGTTACAAGCGCCAGTTTTGCTTAGTTTGTTGCTAGATGCTACTGTTTTTGTGTCCCACAACCATAAGTGGTGCCATAGTCCACCACGCCAGCCAAGTGCATGCTAGCAAGGCTTTACACATCTCTCTCTCAGACAAACTAACTTCCTAACGATGTTTACAGTCACTATTTGAAACTAGCGACAATACTCACAGTGTAACCCAGATTAGGCAAAGGTGCGAGCCGTGGGGATGTGAACCCAGAAAATTCAGTTTACAGTCGGACGGTCTCCCAATTATGCTGCCGTAGCTTCAAGAAAGTCTCCTAATTTATTTATTTGATTGGCAGGTTTGATTGTAACGACTTGCGATGGTACAATATTAGACGAAAAGTCACAGAAAGAGCGAGACGCAAACATACAAGCAGCGTATAAGAAAAAACTGGTTGAAATAGACACTGAGCTAAAGAAACGGGTGTGTTTTAGACTGTGCTTTATCTATACAAGGTCACGTGGACCGGTAGTGATAAATTGAACAACTGTCACCATGGGACAAAAATGGGAAAAATAAAGCATCTGTAGCATAAAAAAAGCTAGTAAGTGTAGTACTGCTAAACATGACGAAGCGCGCGCGTTGTAGGTACTCAGTTTTGTCTCCATGATGAAGGCCACCGGATGTAGCGATCACATCAGTTTTCATAGTCAAAAAAAGTTATTTGGGATCAGCTTACTTTTTAATTTCAAGATTGATTCTTTAGTAAAAGTAGTTTTACAATAAGTGGTTTTTCATCAATGTGATTAATATTTTCCAGGCTGATGCTCAAAAGGCTGCAGATGATCTGTTTGCGAAAGAATCGTTAAAAAAACTACAAGAACAACAGCAGAAAACTTTAGCGCTGAGATTGGAACTCAAAACGGTTGAAGTAGGTATTTGTAAATATTAGATTTTGACGCGAATTCGGTGGAAGGCAATTCAGTATTTAAAGAAAAAATACTTTACTGATTTCAAAAAACCATTTCGATATATTATATTCATTGTACATAATGCTTATGTTTAAATATAAGCATTATGCGCAACTATGAGCTGGGGTCTATTTTAATAAAATACATAAATAAAAAAAATACAAAATAAAAATTGACTTTAATTTGACTTCTAATATGACGTCACATAGTAGACAATTTAGGGCTACTTTCTGTGTCTGCTCAGCTATGTAAAGTTTTTTGTTTTAAATGCAAGGGCATACATATTCAGCCTACTTTATTTACGTTGTCACTACAAAAAGTTTGAAAAAATCAAGAATCAACTACCGCATAGAAAACCAAAATATTCAAATAAGTTTAAATAATAGAATAGCTTACTTTATAAAATACATAAATAAAAAAAATAAAAAATACAAAATAAAAATTGACTTTAATTTGACTTCTAATGACGTCACATAGTAGACTATTTAGGGCTACTTTCTGTGTCTGCTCAGCTATGTAAAGTTTTTTGTTTTAAATGCAAGGGCATACATATTCAGCCTACTTTATTTACGTTGTCACTACAAAAAGTTTGAAAAAATCAAGAATCAACTACCGCATAGAAAACCAAAATATTCAAATAAGTTTAAATAATAGAATAGCTTACTATCAGTAAAAAATATAAAATAAATACAAAAATAAAACTTTACATACCGAATTCAGATAACGAAATCGAGAAATACATTTTGGTGTTGCAGCTACATACATTGGTATCCATTGTCGACATTAAAATTTTAATTACGCCAATTTAATAAATTTATTATTAGCTAAAGAGTCAAAGAATTAGCATGTTAGGTCCATACGCCACAGAATATGAGTTCAAATGCCGACAAGGAACTGATGAAATAAAATATTTCTCTTCATCGGCAGCTCAAACTCATTGTTGGGTTTGAACCCACACCCTTCGGCGTGTGAACCGAGCTTGCTAACCACTGATCTATAATCACTACAAAACTACTTATTACTCCAGGCTACGAATAAATTGGAGAAAATGGTCAACGCTCAAGTTGCGGTGGAGAGGAAGCTCATGGCTAAAGAGAAAAGTGCCATGGCAGTCAAGTTGAAGATCGTTGAGGAGAAGCTGGAAGGTATAAGACATTTTAAAAGGCAGTGCCTTCAATACTAGAGTGATAATGAAAGAAAGAAAATTAGTGAGTGATGCATTTCATCCTCATCCATACCATCCACAGAGATCGTTTTGTAGAAATGATAACTCAGTAGTTAACGCAGTCGGTTCGCATGCCAAAGGACGTGAGCTAAAAACCCCAACAATGAGCTTGAGCTGCCGGTGAAGGAAAACATCGTGAGGAAACCATACAGTGTGTAGTAGGTACGGTACTCTCTCTGTCGCCAAGCACCTAACAGTGTATTCCGACAGCCAACTTAAGAGCCAGTTCCACCATTATGACGTGATATCCAAAGAGTCGGCTGCTTTTTCATTTTTGTAGGTGGGCGATATACCAATATTCGAGTACCCAGTTATAAAAGCAGGCCCATTCATTGATTATTTAAAACTCGCACTAAAACGCTTCTAGTGTCATGGCGCCGCTAGTGACGTCACGTTTGATTAAACAAAACCTGAACACTAGACTTGTCTTAGACGCTTATTGAATAATTTAGTTATTTTGTGTTATTAAATATGAATTCTAAAGTGTATAGTTGTTGTGCGGTCCCTCAGTGTAGTAACACATCATTAAAAACTCCTGATAGGTTATTTGTTTACGCAAAAGTGACGTCATTCACTCTGATTTGTGTTCAATATCATGGCAAACTTTCGTGTTTTGTGGTTTTATTTTATCGAAATAAGAATCAATCTTGCACTTAATAAAAAATTAAATGCGCATTTCGTACTCCTTGACTCAAGTTTCATGATATAAATACATAATTTTAGTGATTTTTAGTTACCTTATTATCTTAATGTTTCTAGCTCGATTGAAAGCAGAACGCGAAACTCGCCGGTCTCAAGAGCTATGGTGTGCGGGATATTCTCTCCTATCTGCTACCAAAAAGGGAGATCCTTATGTCAAGGTTAATAAGGAGCTGAATGCTATTGAAAAGGCTTCCGGTACACGTAAAAATCTATATATATTCTTAGCCAAAGCAGGTCATCATTCTCATCAATATGAACAACTATGAAATCTTGAAAAAAATCAGCTGTTATACATTTGGGCAAAGGTCAATACATTTTTGTTGACTGATTTTGTTTTGTTTATTTACAAAATAGTATATAATTATATTTTATCAGTTATCTGGTTCCCATAGTGCAAGCTATGTTTAGGTTTGGGCTAGATGCCACTGTGTGAAATGACCTATGATATTTATTTATTTTTCAAAGAAACAGGGTTTTTTTCTAGCGTTTCATAGTTGTGTACATTGTAAGAGTTTTTCTTACGAGTATTAATCCTTTCAAAATTATACACCCTAATCTTTATAACCCTGTATACATATATGAAAATTTATGAGTGTGTGTACGATATGTTTGTTACATCTTAACGATTATCAGATTTGTGTGAAATTCGAAATGTAGATAGCTTATACATCTGCTCAGAACACAGTCATATCAGGTTTTTTTCATCTGCGACAATGCTGATAAAAAAACACCACCAAAATCCTGTCATAAATGCGATATAATACTCTGGTATAAGTCTGACATTAAGTTCATTTCTCACATTTGCAAGGCGGTTGGCAGACTCTCATTTCATCGAGATTTTTTTAAGAACTCTTTGGCATGCAGATTTCTTCACGATGTTTTCCTTTTACATTTAAAATCATCGGCAATACGCACATACTTAACTTAGAAAAGACAGAAGTAGTTGCCGTGGTTTTCGAACAATGGAAAGGAAAGCTGACTTCTTGAATTCTTCTCTGAAACTGAATTTGAAGTCAAGACCCCCTTTGCCGAAATGTAATCCAGCCATCAATCTTTAAATCGGCTTTCATTACTAGGGGACGGCGACAAACTGGTGCTGTCGGTGTTAAAAGCGATACCCGACTCGGTGAAAAAGCAAGGAGTCGTGCCAGAGAGCGTACTACGAGAGAAATATCACGTGGTGAGACCCTATATGTATTGTGACAAAAATATTGTCATTAATTCAGGTCTTAATTGATCTAAAAATTGTATACCTACATCGATGATATTTTCGTTTGCTCCGAAACCTCGCTGTTTCATTGGGGCAGTGTGTTTAGTTGGCCTAAAGGTCATAGAGTCAGTTTTTTAGTGTAAATTTGTATAATATTGTTTTACACATACGGGATGCCCTTATGTCCTTATGCGGGATTACCTATTCACGTTTAATTATGTCGGATGCTCCGACAATAGTTTCGGCTAAATCGGGTGGCTTTCTTCAAGGAGCTGAAGCATAGTACAACGCGCACGCGGCCTCGTCTTGCTTCGCACTACGGGCCGCCACGCGCCTCGCGCGTTAAGACAGCGGTTGGTGTGCGGGCGCGGGGGGTCCTGCACGATGTTAGGAATATACACACACATACTCATCATGCCAGCTGACGTCAGTAATCTCGCATAAGTAAAACAAAAACATGTCGGTTTTATTATCAAGTCTAAAAAAAAACAAGTTTATTTTTTAGCCATTAAAGTATATTTTTCTTTGATCTATAATAAGATTCAGGCTTAATGCGACGACAGTTTTATGTGACAGATGGAAGATGTCGCTTTGAGAGTGGCGCTTGTGGAGCAGGAAGGGGCACCGCTGCCAGTATTTATTCTCTCCTTCATACAGTCTATTTTCCTTTTCATGAAGGTTAGTTTTCTTTATTTTACATCTTACTTCTTTTAAGAAAGAAAGAAAGAAAGAAATCAATTTTTATTTTGTAACAGAACAAAAATAACAACAAATAGAGACAAACAGTTACAAAATAGGGGCTCACCTCAGCATAATACCACCTCTTATGTCTAGTACAATTTATTCTTAAGGGCCAACTACATAGTTTACAAATAATGTTGAAGCTATGTTAGCGCAATGGTTAGCGCGGTCGGTTCGTATGCCGAATGACGTGGGTTCAAACTCCAACGATGTGCTTGAGCTGCCCGGTGAAGGAAAACGTCCTAATGAAACCATAGCATGGTGGTAGAATATTTTCTAGTACTGGGCTGGTTAGCTACCACCCTCAAGTAGAATATCTGCCGCCAAGCACCTAATGGTGAGTTCCGGCAGGGAGCCAGTTCCATCCCAGGACAGGTGCGTTTACCATCTTCGACCACACCGTCATTTAACATCAGGTGAGCTGTGGACAAACACCTAGCCTGTCAACCGTAAAAAAAGAATCGGGCGGTGTAATAAGTCAAAAACAGAAGAGATGATACTTTTGCAAGTAGCCAGGCCTACTTTTATATCGTATCGTTGAAATTATCAATTCACAATATTACTAAGTTCAAAATTTCAGGTTTCAGGCATACCTCAGAAAGAGTACGACAAGCCGCCTAAGGAACCCCCTAAAGAATTAGATACTTTTGATTTGCTACAACGTGCAAGGTAAATCGCTCTTACCCGAATACGCGAAAATGGAGGGCTATGATAGTTTATGATGCATGATCAATGATTGATTCAGGTATTACTTTGAGGAAGTAATCTTATGGTAGGTATTGGAGTTATATCTTTAGTGTATTTCCGCTTATACCTTTTTTTATTTTATTTTTTTTGTCCAGGGAAAATACTTTGTGTATACCACCGGCCCTGGGGCGGGCACGGTGGTTATGTGGGACCCTCCGTCCTAATGACGGCCTACCCACTAAAAACCCTGGAGTGTTCCACCTCGGCGCTTTGTGTCGAGGCTGCGGGCACGCTTTCGCACTCTACCGCGGCCTCGACAGCGCTTGTCCTCGGGGAGCCTAAGCTCACCCTGCAACAATGACGATGTGTCCGAACACCAGACACATCGTCATCCACCTCGGAGACCAAACCAGCAAATGGGCGTCGGACAGTCCCATGTCCGTACGCCCCTGGTCTCCATGCGACAGGTCAGATAAGTGGCCCCGCCGCCAGCCACTTTGGTTGCTTGGAATGGGGATCGCCAGACCGGCACTCCCCCCATTCCGCAACCCCCTCCCACTCGGCTCCTCCACTGCGCCCTCAGCTCATCAGAGGGACACGTGGAGAGCCCGTCGCCAGACCACCTCCTGGGGTCAGATCCCTCTTGCCGTCGCGACATGCCATAACATGGCTTGTCGTGACCCACCTCGAGGACCTATAACAACTGGCGCCAGACGACCCCATGTCTGAACGCCAGTGGTCCTCATGCGACGGGTCAGGTGAGTGGCCCCGCCGCCTGCCACCACGGCTGCAGAGGACAGGGAGAGCGGCACAACGCAACACCGATACTCCTCTTCCCCTGCAGCCCCACCGCGTCCGCCATCAAACGGTGGCGGCCCCGTTAAGGCTGCGGAAGGTAGGGAAAGCGGCAACGATACACCGACAGTCCTCTCCCGCCGCGGCCTCCAGCCCTCAGCCGCAGTGCCTCCCATTCGACACTGCAGCCCGCCTCAGTTGCGATACCGCCCACACAGTCCGCAACCTACTTGGCCGCTTCTACCAGGCCCGGGGGAACACCCGGAGAAGCAGCCCCACCTCGGGTTCCGCTTAGTTTCACCGTGGTGACCAGTCACGGTTACTCAGCCCCCCCGCCACGACAAGGCGGGAACCCACGGGGGGGATTTCCGCTTATACCTAAGTCAATGGTTACGGTTGTACGAAAAACTAGGATAACAATTGATTTGAAACTATTATATCTACTATCACCCAATGACCTGTAATACATAATTTATCTAAAACAAACTTTAAATTTGAAATAATAAAAAAATATGATGAATAACAAAGATTTATTTTGCAACTAAATTTATATAAGTACTTGTTAAAATAACTTTTGGTGATTATATATTATATAGATATCCCTTTATCGTTCGACACGTGTTTCGCCTCTACACGAGGCATCCTCAGGATGTTGGCTCTCCGAGAGCTCAGACGAGAATGAGTACCTACCTATGGGCCGCCTTACACGTTCAATCATGATCACGATCCGCGATCCGCGATCCGCGATCATGATTTCAAAACTTCTAGATATTATGCGATCCGGAGCATCAGTCCGTCAATCCGCTTCGTACACGTTCAGTCTGGATCGCGATCATTGATCGCGGATCGCGGATCGCGCGCTACGTGTACGGGCTGCCTATGAGTGGGAGTGAAACATTGAAAATAGTGATTGATGTGTGATGATGTGAGCCTATACCATTCCTAACATGTATTTTTCATAATATATACTTATTTGAATTGATTCCGAGCCCATAGATCGATTGTGTCACGAAGTATCATAGTGTCACGAAGTATCATAGTGTCACGAAGTATCATAGTATCACGAGTTTGATAAATCCTTTGGAGTATTTAAGGTTTTTGTTTAGATTTTGGATAGAGCGTGGTGACATTGCTGGCGCGCTCAAGTACGTGAACGCGCTGGAAGGCGCGTCGCGCGCGGCCGCAAACTCCTGGTACGAGGCCGCGCGCTCGCATCTCGAGACGCGGCAGGCGGCCGAGGCAGTGCTGGCGCACGCCGCCGCGCTCGGCTTGCAGTACATTTAAACACGTAAGTACAATACACAAGTACGTCAACACGCTAGATGGAGGTTGCGCGCGGCTACGTCCGTCTGGTAGGCCTCCAAGTAAAAAAAAGCCCGTATTTATGATGATAACGTGGTTGAAGATCGTAAAGAATACCTAGCCAGCAATGGAACGGGCTCTCGAGTGAGGCGGCCGGAACACACCGTTATAGATGCTTGGCGGCAGATTTTTAACATGAATGGTAACTAGCCAGCTGAGTACTACAAAGTATTTTATGGACTTGTAACATTGGTGTTATCAATAAAATATTTTGTATTTCTATTTGTCCCCTACCATCACGCTATGGTTTCTTCTACAAGGTTTTCCTTCATCTCAAGCAGGCAGCTCAAGCTCATTTAAGTTTTAAGCCCACGAGCTTTAGCGCTACGACGTGTGTATGATGATGGTGAAAGTTTTTTTTCTATTTTCAGGAATTCAAAGCAGCATCGACTGCCTAGACTGGGTTAAAAAACTTTTCAGATGGCAAACTTTACAAGTACTAATTCATAATTTGTATGTTTGTACACTATACTTAGGATCTTACAAAATCCACGTAATTAAAAAAATAGTGTAAGCACTTTATAACAACCGTCATGTAACTACCGTTTTTAAGCAAGGACTTTAATAGTTTGGTCGTAATAGAAAAAATTGTGCTAAGTTAATTAGGAATAAAAAAATTGTAAATGAAATAAACTGATGTTATTACAATGTGATGCATTGATTTCTTAGCCCTTTATTAGAAGTCAATGGCAATCTATAGAATAATTATTTATGAATTATAGAAATAAGTAGCAACTTAAACAGAATAAATATTCTAATACAGAGAATCATAACGATAGATATTAAGTAACAAAACAGTGGTTCTACCATATTAATTTGCAAGAATGTGTTAGTTATTTTACCATAGTTTGATTAAACTTGTCGTCTTTGGTTTTGTGTTATTGTCACTAGAAAATTTGATAACATTAAACATATAATGTGCGATGTCAAAAACTAAGTGGAAAATGAAAAAGTAATAAAATAAATGTCATTGTCAAATCAGCCAGCCAGCTGACATATCAATGTCATGTCAATCTAGGATTTCTGCGATGTTCGTTCATAATTTCATGCTGATTGCCGGTGTATCTGCTAAAAATCTTTGAAAAAACTGGAATTTCAATCACACAGACACAACAAATAAGTCGAGGCATCTTGGAATAATCGTGATAAAAATATCCTACTATGGCATCCTTCATGAGGCAATTCGCTCGTAGAGTAAGTGTTAATTTTCAGTAGTACATAGTTCATTACATTGTATTGTGTTGAGACCTAAATTAATTTGTAATTGTCTGTTAACAGGTGATCACGCCTGCGATTTCGGCCCCCAAGAAACTTAATTTCAGCACTAGTAAGTTATCTTGCCTTCAGTAACAGTTTCACTGTAAAACTATTACATAATAAAACATTGAACATAGAAACTACCTACTTAAACTTTAAAGTTATTATAAGAATTTATTTACACATAATTACACAAGTACTTATTACAATGACTATTCATTTGTAATTCTAACCTCTACACAATGGTTTTAATTATCATACTAACACAATTATGTTAAAACTGGATCATTTTGACAAATTAAATGGCATTACACCCGACACTCGAAAAAAAGTTTTTCCAAAGTGATGATGGTATTATTAAATTTATTACTGTGCCAGAAAGATTGAAAAAATAAATCATTGAATACCCTAAACCAAAATAAGTGTTAGTACCTAGTATCAATACACAACATAAACATTGTGTCAAAAGTTTTTATACAAAATTTGCAATAGACTTTTTTATTCATTTTAGAAAACAAGTTCAGTAAAATTGATTAAAAAAATATATTTGCAGCGACTGCAGCATTTACTCCGAGAATACAGCAACAAGCTCCAGACTTTGAAGGAACTGCTGTAGTGGACGGCAACTTCACTACATTGAAGCTTGAACAGTTCAAAGACCAATATGTTGTGCTGTTGTTCTATCCATTGGATTTGTAAGTATTCTGTTCAAGCCTTGGTAATGGTGGAAAATGATATAAATAAATAGATATGAATGGAGAAATGATAAAGATATAGTTTTGACATGACAGTGTATTGTTTTAAATAAATGGAATTATGTACATTTAGCTAAGCCTGATATTACATCTGTAGTTTGGCAGTTTATCACCATACTGTCACTTGACTCCTTGAGTCTATGAAAAAAAGAAATTGTTTTCCATTCTCATTTGGCCCCGTAACTTTGTTTAGGGGTTGTATGGAAAGCATTTTTTATGTACGTACAGTCAGTACATACTAAGTTTACATTACGTTTTTTATGGTTTTATAAAGGCTAAGGGTAGCTAGCAAAATTACAGGGCTGCGAGAATCCATTGGTAGTCTTGTGCCAAAGCAGCGATGCTTTAGACTTTGTTTTGCTACTCAAAGTTCTGCATATCACTGCAGAGTGATTGTCTCTAAAAATGTTTGTTCTGTGTCTGGGTGTACTGTATGTATTATTTGTATGTATTTACAAAAAAAAAGTATTTAAGAATTCTATCAGTTATCTGACTTCCATAGTACAAGCTTTGCTTAGTTTGGGGTCAGCTGGTGCTGTGTGTAATGTCCTACGATATTTATTTATTTAATTTAAAAGAATGTATTTCTTACACCTGGGTCATATGTACTTGGCATACTTTGGCTATAAATTAGTTTGATTTTAATATCCAATGTGCAATATTCTCTTTCATTCATTAATGGTATTGAAAATAAAATACTTCTTGCACTAACAACATGTTTAATATAATATATATATTATATTAACACTAACCTCCTCAAAGTAAAGTCTGTAATGATTTCTCTTCTAGCACATTTGTTTGCCCAACGGAACTCATTGCGTTCAGTGACAAAGCTAAAGACTTTGCTGGTATCAACTGCAACATTATTGGAGTATCCACAGACTCTGAATACAGCCACTTAGCATGGATCAATACTCCTAGAAAGGTAAGGATATAGATATATTTGTTTGCAATAACATGAGTATGTTTATATGTATGAACAAGCTTTTTTTTTTTTTATGGTTGACAGGCTAGATGTTTGACCACAGCTCACGTGATGTTAAGTGACGGTGTGGTCGAAGATGGTAAAGCACACCTAGCCTGGAATGGAACTGGCTCTCAAGTGAGGCTGCCGGAACACACCGTTAGATGCTTGGTGGCATATTTTCAACTTGAGGGTGGTAGCTAGCCAGCCGAGTACTAGAAAGTACCCTACCACCATGCTATGATTTCCTCACGATGTTTTCCTTCACCGGCAGCTTAAGCTCATTGTTGGGGTTTGAACCCACACCTTTCGGCATGCGAACCTACCGCGCTAACCACTGAGCTATCATCGCTACAAGCTGTGCCCCGCGGTGTTACACACTACATGTTTTCGGGATAAAAAGTAGCATATGTGTTAATCCAGGGTGTCCGCTACCTCCAGTTACCTACCTCCGTAGTTTTTAGGTAAAAGAGTAACAAACACAAACTTTCTCGTTTATAATGTTAGTAGGTGATGTCGGTAACCAAATTAATGTGCTCCATGAGCTACCTGAAAAGGCATACAAATTATTGAGGCGTAGACTTTATTTCATGGTTGACAGGTTAAGTGTTTGACCATAGCTCACATGTGAAGAGATTTTTTTTTTAACTCTAAAGTAAGGTTACCAGAGTTCACTGACTAACGCGTGTTAACAGATTTCGATTTTGACCACAGCTCATCCGACGTTAAGCGACCGTGTGGTCAAAGATGGTAAAGCACACCTAGCCTGGAATGGAACTGGCCCGATTACATTGTTCGATGCTTGGTGGTAGATTTTCAACTTGAGGGTGGTAGCTAGCTAGCAGAGTAGTAGAAAGTAACCTACCACCATGCTATGGTTTCCTTACGATGTTTGCCTTCACTGGCAGCTCAAGCTTATTGTTGCGGTTTAAACCCAAGGCCTTCGACATGCGAACCGACGCGCTAACCGCTGAAGCCAGTCAAGTACACCAAAGTACCTTACCACTTGGTATGATATTTTTCAATGGCAGTTCAACCTTAGTATCAAGGTTTAAAATTACACAACTGCTTATCGCAGAATCTGTTTTCATGAATCTACAATGAGTAATTGAACTGTGATTGGCAAAAAACACAAGATATGTACAATTTGCCATACTGAGCCACCCAATCTAACTTAATCAGTTATGAATTTGTTTTCAGGACGGTGGTTTGGGTAAACTAGATTTCCCCTTGCTCTCAGACTACAAAAAGAAAATAACACAAGATTATGATGTACTACATGAAATGGGCTTTGCGTACCGAGGTAAATAGCATAATTATAATATCTTAACACATTCAGTGCTGCCGATCACGAAATAGCGATAGGAATTCCAAATTCTTACGAATTTGGGCATGTTTTCTGTCTGAAGCCGAAATACGGATTTTTTTGATTTGATTTCACCTTTATATAGTGAACACGACTAGCGTGCCCATTCGTATTCGAAAAGGGGGGCGATAAGTCATAACAAACATTCGCGTTGAGAGTGTTGGCGGGAACGCGGAAAGAGTCGTGTCGCCCTGTTGTATTTTTTTCCAAAACTAGTGTCTTGTCGAGTGTTTATGCATAAAAATGGTGGTGTTTTATTCATAAAATGCCGAATCACAAACTCGAGTGTGGGAAAATGATAATTATAATGTAGTGAAACATGCCTTTTCGTGTTGCTTCCAAAACTCCATCGAAGCTTTATAGTAAAGTCACTACTTTACTAAAGCATGGCTGGACTAGACTGACACGGACTGTACTTGACTGGACTTTGACTATATCTGTAACAACTTATTTAACCTTTGAAACTTGAAAATATGAAACACTTGATACTGGCAAATGCTGAAAATGCGATGCCAAAACCAAAGAAAAAAAAACATTCGCGTTTTTTTTTCTCTTCTTATTCCTCCGAGGAGGACTTGGCGTCGCACTTTCTGTGCATTTGCCAGTGTCAAGTTTTCTGCACTTTCTGTGTATTTGCCAGTGTCAAGTTTCTGTTTGGTTTTTCTCTGGAAACTTCATTTTCTGCTTCTTTGTTGAGTGAAGTTAGGGAACGTAACGAGGCGGAGAAGGAGTATTAGGAGTAGGAGGAGGCAGATTTCTTGTTTTTTTTTTTTAAACGGGGAAACGTAAGATTTTTAGGTTTTTATGAAAGTCAATGGAGGAGCCTATGTTCAGCAGTGGGCATACTATGTCTGAAATGAAAATTGATCAGTTATCTGACTTCCATAGTACAAGCTTTGTTTAGTTGGGGTCCGATGGCGCTGTGTGTAATGTCTTACAATATTTATTTGTTATATTTCAGGCATATTCATAATAGACGGGGCAGGCAAATTGCGTCATATGTCCGTAAACGATTTGCCCGTCGGCCGTTCTGTCGATGAGACGCTTCGGCTTGTCAAGGCATTCCAGTTCGCAGACAAACATGGGGAAGGTACTATTGATTCTTTAATTCTTTATTCTTTTTTTAGTGTTGGCTTTATACTTTTTGCATTCTGCCAGTGTCGAAATGTCCATATTTGTGTTTCAACTAAAAATCAAGTAAAATAAGTCTCAGTCTCAGTCCAAAGTCACAAAAGTAAACCACAGTTAAGTTAGACTCATGACAACCCTGTTGGTTACATTGGCAGAATTGTGGAGCATCTCCACAAAGGCCATGCATCAAGAGTTGAAGTTAAAGTTGAACCCTGTTGGTTCATTGGTAGTATATCTGCTTCGAGAGCTGAAGGGCGTGGGTTCGATTCCCACTCAGGACATTTGTGTGACGAACATAGACGTTTGTTTTTTTAAATTTAGTTTATTGATTTATTTTTTTCTTACTACCCATGTAATTAGATCAATAAATTCATTTTATTTTTATAGTAAACTTGTTTTTGACCGCCATCTCGCCTGATGTTAAGCAAAGATGCGGTCTGTGATGAACGCTATACCTAAAAGAAACCAAAACCTATTTAATTCAGATTGATGATTTACTTTTATACTCAATATTCAGGATACTTATGCATTACTTTTTACTATTAAATAACTGACATATATAAAGATCTGTAACGGAAAATAATTCTATTTGTTCCCAGTATGTCCCGCTAACTGGAATCCGGAAACAAATGCCAACACAATCAAGCCAAACCCAAAAGAGAGCAAAGAATACTTCAGAAAGGCCAATTAGCCTGTCTTACATTGAAAATTGTAAATATCTACCAACATACCAACGGCTTACCTCCTTCTAGACAACTGGCATAGGGGTTTACTTTCAGTTACTACATAAGCTCATACACACTTATAAAAAAGCACAGGAACATAGGAAATGAAGTCGCTGGTATACAATCATTTTATACATATATATAAACTGTCAACTTGAGCATTTATTTACTAGGATAACTTAATGGTGCATTATGTAAGAACTAGCCATGGGTAACTCAGCAGATTTACTTGAGTCACCCCGCGGCTCGCAGCTCAACCCTTGAGCTGAAAACTTGAACCGGCTCAACAGGTCATTTCAGATCAGTTCGCGTACTAACTCGAGGGAGTCATTTAGTCAATAGCGAAGTAAACTAGACCAGCAGCGCTAGAATATGCAGCTCACATAGTTGGTTTATAGTTGCAGCTCAACAACGTTGGAAATGTTCTCAATTTATCGGGAAATCTACTGATATTATTATTTGTATTTCGGATACTTACTTAGCAATCCTGTCTCCCGATTTTTTATCTTTTCAACTACAGAATCCTATTAATATGTTACCCATAAAAAATATTTTGTTAGAATTAAAAAAATATTTTTTGTTTTCCGATTAATATTATAATTGCCAAAGTTTATATGTATGGATATATAATCATTCATAATCAATCATGCTAAAACAAATGAAAGGATTTGCAAAATAAATTGTATATAAATAGTTTATTATCTGGATTAACATAATTATTATCTTGTTTATCCCGTTACTCGTAGGTGATATTTTAAGGATCCAAAGATCTTCGATCTTGTTTATATGCTCTCCTTCCCTTTCTAAGTCGTTCTGTTTCGTTCATACACACACTGCTTCAAAAAACAGATTGCGTCGCATCGGCTCCGTTCGGTTCACTTTTCAATTTCGGTTCGGTTCGCAATTCAGTTCGATTAGCTGCGGTCGCGTGCGCGACAACGATGACTCGAGCCGCAAGCCACGATTTGAGCTGCTGGATCTGCGGTTGAGCTGCAGCTCAACGGTTCAAACCTACGCGATCTGAATATTTGAACCGGTTCTGATCTGAGTTACACACGATTAGTAAGAACCTTATACCTCGAAATATTGTTGAATAAAAAAAGTTATGGCAATAATCTGTTGTTATTATTTTACGTTTATCTTATTGGTCGTTAGAAACACTCTTTATTCTTTTAAAAAGCTACTCGATTAGAATCTCACAGATTAATTTGATTCGCGCACGGCGAACTGGCTTTCGACTAAAACGAGAAATAACTAATCTGTACTATCATAAAGAGGAAAGATTGATTGTTTGGTAGTATGTATAGAATAGGCTCCGAAACTACAGGGCCGATTTCAAAAGTTCTTTCACCGTTGGGAAGCTACACTCTCCGAATGACATAGGCTACTTTTTATCCCTGTATTCTCAAGGGAACGAGAATTACGCGGGTGAAACCGCGAGGCATCCGCTAGTTGATTTTATTAGGTACTTAGCTTACTTGTCAAACCAACATGAATGTGTCCCTAACAGTTAGCAGTAGTTCGACTGCAATAGCTGTGGAATAGACATAATTATATTTGTGTAATAAACAAAGATGTTTATTCTTTTTGGGTGTTAAGTATGCAATAAAAACAGAAACACTGTCGAGAATATTAGCTTTCAGACTGGTTTCCTCACAATATTTTCCTTGACAGTTTGTAGCTCTGTGCAAGGCATAGAAAACATTATTTGGAAAACACAGGTGATGTGGGATTTAAATGTGGAACCCCAAGTTGGGAAGCTAGACAGAACTCTTCCAACTGAGCCATCAAAACTTCCCGAGGTGCAATACATAATTTTTATTTTTAATATAGAGTATACAACTAGCACCACCCGGTGAATGATTCACAAAATGGCATTTATCAGTATCTAAAATGTGAACTTAAACTGCTACATGTCAACAAGGTGATCATTACCACAATAGACTAAGAGTAATCGAGTACCAAGAGAACAGATAAATTCAACACATTGGAACTAATTTACTAAACACATCTGACAATAATACAATAGACTAATAGTAATTGGGTATCAATAGAACAGATAGAGCTTACTTAATTTATTAAACACTTCTAACAATCACTGAACAGACAAAGAGTAATTGGGTCTCAAGACAACATATAGAACCTACACATTGAAACTAATTTACTAAACACATCTGACAATAATAGAATAGACTAAGATTAATTGGGTATCAAGACAACATATAGAACCTACACATTCAAACTAATTTACTAAACACATCTGACAATAATAGAATAGACTATGAGTAATACTAATTTACTAAACACATCTGACAATAATAGAATAGACTTAGATTAATTGGGTATCAAGAGAACAGATAGGCTTAATTAATTTATTAAACACTTCTAACAATCACAGAACAGACAAAGAGTAATTGGGTATCAAGACAACATATAGAACCTACACATTCAAACTAATTTACTAAACACATATGACAATAATAGGATAGACTAAGAGTAATTGGGTATCAATAGAACAGATAGAGCTTACTTAATTTATTAAACACTTGCTAACAATCACAGAACAGACAAAGAGTTACCAATTACTCTTCATCTATTCTATTTTTGTCAGATCAGAGAATAGACTAAGAGTAATTGGGTACCAGGACAACATATAAAGCTTACATATTAAAACTAATTTTTTACAAGTATTATAATTATCATATAATATGGCTATTTATTACTCCTAAACCATAGATTTTAGACAGTATATGGAATAAAATATCTATTTCTCACACACACACTACTATTACCACTATTTTACCTTGATGGTGGATCTGCAAAGCAGAAGGTGGTCTAGGTAGGTGCCACCGCAGTACCAGATATTCTGCCATCAAGCAGTAGTGTTTAAACATCCCTGTGTTCCAGTTTGAAGGATACTGCAGCTAGCAAAATTACAGAGCTGTTGAGACTAACCATGGAAAGTCTCAAGGTACTCAGTGCCAAAGCAGTGATGACCTAAACTCTGTTTTACTTCTCAATCTTGTGTGTCTCTGCAATGGACATGGATAGGTGTTATCTCTTCATCAGGAGAGTGTCTTGTTTGTCTCATTACTTTTGCATAAAAGTATACATTTGCATATGTAAATAATATCACACAATTTTCTTTTGATGCAACAAACTTTGTCATAACAAAATGCATGACTTTATTGCTCCAGTTCTCATTGCTTTGAGACATTGAATGGTTAGTCTCAATGGCCCTGTCAATGCTTACACACTACTGCTTGACAGCAGATATCAGGTACAGTGGAGATTGTGGTACAGCAGTACATAGCTGCACAAGACACTTAATATTATGATAGTTTGTTTAACATTTCACTTCAAACACACATGACATAATATTGTCCTTTTCTTCCAAGGTTAAGCAGTCTTTACTACCATATTATTTTATGGTACCATTAGTATCAATATCTCAATTCAGATGTAACTGTATAATTCTGATCACTTTGTTTATAGACAGTAAGTACCTGGACCCTCTGTCCCCTTTACTAGTCAGGAGGGATCATCATCACTGTCTAGATCATCACCAGAGTCAGATGATGAATCATCGCTACTGTCTGTAGAACTTTCATCACTCTCATCAATGTCTGACATGTTATTTCTATTCAGACCAGGCAGCAGTGACATAGAAGCCATTCGGACTGCCATTTCATTTTCCACTATATTTGTCTCTTCTTGTTGGACCATAAGTGCAGCTTCCTCTAACTCTACAAGCTCTAATCCAAGATCCTCTTTTTTTATTTCAATGTTAAATATATTGTTGCATAGCTCATCCACCACTTCGCTTCTACACTTCTGTAGAAATACCAAATAGTCTTTAATATATAACTGATTGAGAATGTATCTTGCGTCATTGCCAGAATTGAACATTTGATGTATGTCAATCATACATTTTATGGTGAATTTCTTTCCTTGCTTCAGTAATGATACCAAATCACTCTTCACTTTATGGCATAGTTCGAAGTTTCTAAATATTGGAAATGTTAGCGCTCTACGATAACATGCAATTAAAACTTCTTCCAAGTCTTTGAATGAACAGAACCAACTCAGTGTCGATGAGAGCTTGTTTACTGTCCAGGATGATTCTACTGTACTTTCGCTCAAAGTCGTCCTCTTGTCATAGCAATAACCAAACAATATATCAACCAATCCCCACATTACTTCTCTGTACTCCAGTTTGGTAAGCAAATAATGCTTGTTAGGCAGCTCTTTCAAGATACTGATTTCGTCATCCGTGAATTGTATATCTTTATTAAATTCTGGTGTGCTCCATGATGCTACAGCAGACTGGTATGGCTCTAGCAATTCATCATCAAAGTAATCAGCCATATAATGATCAGCAGAAAATTTATTATTTTCATACATGTTTCTTAAATCATTTCGTTTATGTACAGGGACACTCTCCGGAGTCCGAAGTTCAAATATCTGAGGAAACTCGTTGCCTATGTTACTAAATTCTGTAGAAATTTTATTAGCAAACCCATAGGTGTATTTATTCTCGTTTATAGGTGCATTATTGTCTTCCAGCGTAATGCCATCTTCTTCTAACATTTCAACGAGGCTAGGGTTTAAATCGGGAATGTCTCTCGGGGCAAGCAAGCTTGTTATCATGTCGAGGTTTTCGAAATGTTCGCCAGGTGTTTCTTTATCGAAGGTAAGGTTAAATTCTCCAGAGTCGCATACATACGAACCTTTGGACCGTTCATTATCCAAGATCTTTCCGGGCAGTCGCAAACGGAGGAAATAAGGAGAAGAGACGAATAAAAAGTTTTCTCCATCCACATCTATTTCCGTATCGCCAATATTTGTGTAGGGCGCATGCACGTTGATGTAAACATGGGTGTCGTCTTGAGTTAGCTTGAATCTTGGTGTAAGCATTTTGTTTTTGGTAGTACGCACATTAAACCAAGTCACTGATGCATAAATGTAATTTCAAAGACTTGAATTGCGTACTTCTCTTGTATCTATCTGTCTCCTTGTATAATTGCCTTGCCTTGCCTGAAGGAAGCAGTGTTGCCAACATGCCAACAATGCCGGGCCTGATATCGCCATTTTTCTCAGCATGAGTAGCCTAATGTAGCCGAATTTGAATTTCAGCTTATGTAGCCTAAATGTTTACATTTGAAAACGTTACACTCGAATTTATTATTTAGTATGTATTTAGTTTAAAAACGTGTTATCCCATGCATAATTCGCACTCACGACCCCAGCATGTCAAAGATTGTTAAAAGCTTATGTTCATTTGTAGTTTGGCAAATTTAAAAAGCTTGCCTCTAAAGTAGCTAGGCGCCCAGCCACCTTTTAGATTTTTTCATCGCCGATTCTCGTCCTGTGTAGCTTAAACGGTGACGAAGAGCCTACGTTGACCACACTGGCCTGAAATAATTTTTTTTTTTTTTTTCTTCTTATTCCTCCGAGGAGGACTTGGCGTCGCACTTTCTGTGCATTTGCCAGTGTCAAGTTTTCTGCACTTTCTGTGCATTTGCCAGTGTCAAGTTTCTGTTTGGTTTTTCTCTGGAAATTTCATTTTCTGCTTCTTTGTTGAGTGAGGTTAGGGAATGTAATGAGGTGGAGAAGGAGTATTAGGAGTAGGAGGAGGCAGCTTTCTTTTTTTTTTTTTTTTTAAACGGGGAAACGCAAGGATCGTTAAAAAATAATATTTAAAGGATGAAGGGGAGAGTAAGGACTAAGGTCAGAGGGGAAGGATAAAATATTGAAATATTTACATGAAAGGAAAAAATAAAATTATTTACAGTAACTATAACTACTATTCTAAATCTACTACTATTTACATATTTTACAGTTTTACATCGTTAGCTTCAATAAATAAAGCTAGTATCTTATAAATATGAATAGAATGAGTAAGAAGCAAGCATTTTACACTAGTGGGGAATGGAATTTCTAGAACTGATAAACTATTATATAATGGAGTATGATCATATAGTGGACAGCTGAGGAAAATATGGTTTTCATTACCAATATCTTCCCCACATTCACAAGTGTCGTCATCAATAATGTGAAAACGAGCAAGGTGAGCAGGACTGCACATGTGACCCAATCGCATTCGTATCAACACTGACGTGGCTCTTTTAGTAAGTCTTGTTTTGAAAAACCAAGGCTTGCTCGGAATTTCGGGTTGAATTGAATGGTAATATTTACCTTTTACCTGACTACTACTCGTCCACGCTTCACTCCAAGAGTCCTTGAGGAGAAGTTTAGGAAGAGCAGCCAAGTCTTGTGTATAATTTTTGTAATAAAAAATGTCCCCGCAATCTATTGCCTCATTTGCCAACTCGTCTGCTCTCTCATTGCCAACTATACCGCTGTGACTGGGAATCCAGGCAAAAGAAACAGAATATCCCTTACTTGCGCATTTCTCTAACATTTCTCTAGTTTTAATAATTATTGGAGAGAAGACATTGGTCTTGAAAGGAAACTTAGCCAAAGCTTTCAGAGCGCTCATAGAGTCTGAGAATATGACAGTTTTGGGAAGTTTTAGTAACAGTATATACTGTAAGGCCATAAAAATACCAAAACATTCACCTGTGAATATTGAAGTTTCAGGAGGAAATTTAATTTTTTGAACAATATTGTATTGAGAATGATATACACCAACACCAACATTACGATTTGATGTGTGCTTTGAAGCATCACAGTAAATTTGGTGCCAACCAGGCCAGCGCTCATCAAGTACAGCTTTAAAATAGGTATTGGCATTTGCGTCACCTTTTAAAATACCAGTGTTGATATGGATATCCGGAATGATAATGAGGGATTTAAAGTGTGTTTCAAAAAGTGGGAAACGAAATGAACGGTGTGTTGTTGCAGATATGTTTTTATAAGATCTGTAACTAATAACAAGATGTGGCAATGATTTGTGAGACCAGTAAGGCGATGAATCGGCTAGAACTGATAGTTGTTGAATTTTGGTAATTAATGGATGATTTGAAAACTGTAGAATGCGATAAAAAAATCTATGTGCTAAAAACTGTCTACGTAATTTAAGCGGCGGATCAACACATTCAACCTGAAGGGCGTTAATTGGGCTAGATTTCATAGCCCCAGTAATAATTCTAAGAGCTTTAGCTTGAATAGCATCTAATTCTTTCATACCAGCGACGTTAGAAGGTTCCAGCAAAAATGTTCCATAATCCAAAACGCTCCTAATCAATGCATTGTAAACTAGTTTTAATGAGAAAGGGTGCGCCCCCCACCAGACACCTGACAGGCATCTAAGGATGTTCAGAGCACGTTCACATTTTTCTGACACGTATTCACAATGTGGTTTTCCAGAGAGTTTAGAATCTAAAATTAGGCCTAAAAATTTTACTTGAGATTTTACAGGAATAGGTGTACTATTGTATTTTAAAGTTATTGGGGGAGGCATACGTTTTCTAGAGAAAAGTAGGGCACAGCTCTTGGATACAGATAAATCTAGACCATTTTTATCTAACCAGACCTTAAGAAGGTCTAATGAGGTAGATAATGAGACACAGGCATCATGAATTGAATTATTACAACTATAAATCACTACATCATCAGCATATTGTAGAATTTTAGAGGTTCCGAACAATGAATTTTCTAGGTCGTACGTGTAAACATTATAAAGGATAGGGCTGAGTACCGACCCCTGTGGGATCCCTTTCCATAGTTTCCTGCTTGAACCATTAATTGATATTATACGTCCAGATAAAAAATTTATGATAAAACGAATTAGGTTTTGTGGGACTTGTAACATAAGTAACTTTTTCTTTAAAATTGACAGGCAAACATTATCATAGGCTGATTTTATATCTAAGAATGCGGCTACTACAGATTCATTTTGGGTAAATGCTAGCCGAATGTCTGATATCAATATACCAGTGCTGTCCATGGTACTTTTCCCTTTCCTGAATCCGAACTGTGACCCTGCGAGTAAATTATTGCTTTCTAAAAACCATTCTAGTCTATTTTTGATGAGGTGTTCTGCTACTTTTGCTATGACTGGAGATAGAGCTATGGGTCGGTATGAAGAAGATTCGGATGGTTCTTTGTTGGGTTTTAAAATAGGCAACACTATTTGTGACTTCCAAGATTCCGGAATGTCACCTGTCAAAATCACAGAATTAATAACCTCTAAATAATAAAGTAGACTATTTTCTCCGAGATGGGAGAAAAAAGAGTAAGGAATCCCATCATCTCCCGGAGCCGAGTCCTGAACATAAGACAGAACACCTTTAAGCTCTTCCAGAGTGAAAGCGGAACTAAGGAATGAATTACTTGAATTTGAAAAGATCTGAACTAAATCTGGAGCTAGCTCTTGTTCTGGTACAAAGGAAGGTGCTAAGTTATTCAAAAAATCCTCGGTTAAAGACGGTGGAATTGTATGAAAAGTATTCTGAGATATCCCTGAACGAAAACGTTTAATATTTGTCCACATGACTGAGCAAGGTGATCTTGGAGAGATGGAACTGCAAAACTTTCTCCAGCTCTCAAACCGTTTTTCTTTTAAAAGCTTTTTTGTTTCTGATATAATATCTATTAAACTGTTGTAATTATCATTTGTCATGTTTAAATTGTAAACTTTTTCTGCCTCTTTCCTTTTCTTAATAGCCAAAGTGCAGTCATTATCCCACCAGGGAGGAGAAGGTATTTTGCCCTTAGAAGTATTTTTAATTGGAAAACTAGAATCAGCTGCTTCAATTATAAGTTTAGAAAGCTCTCGAGAACATAACTCTACATTTGTAGTATCTTTAGGTAAGTTTGATATGTTATCTTCTATGTGGTTTTTAAAATTTAGCCATTTATTTTCTATCAATCTATATTTGAGTCTAGGTTTCGGTGGAAGCATCCTAGATTTTTTACCTGGGAAAGATATAACTATGGGGAAATGATCACTATAAAAAGTAGAAGAGAGTGTGTGCCATGTAAGGGAAGCGGCTAGGGAAGGTGTTGTAATAGACAGGTCTACAGAACTCCGATGTTGGTTGAAACTTGTGCGACGTGTGGGTGAACCTGTGTTGAGAATGCAGAGATTATGTTCATTAATTAAGTTCAGAAGTTCTTCTCCATTGCTATCAGATTTAGTACTACCAAAGCATCTGTGATGAGAGTTAAAGTCTCCTAATAATATTAAGGGCCTGGGTAAAACCTTAAGGATGTTACTGAGTTCCTGGAATGAAGCAGGACATGGTTTGGTAATATATATTGACACAAAACATATACCAGTGATAAGGGCAGCTACTATAGTAAAATTATTGTGTGGAGGAAGTTGGATATAATTATACACAATATTGTTCTTAATGAGGAGTGCTACTCCTGCATATCTATCACTTCTGTCTTCTCTAAGACAGGAGTAACCTTTTAATTTAAAAACAGAACCTGGTCTAAACCAAGTTTCTGATAGGGCAATAATTGATGGGTCATACTTATTAGCTAGGTAAATAATTTCTTGCTTCTTATCATTAGCACTGCGACAGTTCCACTGCAACACCACATGAGGGCAGTGCATTGGAACTGCCGAAGCACAATTATTGTTCTTCAGACTGTTTTTCTGATGTACATCCATTATGGATGTATATGATTTTTTTCAATGATTCAATTATTGGTGCAGCGTGGTCTGATTTTATTATTGTGGACTGTGTAAGGGTGTTTATTAAAGCCATAATTATTCCAATTATGGACTGTTCCTCAGTATTTGAGGAATTTGCTTTGTAAGCATGTCCATTATTAGAACATGGCATGTCATATTCTTTTATGAGTTCTTGGTGAGCTGAGCGGTCATAACCTTTGGAAAACTGACGAGGTGAGTGTGGCTGGCGGGTAACAGTTTTTCTGTATGATATAATGGGTTGTGTTGGGGGTTGAATTTTGTTTGTTATATGTACAGGACGGCTAGCTGTAATATCTGAAAAGGAACGCACCACAGGTGCATGTAACTTATTCGCTTCAGCATATGAAATACATGACTCAGCCATTGAACGTTTTATACGTTTCTGCCTGTCCAACTCTGGACAACATTTGCTTGTGGCAAAATGAGACCCCGAGCAGAGACAGCAAGTGGCCTTATCTTCACTTATGGAACAGCTTTCACCTGTGTGTGCTTGTCCACATTTATAACATCGGGGCTTTGATCGACATAGGATCTTTGTGTGACCAAACCTTGTACATGAGTAGCATTGAACTGTTGGAAAGGTGTATAATTCGACTGGGAGAGCATTATAGCACATATAGATTCTTTTGGGCAACACTTGTCCATCAAATGTAAGTACTACGGTTTGGGATGGTTTCCACATTGGGGAGCTGTCTATTGAGGACTTGAAATTTAATCGACTCACTTTTAGAATTTTACCACATCCGAATGGGACATTTATATTATCCAATACTTCTTCTGGAGACCACTCTGCAGGTACTCCTCTAACGAGACCCATGCGAGTGACATTAAAGGTGGGTATGAATGCTTTCCAATTATTTTGTTTGAGACTTTGATGCTTTAGAAAGTCATTGGCTTTATCAAAGTGCGTAAAGGCAAGAGATATTCTGTTTCGACCAATTTTTTTCAAACTACCATTTACTATGCCATTAAAATTTTGTTTTTGCAGAAATTTCCCAAAGGCAATAGGGTGCAGAATCGTATTATCATTCGGATTTACTTGTTGACGTTGAATATGTACAATGTAAGGAGCCGCGTCTGTATTTTCATAAGTTAC
The DNA here is from genome assembly GCA_905404145.2 of Biston betularia. NCBI lineage: Eukaryota > Metazoa > Arthropoda > Insecta > Lepidoptera > Geometridae > Biston > Biston betularia. Next base: position 3,820,084 of record FR989885.1, read on the forward strand.
CCTACCTATAGGTGTAGGTTGAGGGCGGGTTGTCTGGTCAATATTTAAATTAATCGAGGAAGCCGGTTTGGGATTCTCCTCAATATTAGTTTCGACGGAGTCACATGTGCAATCTGTATTCTTAACTTCCGCAGAGGAGCCACGGCTTCGTCTGCGTTTATTGCAATGGCGACATATTTTGGTAGTGCGAGGGCGTTTCAGCTTGCGATTTGAAGCAGAAGAAGTATCTGTTTCCATGCCCGACTCGTTTGATATTGTAACAAAACATGAAGGTTGAGGAACAGAGCCCCCTGGGTCAGGGGGCTCCTCCATAATTGAGTGAGAAATATATGAAACTTACCGAAAATATACACGAACTAATAAACTAATAACAAAAGACAATAAAAATATACACAAATTACTCCCTCCTGACCACTATTTAAGATATTTAACAATTAATTTTTATTTAACATAAAAATTCCCGCCTTTCAAGTTAGACGTTTCCCGCGCTTTTTTTTCGGTTTTTCCTGAAATAATTATGTAAAATTAAAATTTCTCTTTCTTCTTTGTTTTTGGCGTCGCACTATGTACATTTACTAGTGACAAGCGATATTTTCAAGTATTTTACGAAAAGATCAAGTTGACTAACGATAAGCCACGCAAAGTCTTGGTCTGCACCAGTCATCCCCTGGTGCAAAGAATAATATTACTCACAAAGAGGAGTATGGTGTAGTGTCTATAGTCTATACTACAGGCTTCAATTGAGATTTGAAAGCAACGTATGTTTCTACTACCAGCTTTGATTGAGTTTTGGAAGCAACGTAAAAATTATATTTCATCGTTTTATTAGCTCACTTTCTCTCACTCGCGCACTTAATTCGAGACCTTATGTATAAAACACCACTGTTTTATACAAAAACTGAAAAAAATAATGTGGCGACATGACAACGGGCAAAATGAGACATTTCAAAAACAATTATTTTTTCGGTATCTTTTCTGTGATACATATCTATTCTCTTGACTTCACTTTCAAAACTGTATTTGCCTATAGCTCAAGCACCTGCCCTAAACTTTCTGGATTATTTCTAACTGCGATAAAAAGTAATATCATTCCCCGGTCTCAGATTTCCTAGAATGACGCGTTCGTTAAACATGACAATTGACAACACATGAAAAAAAAAAACAAAAAGATATCTCTATTTCACGAACCAACCTCAACTTATATAGTATACTCTAATTATATTTAATCAATCTACCGCACGGTGCCAATGTTGTTTGTGGTGGTGTACTCGTTCTGTAGGTTAAAACTTGGTCTCAAATCGTAGAGTTGTCACTCAAGACGATTTGTGAATAACCGTAGAGAACAGCTTATAAATATAGCTCGAGCCAAAAGAGTCAATAATTTTTCAGAAGGGATTTATAGACAACAACAACAAGAACAAGGACAACACAACATACACATACAAACAGGAAGGGACATACTTTTTTTTGTGTGTGTGCACTGTGCAGCCGGTAGTGTCAAACGGTGATGGAAAGCATTGTGAAAGAAATCTGCCTGTCTGAGGACTCATTAGGAGATTTATTCTATGGCTCCAAAATTACCCCGTATACAAACAAAAGTATCGAGTACATTATTTTTACATATTTATACCTACTTGTATTTTGTTCGATTGAGGCATCCCTGATTCGACCTACAAGCTGCGTTTAGTTATTGCTACTGAAGAATAAAAAAAAGAAAAAACGTCAATCTATTTATAAACTTTTAAGCCAAACCGTTCTAGCTTCTTACGGTTTAGGCAGGAAATTAACATTCTTATACTGAAAAAGATATCTATTTTTGTAAATTACTTCCTCTATAATGTAACCAAGATGACACGATGAATAGTGTTTGAACTGTGTGTAAAGCGATGCATGCGTGGGTATTAGATATTTCTTTTGCGTGGGAGTTCAGTGTAGGTGTAGAAGACAACGCAGCAAATCGGAATAACTACGTAATTTTGTAAATACGATCTAAAGATATTTATTGAAATAAGTATGAAATACAAAATACTCAATAATTATCTAAACTATTGTTCTTTGGTTTAGAATTGCGTTTAACAACACGTTTTGCGAAGTGTGGTAGAAAGAAAAAAGTTCAGCAGCGACTTGACTTTGACATATTGACAAATTCGGCAAAATAACAAATCAAAATCGCAAATATCTAAACAAAAATTTTCTAAAAGGATTTTTAATTCACCATCAAATTATTTATTTGATTGTTATTCGAATTTGAAAGTCAAAGTTATTATAGGAAATGCCAATAGGTCGTAAGCGTTGGAATATTCATGGTAAGTGAAATACATATTTAATCGATATCATAAAACTTGTTTTTCGCTTCAACTCTTCAATTAATTGGACCACCTGCAAACGAAACCTGTCCACAGTCCTTGCCAATTATAAATAATAATGAATCAACACAAATTTCCTTTCGTTTCCTTGACCAAGTTATCTTGTAATATGTTATACAAGACAACTATATTTGAAATGTAACCTTTTTAGATATAATAATAATGTAAGTACCTACTTATTTCATTTTTATAATGAATTGATTACATAGGTGTATAAGCATCGATTACATTTATCGATTGCTATGAAACAATGTGAACTGTGATTAAAATAAGTCATTTTAATACTGATCAATTTTGTATTGCATGCTGCATAAAATAATAGCAATGACTACCATGTCATAAAATTAAAATATTCTTACATATTTACTGTTCTCATCAGAAATTTTTTAAAATCAAATTTCAGGTGCTCTTTTGTTATTGAAAACATGTAAATCTGATGACAACCATATTTATGTGTATATAATAATACAATACCAATTGGTCTCCAATCCAATTTCATATCTTAAGTTAAACTCATATTTTACCAGTCTATGAAATAATAAGAATCCTGTTACGGTATGTAACTTGTTAAAAAGTGTTTTGTTTATGTTCTTCTTTTCTCATGTTATTGTTACCTGTTGTATGTATGTATATAGTACCAAGTTACCGGTTGGCAAGAGAAACAAGTTCCTGAGATTTAGAATTTCTTGTTTGGGTGCTAACACTTCCCGAGAGTGTTTTATTTCACGATAAAACAACTAATTTACTTATTTATTAAATTGTAATGTCATTTTTATGTTGTCAAGAAATGCTGTTTAACTGCTTAACACAGTTATTGTAATTGATTTTTACTTAGCTTAAAAATAACTTGCCAGAGTATTATTTAGTAGGATAACTGATTTAGAAGGAAATACTGATGTGATAACTGGTGGAGTAATAGATAATAGGCAAACTTAAACTTTATCCTCTACACTTAAATAGATAGAAAGGTTATTATTAAAGAAACGCAAGCATTACAGTTATCTCTGTTGGTATCAGTAGTTTTTTTTATGTAAAAAGTAATGATACGAACGAGACGTTCTCCTGATGGTAAGAGATAACACCTGGCCATGACTATTGCAGCAACACACAGAACTTCGAGTAACAATACAAAAAGTCCAGGGCATTGCTGCTTTGGCGCTCATTACTTTGAGACTTTCGATGGTTAGTCTCAACAGCCCAGTAATTTTGCTAGCTGCATTACCCTTCAAACCGAAACACAGACACTACTACTTGGCAGCAGAATAACTGGTACTGTGGTGGTACCTACCTAGACAACCTCCTGCTAAGGAAGTGTACCACCAAGTAGTAAGTTGCTGTACAACATTCATCGAACAAAAACGTAATGACCTTCTACAAAACCATTTTAAAATCTTAAAATGTGATAATGTGATAAATAAAATCAGTACTTATTAACATTTACGCTGTGACAGCTGAGTACCTGGTACTATGGTGCTACCTATCAGACAATCTTCTGTTTAGAAGATCCATTCCAAAGTAAAATTATTCTACAACATTATTTCTTGATGGATTTAATGATTTACCAGAGGGGTTCCCAAACTTATTTTGTCTACTGCCCACTTTGAGAATAAATTATTTTTTAGCGCGTCCATTTTTTTACTTACTTAAAAACCTTGACACGATTTTTATTTTATATATTCAATAAAACAGGACAGATATATGAACTATGCGGAGAGAAATATCGAACCGAGTTTCTTAGAGAAATATCGAACCGAGTTTCTGAGAACAATTTCTTAACTAATATTAGTTGATGTTCACAAGTTGTAGTTGAGAGTCGAGAGCTCATCCAGTTGGTGTCTAAGAGGCCTCCTAGCTAAATTAAATTACAAATCACCACCCAAGCCTCTACACAACGCCCCCATTTGCTTTATGGGCCTCTTACCACCCCCCTTTAGGCCTACAGCGCCCAAAAGGGGGTGTTATTGCCCACTTTGGGAAAGGCTGATTTAACACTATAAAGTATGCTTTCTAAAGAATATTTTGCTCCAGATGGGCCACAAGGTTCACTGAGGAGACTCCGGAACCAGCTTGCTGAAGACGGTTGCGCAGAGTCTCAGGTTGTGCTGGCCAAGCAGTTGCTGGATGAAAAATGTGGTGAGCTATTCTGAGATATAGATCCAAAAAATTAAGTTTAATATTGAAAGGCAGAAACTACCAGGCAATTGTCTGGCAGTTTATGCCAGACAATTGTTTTGTGGACACAGGTGTAATTGAAGTTCATTAACTATGGTAGATATGTTTATTATTGCTTATAGCTGGTAATTGGTAGCTGCAAGTTGGGACAAATTTCGAAATCGACAAATGACCTATTATGAAATAATGCATTATGACAAAAGTTTCTTTGTTCTCACTCATTAAGGATTCGATTTCCATACAAATTATTTTTTGCCATTTATGGACAAATGGAGCATAATTTTACAGTGAAATCACAGCTACTGGCATTTATTTTGGTCTTTATTTGCGGTAAATCACAATTGCTTGAATAAAACAGTAGACTATTGACTGAATGGCCTTTGCGGAGATGCTCCACAATTCTGCTAATGTCACATGGAATGATAGAATGCCACATGAAGAGATTGGGTTAAGTAAAGTATTGACTATATGTAATTGGTACAGTTCACAGAATTTTGTGCTTTTCCCCTTTTCTGTAACAAAACTATTAAAACTAACTATAGACAAACACAGGTGTGACTCACCTAGCCTGGAATAGAACTGGCTCTCATGTGAGGCTGACCGAACCGTTAGGTGTTTGGCGGCAGATTTTCAACTTGAAAGCGGTAGCTAGAAAAAACCCTATCACCATGCTATGGTTTCATAACGATGTTTTCCTTCACCGGCAGCTTAAGTTTATTGTTAGGGTTTGAATGAGAGGATTAGGGTGAACCGATCGCGCTAACCACTGAGCTATCATCACTACAAAATAGATCTTTTCAGTTGTTTGCTCTCTTGGCAGAATTCTTGGCTGTCAACTCGTTGGCATTCTTCGCATATGGACGCCTTTCTAGTACACTCATTACAGAACAGTGCAGTGCAGCCTTTATCTGGTCGGTCCATCGCAACGGGGATTTGCCGAGCGGTCTTGGTCGAGTTTGCCTAAAAGTCTAGTAGATAAATACAAAATGTACAGCGATTGTTTCGTCCTTTACAGAGTTGGAAGCGGATAAAATCTCTAACTTCAAGCAAGCACTGGAATGGCTGATTTGTGCCACAGAGCAAGCTCATCCGGAAGCTAGGAGAATGTTGCGAAGGTATTGGACATTTTTACCTTATAGAATTCACTTCGCGACAAAAATGCAAAAAAAGGAACACGGAAATTGGCCCACAAAAGGCGGTACAATTGGATTGAAAAAAAAAACAGATGAGTTAAAAACATGCCCCCTATATAATAATGCGCTGCGCGCTGGATGCGAGCCGCTACTAACCGGTCTTTATGGAAGTCAATGGTGGAGGCCTATGTCCAGCAGTGGACGTCCTACGGTTGAAATGATGATGATGATGATGATATAATAATGATAAATAAATAAATATCGTAGGACATTACACACAGAGCCATCTGACCCCAAACTAAGCAAACCTTGTACTATGAAAGTCAGATAACTGATAGAATACTTAAATATATACCTACTTATAATAAATACATAACACCCAGACACAAAACAAATATTTGTTTATACCACAAAATGTTTATTTTGGGTGGGAATCGAACCGACGCCCTTCAGCTCTTGGAGCAAACATACTACCAATGAACCAAGAGGGATATCTATTGAAGTTAGTTCTTTTTTAAACTGATCAAAATTGTGAACTTAATACGTATAGTTAAAATGAACCACGGAAATCTATCCACAAATGGTGGTCAAATCTGTTTATACCTACATATAGGTACATAAATAGGGTCGAATTGAAAACCTTTCTCCTTTTTTATATCGGTTAAAAAGAGTGGTTTGGTTTAGATTTTCAAACAAACAAGCTGATATGTTAAGATTAAAATATAATCACAAGCGCGTTTTAAGTAGGACGCCATCATGTAGAAAAGTCTCGCATGTTATTTTTAGATGCGGCAGAGGCAATTCTCAGACTGCATCGACTCTGCATTGTGTTTTATCAACTTGCTTGCTGGCTTCGAAAACGACGTCGAATTAATCTATAAAGGCCAGAGCACACGCGATGCTTTTAGTAAAGTAACTGCGATAATACTTTTTTTTATAAACAAGTTCTTATAATTAATACTTTTAGAAGAACTACACAGAAGAAACATGTATGTATATTGTACATAATTATTATGTTCGACATATAATGGTTTTATACCTACTATTTAGTGACGAAAATATGTTTTAAGAAGGTCATTCCAGTAATATTTTATTCCGCAAATTATTTATCATAAGATAACTTCTTTGTTAAACCAAACAGTTCTACGTCAATATTGTCAATCGAAAAAAAAAACACTGATGTTGATAGAGACACGTCATAATGGCATCATAACAATATCCACAAGATCCATTTCTGAGAAAGAAAATACAGCAAATTCCAAGCATAATGAAATGAGGTAACACATTATTGTTTTCGGAATTACTAGCAATTGAGGCGTAAACTAGCCATGCACTCTTATACGTGTTACGCCGTGATCACCACGTGTTTAGATCGAGCGTTCTGTTTCACTGTTAAACACAGATTTTGTGACCGTAAATGTTTATAAATGAGTAGAAATGTGGACGATTACGCGATTTGGAAAAACAAATGGGAAAGAGTCCGCGAAGAATTGCTGCGGACAATGTAAGTCAAGTCGTATTGATCGGCGCGAACCTCTGGTCTGGTCTGTAGGATAGCCTACAGACCAGACCAGACTTGACTTGACTTGACTATTTTCGATTTCTTTTTCTTGTTAGCTCTATAGAGAGCTAACAAGAAAAAGAAATCGAAAATAGAGTCGAAAAGGGTAAAGAATTAAAAAAAAAGTAGAGGTTTTAAAATGTGCAAAAATGTGCCTAATTGACAAGTTAATAAAAGTCATGCTTTATGACATAAAATATACGAGAATTGTTAAAATAAGTTTAAAGGTCCACAGTTGCTGACTCAAGATCCGTTCGTGGCGTACATGATAGACCTATGCATCGGGTCCTTTGTTATAATCGCCCTAATTCACTTGAGAAGCCTATTAGCGTTTTTAATAAATGCTACATCAACTTTTCGCCGACGTGAAATATCACCTAAAAAGTTTATTTTGATATTTATACCCTCTAGTAGCAAGGCGTTTTTTTTTTTTCAGTAATGTGCATTGCATTGCAGCGATGACTTGGACTTAGTTGTGTTACTCAAACTTCTATGTACCTACACGATATTAACTTAATTTGTTATTATATATTAATTATATTAATTAATTACTAGCTTACGCCCGCGACTTCGTCCGCGTTGAGTTAAAAATTGTCCCAAGTCCCTAGCGGTATCTCATACCTACTTGTAACTGTTTGTCTCTGTTCGTTTTTGTGTTTTTATGTTACAGAATAAAATCTTTTACTTTCTTTCTTTAGTTCCCGATAAAAGTATTACTATTTATTGTCGTATTTTTTATTGTAGTACCTACCTACCTAACCAACCTCTTTCTAAGAAATTGATTGCGTTTTTGTTTAGGTGCATCCGGAGCGGGGTGATTGACGAGGATAGCGCGGCGATAGTCCGCGCCAAGTCCTGCCTCGCCGCCAGTAGACAGGAAACTGTCGCAAGGAAGGCTGCGCGCGATCTGTTTGCCAGGTAAACTACCCGCTTTTTTAACCCGCGACGCAAAAACGACAGGGTGTTATAGGTTTGACGTGTCTGTGTTTTTGTGTTTCTGTCTGTGGCATCGTAGCTCCCGAACGGATAAACCGATTTTAATTTTGCTTGAAAGGTGAATTTGTCTGGAGTGTTCTTAACAATGTTTGATGAAAATCGGTCCAAGATAGCCGCCGCCACAAAATGATTACATATTTTTTCACCCTCTCAATATGGGTAACAAATAAAACCTTTCAAACCTTCGTAGAATTATTTGTTACTTTTACCATTTTGAGTTCTATGACCTTTTACTAGTCGCTCACTTAGAGCGAAGTGATACTTTCTCTACAATTTGTAAAGTTCTCAATATTACCAACCTATATTACAAAGCTGTGCCATGATTACTTTCCATCCAAAGGTTGCGTGGAATGAATCGCTCTAGGCGATAAGACCGCCGTTGTACGCCGTACAATGTTTAGTTGTTAATTAGTCTGTTGTTTTTGTTTTGTTAATATCTATTTTTTTTGAGTTTCGTATGTTATGTTTGGCGTATTAAAATTTATATAATATATAAAGTATATTTGACTTCCAATCAAAAAGTTTAAAAAAATTTAATATAAATAATTATTTTAATTTTAACAATATCATTTTTTATCTTATTAATTTCTAATATTATAATATTAATATCTATTATTTTATCTATAATAAAGTGATCATTTATTCCATTTTTTGAAATTATTAATTTATTGTATCCACAATTTAATTATACAATATATAGGCTATCTATCTATAAAAGTCATACGTGTCAAAAAAACTAATTAATTAACACTAGGTCCACCGGTCGAGCCCGCCGCAAACATACCCATCAAATTGGCGACATTTCCTATTTGATTGCTATAGAAATTATTTCTTATGCAAATTTAACATTTTGAACCGACTTCAAATAAGTGTTTCCACTTTTTGTTTTTAATGTTGTCAGCCTATCGAACGGCGAGCAATATATCACGACAGCGCAATTGGAGCGGCGAATACGCGAGATTTGCAATACGACGCTGCGGAAAGAGAGCGAAGACAGCGACGAGCCGGGAGATGACGAGCCAGGTACCTTGTTCTTCTATCGTCACATTTCATTATTACCCACCGGGGTTCATGTCACCCGGGGATAGTGTAGCTTCCCAACGGTGAAAGAATTTTTGAAATCGGTCCAGTAGTTTCGGAGCCTGTTCAATACAAACAAACAAACATCCTAGATCGTATCTTCTCTTTTGGTAACAGGCGTGATGGTGGTCAAACGTGAGCCTGTTATTTTTGTTTTGTTATTTGTGTGTTGATATTTTGAGAATAGTTATTTACATAGTAGGTAGTTTGTTTGTTTGATTTTTTTATTTCGTTTTGTTATATTTGTTGTTGGTATTTGGCTATGTTTGTTTTGTTTGACCGACAAGGGCTCACCGGAAGACCAGCGCTGGCCATACCAATTAGTATGACCAGTATTATGCTGAGGTGAGCTCATATTTTGTAACTGTTTGTCTCTATTTGTTGTTATTTTTGTTTTTTTTTTGTTCTATGTTACAAAATAAAATTATTTTCTTTCTTTCCTTCAAACAATCAAATCTTTCCTCTTTGTAATAGTATAGATTATGTTTAATGTTTAATTTTTAGTTTTGTAATTCGGATATATGTTAGTGTATTATTTCTGAACAAAAAAAAATTAAATCGACAGCCCTGTTGGCTCATTGGTAGCATGTCTGCTTCAAGAGCTGTGGGGCGTGGGTTCGATTCCCACCCAGGACAAGCATTTTGTGATATAAAACCAAATGTTTGTTCTGTGTCTGGATGTACTGTATGTATTATAAGTATGTATTTACAAAAAAAAAATATATTTAAGTATTCTATCAGTTATCCGACTCCCATAGTACAAGCTTTGCTTAGTTTGGGGTCAGATGGCGCTGTGTGTATATTCCTGCGATATTTATATTTATTTATATTTATAATTATTATTATATTATTAAGCTATGCCAATGCGACCAATGCAGTCACATGGAGTTCACAATTTAATACTTATGTAAAGGTGCCTTTAAAACCTATCTGGCTCGCAAGTCGTAGGGTTTGAATTCTTAGAAGATTTGTCTCAATCTTTAATGTTGTTCTCAGAGGCGCGCGCATTGGACGGACTAGAACCGCAACCGCCGCGATTGGAAGGACTCCAGGCGGGCGACACTCATGCTAACGGTGCACTACGGACGCACACGCCCGATGAAGGTACTTTTCGTTGCGATTGTGAATAGCGACATCCGAGTAATTAACAAAGGAACGGAACGACCTGCGTTCAACCATCAAATTTTGGTGTTTTGTCGAGTGTTTATGCATAAAAATGATGGTGTTTTCATAAAGTCCCGAATCACAAGCGCGAGTGCGAGAAAATAATATTATGTGGTGAAACATAACTTTTTGTGTTGCTACCAAAACTCCATCGAAGCATTAATAAAGTCGTCACTACTTTACTAAATCATGACTGGACTTGACTGACACGGACTGTACTTGACCAAGACTGGACTTTATCTATAACTATAGCTACGAGGCAAATTATTTAACTTTTGTAACTTGATTAATATAAAACACTTGACACTGGCCAATGCTCAAAACCAAATAAAAAAAAGTGAATAAAAACTTTCAACTAAGACCTCTAAAGACTCTGGCGATGTAGTGGCGCCTTTATTTTACTTTACAATTATTTTCTCATTATTTCAGAATATCAAGACACATGCACACCAAGCGACGACATTCGGAATTTAACAGTGGATAATCTAGTCAACGCGGCCGTAGATTACTGTCAAGGCGAATTGCCTCTCGTCTCGTACGAACTTACCCTAACCGACCCTAGTCTCAAGGCGTTAGACCACATCCCCCTTTTACAACAGGCTTTCCTTCATCCCATAGTTTTTATACAAGTTTTATACCTGAAACTGTTATATTATTTCGGTTCTTTTACATTTCGACTGTCTAACGTTGAGTTATCATTGCTTCTGATTGCGTATCTCTCGGTAAACAGTGAAAATTTGTACAATTTGGTTCCCCTATTACTATATTATGTCAGTTTTATCGCAATGGTAGTGAGTACATTCAAAATGTTACATGCGAAAAGGCAGTTTATAGATTTTCGCAAATGGTCTGGTTTATTTTTGAGGTACAGCGACGGGAACCTACAACCGGACGTGTCTGAAAATTTGTTTGTTAGAAACAATTTAGGTCCGTTTCTTCAGTTTTTCTTAGCGATGTTTATAAATTTATTTTTATATCCTTTCATATCTACACAGTGGGTACCTTTTTCCGAATTTTGCGTTCTATCTTTCTTCCTCATGTTTTTAACACTGTTTTCGTTTGGAACTAATAGAAATCCTTATCCAGATATACTAGCGTTAATGTCTTTCGGTATCAACGTTCTAGCTAAATATCCGTATGAAAAGGACACTGTGGTGCATCAAGGATGGAGATTTTTAGATTTACACATATCGAATTACCCGTCGTATATACTAGGGAATAGTATCGAGTTTTGTTTGAACGCGCGTATGTTCTTTTGTTTGCTGATTCCAGCAATTCTGTTCTTTATGGCTAGGAGGAGTAACTGGGAAGGGTTTTTCAAGTACACACTTCCGCATTGCGTTACTTTGAGTTGGTTGCAAATGTTTATAACTTGTTCCCATGGTTGTACTACTTATGGCCTTATAAGAGGTACTTTGGCTTTGGTATGTTCTTTCTTGTTTTTGCCTCTGATTGGTGTTGTTACCGTTACATTGCCTGTTATAGCGTTTTTGCAATACATTACGCTGTCAAGGGTCGTGTACGCGGCGTCGGTTATTTTTTGTTTGTCTGTTAGTTTGGGTGTCACGTGTCTTTTGGCTAGGTCTGAAACTACGAGGAAGTTTATCACGCCTTTTCAGGTGAGACACTTTTTTTTAACGCGTATATGTACCTATGTGTTTTACCTACAAGTATTTCATCTGGTGATTTCAAATGTCCTTGAATATTTATCCTACTAATTCCACTAATATCTATTATAAATGTGAAAGTTTGGATGGATGGATGGATGTATGGATGTTTGTTACTCTTTCCCGCAAAACACTACAAAACGGATATGGATGAAATTTGGTATAGAGGCTTTGATGAGGTACTTGGCGGTAGATTTCCTTAGCAGGAAGTCTTCTAGGTAGGTACCACCGCAGTACCAGTTATTCTGCCGCTAAGCAGTAGTATGTAAACATTACTGTGATCCAGTTTGAAGGGTACTGCAGCTAGCGAAATTACTGGGCTGTTGAGACTAACCATCGAAAGTCTCAAAGTAATGAGCGTCAAAGCAGCGATGCCCTGGACGTTGTTTTGTTATTCAAAGTTCTGTGTATCGCTGCAATGGTCATGGGCAGGCGTTATCTCTTACCATCTGGAGAGCGTCTCGTTCGTCTCATTACTTTTTACATTAAAATAAACTCAGACCCTGGATTAACTCATAGGATTTTTACCCTTGAAAAATGTAGTGTTCACGTGGAAACAGCGGGCGACCCAGCGGGGCGCAACTATACTAGTTGCGCCCCGCGTTAGTTACTAGCTGAAGGTTCCCTAAATGTCAGTATTGTTGTACATTTATACATATTTTTATTTTCAGCTTTCGATCGGCCTAATAACTCTTGTCTATTTCGGCAACCAATTCCTTATATCCGTTCAGGACGACGGCATACCGTCAAGTTTGATCGAATTAGTTGGCGACGAGAAACGAAGTATAAAGAATCTATTGAAAAACGAATTCATGTCTGACTTCGATGAAAACAACTATCAGATAAGCTGGGACGACTATTACCAACATTGCAATAACCCTTCGTGGGTGGATTCCAATACGGCAGCGACACAAATCAAATGTTCAATACTAGATGGCGCTAGCGTCAATTGGGACGGATACATCAAAGAAGTCAATCTTGTGAATGTAAGGAACACGTGGAGCGCCGTGATTGGCTGGTTGCCGAGTATACTGCAAGAGTATTTGAAGTGTTATTACGGCGAGGAATATTCGGTCTTGTGTCGAGAGGCGGAAGGTCGACAGTCGGTTAGGGAGTGCGAATTCGTCACGAGCGTCGCGGGGCAAAGTGGAAAGAGTTGCCATTTGAATAATTTTAACGAGTAAGTATTTTTTTTGTTTTACTTTTGGCATCGCAAGAGTTGCCATTTGAATAATTTTAACGAGTAAGTATTTTTTTTGTTTTACTTTTGGCATCGCAAGAGTTGCCATTTGAATAATTTTAACGAGTAAGTATTTTTTTTGTTTTACTTTTGGCATCGCAAGAGTTGCCATTTGAATAATGTTAACGAGTAAGTATTTTTTTCTTTTAATTTTGGCATTGCATTTTTTGCATTCTGCCAGTGTTGTAGAATGGCTTACCTTTAGTTTTTCCGCCGAGTTTTTATCTACCTAGCTTTGATCAAAAAGCAATACCCCGGGTTTTGCAAGTGTCTATAGGCGGCGGTCTGTAGGCACTTACCATGGTGACTCGTAGCTTGTTTACCACTTTTTCTCATTAAAAAAAGTGGCTTTTGGATACTTGGTGGTAGATCTCCTTAGCAGGAGATTGTCTTGGTAAGTACCATCGCAGTACCAGAAATTCTGTCGCCAAGCAGTAGTGTGTAAACATTACTGTTCTTGTTTGAAGGGTACTGCAGCTAGCGAAATTACAGGGCTGTTGAAACTAACCATCGAAAGTCTTTCTCTTTCGATGGTAATGACCTTACATGACCGCCCAAAAGAGTAATGTTTTCAGTTCATGTTTTTTTTTAACTTAAACATAATTATCTACGTTTGGCCACCAACTCGCCTGATGTAAAGCGACGGTGCGGCCTAGGATGGAGCACGCTGATCTAGAAGAAATCTATTCACTTAAAAACGTCCAAATGTTTCTCTTTATTCCGCCAGAACTTTCAAACGCCTGAACACATTTTGATGTATGAGGTATCGTTAGAATCATTACATATTACATCGTGTTTTCTAATCTTGGTTGCCTGGAAGAGATCGCTATTAGCGATAAGGCCGCCACTTGTGACACAAGCTTATAAGATTATTTTGTTTTCTGTACCGTTTTTTGCTATTTTTGGTGTGCACAATAAAGAGTTTTTTGAGTAAAACAAATTTCGTTGTTTCAGGTATACTTACGAAGTTAAACTCGTAATGGAAGCGAGTGGAGGTCTTTTAAAGCGTCACACAGAGATCTCAGTACTGTTCGATCATTTCTTCACCAACTACACCCGCCTTCTAAGATCTGACGACAGAATCCGCTTTAGAGGGACGCTGTCAAACGAAAACGGACCTTACAACATTGGCACAAAAGCTCTTAATCTAAAAGCTTACGAAATACACTGTTTGGAATGTAAAGAAGCCCGTGGAACTCTTACTTCTAAAGTTCCATCTAGTAAATTCTCCGCACTATTTAAGGCAGTAGTGAACGATTGCGTTGTATCTACGAAATATATATTGAATTTTGTATTAAACCCAGTGATAGTTTTCAAATGAAATGTTTTGTTTTGTGATTAAATTATTGTAAATGATATTGTTGCATGTTTGAGTGAATTTAGAGGAGATAATGTTTGTTGAGCGTTGCGTGCGTACCTTATTTTGTGGGTTATACGGTCGAATTTCCAATGCAGAGTAAATTACATTTTAGCAATCCCTATTTTGAAGGCTTTAGGTTCTATAGCACTACCAAAGTAATCACCGAGCGAGCGAACTGCCAAACGTGCCGGCACTACCAGCGATGCCCTACCCCCGCGCTTGACTACCCGCAACATCTGAACGTCACGCTACTCCCACCTACCTCCTCATTCCGCGGGCGATCCGTGATTACTTTGGTAGTGCTATAAACACATACTCTCTAAAGTTTAAAAGGTTTGTCATGTCATTTTTGAGAAATTACTGCACTTAGTTTAAGTTGCCGTTTTCGCCCACTAGGGACGCTGATACTCTTTTCATACATACATACATACATACATACATACATACATACATACATACATACATACATACACATACATACATGCATGCAAACATACATACATACATACATATGTATTTGGTTTTACATAAACATTGTTACTCACGCTTGCTTAAGACTGATTATGTAGCGATGATAGCTCTAATATATACCACTTTCAATTGAAAATCTGTCGCCAAGCACCGAACGGTGTGTTTCGGCAGCTTCATTTGAGAGCCAGTTCCATTCCAGTCTAGGTGTGTTTACCATCTTTTACCACACCGCCACTTAACATCAGCCTGACGGTTAGCCTGACAAAACACTAAATAAAAATGAAATGATTAATATACCCTACGTGTAATAATAACAAATCGATTGACACCGATCGATCGATTGATTCATCAAAATCGAATGTAGTTTTGGTCTTACTTTAGAAACACACTAAATACATACATACATAGATTGCTAAAAAAACAACTCATCTTTTTGGCTTTGTCGTAATATGCAATATGTTAGTTTTTTTTCTCCAATTCGTGAGTTCCGTTCTTCATAGCACTGCCTTTCCGCGTAACCAGTTAAAGGATATCTGAATGTTCTAGAATACACGAGTAAGGTTATATTTCATGCCATAAGGCCATATTAAATATTTAATACTTTATTAACGGGTTTCTTGACATAGGTAGCTACACAAAAAAAAATGGTCTACGCAAATGTGTGTGTTATTAATAAATATTGTTAAATTGTGTCTAAAATACGAGAACTGATAAACATATTTCTCATGTAGTTTTTATTAATCGTGGTCAATGTGATTGTACCACTTGCCATATATTTTTTCATAATGCTTAAATCATTCTTTATATTTCATAATATATCTATAGATAAATAATACAGAACTAAATATGTACCTAAATAATATACAGGATTATAAGCTTGGTGTATTAAACCGAAAGGGTGTGAATCAGTAATATTTATTGGCTAAAATAAGAATAATGTAACAGGCAAGCCACTTGTACAAAAAAAAATATCTTACGATTGCACTTTAAGAGCGCACCTAATGCCAGAAAAACTGAAAAAGGGGCATTTTCGATGCCACTCTTCGATATTAAGAAACATAAATATTACAACAAAAAAATTTTGGAGTGTGGGTTTAATCCTAAAGAAGTAAACTAGCCGGATATAATTTTGAAAATAGGTCGATGTTTTTAACAAACAAAAAAAACTACAAATGCCGCAAAAAAAATCTATTTCAATTCAAATACTCGAAATTGTCAGCGATGACCCCACCCCACATTATTTTTTATGAATAAAATAGCACTTGTTTTAGTAATGACACCAATTATTTTTTTAATTTGATGTAAAAGTTTGGAGTAATGAAATAAAACTCGGTCAAAAATATACCTCGGATTTCAAATCATGCAATTCTCGATCTTACTTTTTAATTTTATGAATCTTCTTTCTGGCATTAGGCGCTCTCTTAATTAATGAAGCTATAATTAATTAAGAAGTTGATAATAACGAACATACTTCTATTTGCAGTGGAGGCTCCGTTTATTTGTTACACATAAATGAGAATTCCGATAACCTCATTGGCATATTCATAATTCATAATTCATTTATTGCGTATATGGGTATAATAGATATTTAAAAAAGATTACAAGCGCCATATTCTGCCTTGCGGCATGCAAAACTTAAGATTAACGTAACAAAATTAAACATTACAAAAAAAAAACTACTGTCAGTGATTCGTCAAATCAAAAGCAAAAATTAAATGAAACAAAAATGTCAATGATATAAAATGTCAAGCAATAAAATGCAATTGAATTAAACACAATTTCGTCCGAGCATAAAAAAAAATGAAATAAAAAATATTAAAATATAAATATTATATTATCTTCACTTAATTCGTAAAAAGGGTTGCTTTCAAAGAAATTTTTAACGGTTTTTTTACATTCGATTCCATAATACATTTACGATTGTGAAAAAAAATGCTATTTCATATACATATATGTGAGTACAATGACCCTTTCGGCTTAGTGCAGCCAAAGCTTATAACCTTGTTTATGTAGTTAAACAATAAGACTAATTTTGATGGTTTTACTTGACAGTGCTACTAAAATGTTGTCTTTTCCTTTGCAGTCCTTTAGACAAGTTTCAATTAGTCTAGAACTGTCAACTTCTTTTAAAATTGGTCTCAATACACAATTAAGTACCTAAATAATATATATTATATAGTAGATCTTTTTAGAATACATTTAGAGATATATTTATGTAGTTAGTGTTAAAATATCATCGACTGAATTATAGAGCTATGTTTTAATGTATTGTTGATTGTATTTTATTTAAAACCAACTATTCATAAGTATTTTACCAGAAAGCGCTTCAAAAATATTATGAATAATAAATTCTGCGCCACCACCGTCGCCATCATCATCACCTCCACCATCACCATTATCGTCATCAGTCTATCGTAGTCCACTGCTGGACCTAGGCATATCCCAATCACGCCACTCAGCCCAATCTTGGATTTTTTGCTTCCATCTACCGCAAGCTGTCTTACGTATATCGTCACTCCATCGAGTCTCAGGGCGTCCTACGCTACGTTTGCCAATTTACGGTCTCCACTCCAGAACACGTCAACCCCAGCGGTTATCGGTTCTGCGATAGGTATGTTCACTTTCAGCTCATTGCCACTTCAGCTTGTTAATACGCTGAGCTATGTCAGTGACTTTCACCATCATCGCCATAATAAGCCTACCATAGTCCGCTGCGGGATTTCCCAGGACACGCCACTTGGAACGATCTAAGCCCAGCTTGTGATGGCAGACGTGATAGCAAAAGTAAAGTCTGCTCCAGTCAAGCGCGGCCTGCCCTAACGGCGATACTTATTCTTATTTCTAACCCCCCGACGTAAAAACGACGGGGTGTTATAAGTTTGACGTGTGTGTGTCTGTCTGTGGCATCGTAGCTCCCGAACGGATGAACCGATTTTGATTTTGTTTGTAAGGTGAATTAGTCGGGAGTGTTCTTAGCTATGTTTGATGAAAATCGGTCTAAGATGAGCGCCGCCACAAAATGGCGGATTACATATTTTTCACAACTCGCTCAATATGGGTATCAAATGACTAGTAGAAAACTACTCACCTGACGGGGATTTTTAAAATTTTTAATTTACGACGTCGAGGAAGCATCATCACAGCGGACTAGGTATCCGTGGATCCTGGTTTAAATAGGCGACTATTAAAATTTTATGTAAGTAATTTGAGGCCTTCTGAGGAATAAAAACCTTGTTGTTAGAGATTGAAAAAGCGGGGGCTACTTTATAAACTGTCTTTATTTTGTAAGCCTAAGTTTTCTTTTAATGTAAAAGTAATGAGACGAACGAGATGCTCTCCTGATGGTAAGAGATAACGCCTGTCTAATACCATTGTCGCGATAGGTACATAAAACTTTGAGCAGCAAAACAAAGCCCATGGCATTGCTGCTTTGGCCTTCATCACTTTGAAACTTTCGATGGTTAGTCTCAACAGCCCTGTAATTTTAGCTAGCTAGTTTAGGGTTTAAAAATTATGAAAACTAGAATTATATCGGAGAATTCCTATTTGGACAGCAAGTCCAAATAGGAATTCTCCGATATAATCTGGGTGTCTTTAAGTGACTAGTGTATGGGTTTCGCTCAGGCAAGCATGCTTCATCGTAGACTTTATTTTCACTTCAGGTCAGGTGATGTTGCGCAAACCTATTTGCCACTAAAAACAAGTTAATAATGTTACTGTACTGTAATGAAACCATCGAGTACCTACTGTATTAAAACGAGGTAATTTATTTGTTTACAATTCTTGATAAATAATAATTAATATTGTTATTCCTTGAACTTGCTATCTTAAAAATAATGTTTACCTACATAAGTATTTTAAGCAGTATATAGGTAATGGTTGTTTACTTTTTAATGGGTAGGTATCTGGATTTGCAAATACGGTTTTTGTGTTTACAAAAACAAGTGCAAAGTGCAAATTTTTTCAGTTCCTATTTATCTAGTAGAAATAACAACATCATCCCAAAACTACTATTTTTTTCAGATCTGTTGTATGGCTTTACAGGTTATATTAGAAAAGTTAATATGGTTGTTAAGTTTTCTTAAAATTTTCTAATTTTCTTTGTCCTGACAATAAGCACCTAATAAATAAAAAACAATTATCCGATTTGGTGCAGTCATTTGGAAGTTATGGTGTTTGTTTTTTTTTACTGATTGTTCTGGGTACAGATAAAACGAAACATTCTCATGATGGTAAGGGATAACATTTTACGATATAGTGAAAGTATTTCGTAAAATGTGTATACTACGTACTTAGATCATTAAATAAGTTTATAGTTCCTGTCGTGTGCCAATCAAGACGTATCAGAGGGTAACTTTTGACGGTTATTTCATTAAAGTTTTCGCCCGCGGTGAGCCTGACAGGCGGTGGCGGTTCGCTCGGAAATTCTGCCATGCCAGGTGTAGCCGGAATGCCTATACTACTCATACCTACCTATATTCGGGCCATTGTTCTTATTGGCAGTCAATAGCCTCGCCATAATAGTTTTTTTCTCTTTTTACTCTCCGGCTATGGCACTTTCCTGCATTGTGCCAATTCTCATGTGCCATATTCTTAGAAGATGCCATAATAGTGACGTTTTTACAGCTTTTTTTTTACAATGAAATGGCTTACGATTGATCTCCATATTGCCTGATTTTAAGCGACGATGCGGTTTCTGATATCGCACGTATGCCTAAAAGAACCCGATTCATACACTCAGATTGTATCTACTGTGATCCACACAGTTATGCAGGCATTCTACTGTTATCAGTTTGCAGAAAAAAGCGGAATTTTGTTCGTTAAGAGTTTTTTTTCAAACTTCTGATGAACTTCTAGCTGTCCGATGGTGGAGTTTTAGTATTCTAATATAAGAGTAGGTATCCAGTATCAATATATCCGGATATAAGCGTCCTCATAACGCATCTAACACAGATACTGATGTTTACTGCGGGATCGTCCATTTTATTTCCCCATTACGTCCAGTTATAGGTATCGATTATGTCCCATGTTATTACTATTTGTCCGGCTTAACCTTTATTTCTCGTTTTATTTGCGATGCAATCTGTTTCCGATACCGTGATGTTTCATTGCGGTTAATGCTGCTTTGTTCCGAAGGTAAACCTAAAGTTAAAAGTAGAGTTACTGACTGGTTAAATATATTAAAATATTTTATAGTTGGCTGGTGGTTGATGCTAAAGGTTTTGTCATCTTATCGTTCTATTAAATTTAGTTAAGACAACTATTTCAAAAATTTGGTACCTATGTATTTCTAGCTCTGGTTAGCGTGGTTGGTTCTTACACCGAAAAGCGTGGGTTAAAATCCCAACAATGAGCTTGAACTGTCAATAAAGGAAAATATCAACAGAAAGCTATAGTATGGTGGTAGGGTTCTTTCTAGTATTCCGCTGGCTAGCTACCACCCTCAAGTTGAAAATCTGTCACCAAGCATCTAACGGCGTGTTCCCACAGCCTCACTTGAGAAATAGTTCCATTCCAGGCTAGTTGTGTTTACCATGTTCGATCACACAGACAATGAATACCAGGTGAGCTGCGGTCAAACACCTAGCCAGTCAACCGTAAAAAAAATATTACTTGGTAATTCTATCTCTACACTCTATAAAAACTAACATAATAATTCTATTTTCACAAACCCAAACAACATAGATCACAAAAGTTAGCTACCTGAGGTAATTAATCTTTATCTTACTAAAAGTAGGTACTTACTTATTTTTAGGACCGAAGTAGGTAACTTGCAAGTACAAAAATCAGATTACTTCCTTGGCAACAACTTACATTACGGCTTTGTAATGTCACAGTTAATACTATAAAAGAGACACAGGTTAGGGTCAACTATATATAGCTACATTCATTGCTAGATGCAAGACACTGTATATTTAGACAGACACACATTTGGACACAATATTACACCTATATATAATTCACACTTAACACCCGAGAGCCAAGCTCAGGCAGGTGTGTTCTCGAAGACGACTAGGATTCAAGTGACTGCAAGCGGTCGAACCATCACGAACGAAGAGAAGTAAAAGCGCCGCGGTTTCCGTTACGGTGATACCCATCAACAGCTGGCACGTAGTTCCCGGTTTAAACTTTAATTGTTTTGCGTTCTGAAAGGCGGTAAATACAAGTGCAACAACATGTCGTTAACAACAACTAAGATTACCTATAAGAGACTAGGAAGCGTCTAGATGATTTTAAATAAGACGCTGCATAGTCCGAAATACGTTTTTAGCAAAAAATTTAAGACGTAATAGTTTTAATTAAATTCATTTTTGCAGTCAGCGATCGCTGTCATAGTAAAAATAGGCAAAAATAATTATAGCTAGCTTCTGCCCGCCCGACTTCGTCCGCGTTGAGTCAAAAATGGGATTCAGAGAAATAAAGTATATTGTGTTAAACAAATTGCCGAGAATATAAGTGAATTCGTAATGGCTGCATGCCCCTATAAAATAGCTATTTTATCTGTAACTCATATGCACGGATGGATATATATCTATTATCTGTAAAATATACCACAATATATATATTTTTTTTATTTATAAGTTAAGATGCGGTCTACGATAGAGCACTTGCCTAGAAGAAACAGATTCAATTTCGACTGGTTCTACTTCTGTTTTTTCTGTGTCATCATTGTGAAAATACCTTCAACCTCCAAATGTTATTTCCTAAGCTTGTAAAGAAAACATTAGGGACGGAACCCTTAGGGTCATTGTGGGCTAAAAGTCTCCATCGACCTTTGTAGGGTCCTCAATTAAGTAATCTTATTGATAGCTCTTAAAGCCTCCGACTAGATCTTTTATGGCAGTGGTGGCCAACTTTATAGCTATGCGGGTTTATTAAATCTCGTTAACGTTGAACGTAGCAATGATAGCTCAGTGGTTAGCGCGGTCGGTTCGCATGCCGAAGGGCGTGGGTTTAAGCCCCAATAACGAGATTGAGCTGCCAATGAAGGAAACATCGTGAGGAAACCATAGCATGGTGGTAGGGTACTTTCTAGTACTCGGCTGGCTAGCTACCACCTTCAAGTTAAAAATCTGCCGCCAAGCATCTAACAGTGTGTTCCAGCAGCCTCACTTGAGAGCCAGTTCCATTCCAGGCAAGGTGTGCTTTAGGTGGGCGTGGGTTCGATTCCCACTCAGGACTAACATTTGTGTGACTAACATCGATGTTTGTTCTGTGTCTGGGTGTACTGTATGTATTATAAGTATGTATTTACAAAAAAAAAAAAGTATTTAAGTATTCTATCAGTTATCTGTCTTCCATAGCACAAGCTCTGCTTAGTTTGGGGTCAAATGGCGCTGTGTATAATGTCCTATGATATTTATTTATTTATTTATTTATTTAGTATCTTCGACCACACCGTCACTTACCATCAGGTGAGCTGTGTGGTGTGAGCCTGTCAATTATATAAAAAAAAGGTTTCAATGTTTTTTTATTTATATTAGGTACATTTATTTAAATATTTTGCCACTTAGGGACCAATTTGAGTCGCCTATAGTTAAGATAATTGTTAAGACAGCCATAACTCACATTTAAATGAAAAACACAAAACATTTTTTTCCAATAACTATTAAGATATTCGAGGGTTCGTCTCTTGCTTTTTGTTAGCTGCAGTACTCTTCAAACTAGAACACAGGAATGTTTACACACTACTGCTTGGTGGCAGAATATCTGGTACTGCGATGGTACCTACGTAGACAATCTCCTGCTAAAGAGATCTACCACCAAGTAAACAACAAAAATTTAAAAAATAGTTCAATTTTGGAAAATATTACATTAGGGCGCTATGATCTCTCCAACAAAGACACTCCAAAGTTTACTTATAATAAGAATAGGTCATTTATTTCAGACCATTTACACTCACATATTATAAAATTTAAATTAAAACACAACGCTTACACTCATTAAAATTTAAATTGAAATAAAAAATGTTGATACAAATGTCACTCAATAAAATAGAATTTAAGATAAATAAATATACAATAAATATGCTTCTGTATAAAAAATAATTTACAAAGAAAATCACAAATAAGAATTGACTCTATTTACGGAACATATTATCAAGAAAAGCGGGCGTGGAACAAACATCTTAGCGGGCCAAACATTTTCAATCGCTGTTTTAGTTAACACATCACTGTCAAAGTTTTTTGCACGTATCAGATTAACAGTTAAACAGTAAAATGTATTAACAGTTACATAGCTCTTCGTACATTTTTGTAATTTAAATAATGAGAGGAACGAGACGCTCGCCTGATGGTAAGAGATAACGCCTGGCCATGACCATTGCAGCGATACACAGAACTTTGAGTAACAAAACAAAGTCCAGGGCATCACTGCTTTGGTGCTCATTACTTTGAGACTTTCGATGGTTAGTCTCAACAGCCCAGTAATTTCGCTAGCTGCAGTACCCTTCAAACCGGAACACAGTAATGTTTACACACTACTGCTTGGCGGCAGAATGTCTGGTACTGCGATGGTACCTACCTAGATGACCTCCTGCTAAGGGGATCTATCACCAAGTATGCTTAATGCTTGAAGGGCTTCCGAAAATGTTCAACATTTTTGTTTTGTATAGAGACGTACTGATGCAAAACGATTTTATTTCCTGGCTAAGATAGATAGAATAGGATAGAAGAAGAGACCAGAGGAGGAGGAGGATGATAGGAAATCCTTGCTTAAACCCATTAATTTGACAGCCTGAAAGGCGTGGGTTCGAACATTTTGTGGTATAAATAAATGTTCGTTCTGTGTCTGGGTGTTCTGTATTTATTATAAGTACGTATTTACAAAAAAAATAAGTATTTAAGTATTCTATCAGTTATCTTACTTCCATAGTACAAGCTTTACTTAGTTTGGGGTCAAATGGCGCTGTGTGTAATGCCCTACGATATTGATTTTTCGTTTCCGCCATTTAATCGATTGTAAATCGGAACGCAATCTTTGTGAATCCAGCATCGTTTTATAGCACATGTTGAGAGCTAGGTACAATATACATCCCTTTCCTCCTTGCGATCTTTGTGTCGCAAGCGCCGCGACATTGTTGCGTTAGTTGGAAAAAGGTTCCCATGAGTGGTTGATAAAACCCGCGCCCTATGAACTTTCCTCGTAAAGCATTTGTGTGCATTGTGCTCTTGCATTTTGAGTGTTTGTTGCTATAAAATATCAACGAGCGCATACGTGGAATTGTTACCATTCATTGTTACGTGGACTTACCGTTTAAAAAGGTTTCGTTATTCGAATCTCTTGTTAATGATGACTGATGATGATGTAGACGTTAGCAATTGGTATTTTTTTTATGGTCAACCACCTAGCCTGGAATGTAACTGGTTGTCAAGTGAGGCTGCAAGAATACCGTTAGATGTTTGGCGGCAGATTTTCAACTTGAGGGTGGTAGCTACCCAGCCGAGTACAAGAAAGTAGGTACCCTACAACCATGCTATGATTTCCTCACGATGTTTTCCTTCACCGGCAGCTCAAGCCGAGTACAAGAAAGTACCCTACCACCATGCTATGGTTTCCTCACGATGTTTTCCTTCACCGGCAGCTCAAGCTCATTGTTGGGGGTTGAACCCACGTCCTCGTATGTGATCCGACCGCGTTAACCACTATGTAAATGTACAGCTACTAAGTTCAGTTCGATCGATACTCACTCGTAGCGTTTTCAGGTTTAATTTTATTATGTCAAATGTTAGGCTTATAATTTCGTATTTCGTTCTCGTGACTTCAGTAACAAAGACAAAGCTTTTACCAAATGATTCCTCACGTTATAGTGTAACTGAGTTATGGTATTTTTCTCGTATGGAATTCAATTTGCGTGTGGTTGCGATCCGTCTGTGATCAATCGAGTTTTCTGACTGACGGGACTCGTATTCTAGTTAAGGTGTTTTGGTTGGACGCCAATTGACAATTCGATCATTTAACTAACGTAACTTAACTAACCTAAATCACAATAAATATTATTTGAAAATTTATATATTTATTGACTGCCCTGATAGCTCATTTGGCAAAGTTCTGTTTTGAGAGTAGGCGTGGGTTCGATTCCCTCAGGACAAAGATTTGTGTAACGAACATAAATGTTTGTTATTTGTGTGCATGTTCTGTATATTATATTATAAGTACATACTTACAAAAAAAGTATTAGAAGTATTCTGCCAGCTGTCTGGTACTCATGGTACAAGCTTTGCTTAGTTTGGGCTAGATGGCGCTGTGTAAATTGTTTTCCAATACTTATTTAATTATTTATTGTGATCTCTGTTGGTTTCTTCACGCTAAAACGGTTCAACGGATTTGGATCATATTTGGAATGTAGTGAGAGATTTATTAGTGTGAATACGCTGGTCTTATTCATCTTTTTCTATGGCGCCGAATCCTGGACGTTAAAACGTTTCCATTCGCCAGAAGCTTGGAATAATCACAAGGCAGCCCATTGTTTGCTTCCAGTGGATACTCATATATTTTTCAACACGTGTCTCTCAGAACTTTTGATAGCCTGAAAAACTGATACTATTAGGGAAGCGAATCGACGGGGTAGGACTGTGCGGTCGTTCACCTACTCGTTGGGCAAACCTAATAGACGCTCACTAGCTTGCCAATACCTTAAGCTATTAAGATCGCCGAGGACAGATATACAAATTAGACAGTACCTTCCGCAATGAAGATACCGACTAAGAAGAATACGAAAGATTCACGCTGTTTCTAACGTTGCACATATTTCATTGTCATTTGTTGCTTACAACGGATTCTCCTAGATGTAAACTTCAGAACAAAGAAGAGTTTGCAAAACGACCAAACAATCTGCGCTATTGTTCTGTCGATGATATTGACATTCGTGCGTTTTTGTGATCGTAAAAATTAATATTGGTAAATAATTTTTATAATGTACCAAATTTTAATAATTTACTAAATAAATTAAAAGTATACATATAGTATGTATGTGATATATCTAGTTTATTTCCGCTTAACAGGATGAGGATTTAAATTTAACTAATTTTACAGTAATTTAATTAAATTTTAAGTACATAATACTATAATTTTAAGTATAAGATATTAACCTTGAATATTCAGTTCCGCAAAGTAACGCCTGAATCAATCAATTAAATAAATTAATATTTTTGCTAAATATTGAGCAAGGTGTAAATTATTCTATTCCTACGTATTTACACAGACACTATACAAATACATAATTATAGTAATGTATATTAGGAAATCACTGTATGCATTTGAGGTTTCAAATAAATTTACATGTACAAAAAAAAATCTATTGTAACAATAATAATAATTATTATGTTCTCGTGAAAATCTCGAATTCAGTGTCATTAACGAGACAAAAGTAAGACCATCGCCATTTCTCACTACCATTTCGAATTATTGTGGCGTAGGTGCTTCTATTTTCGTGTTTCTATTTCTCAAGCGTAAAATATCTTATTGCGTTTTTATTTATTGACTCTACGTATAAAGGATTATATGCTTGGGCTATACTATACCGAAAAGTCCAGAAATATTTGTGTTATAATTTTAATTTTGTTTATAAATTTTAAATATGTTTATGTTATTAATTTGTGTAATTTGTTGTCGAATTTGATAAAAGTTTTATACCATACCAATGTAAATATAATAAAAATAAAATAGGTTTATTTTATATTATTCTTATAGGAGCGGGTTGTTTTAGTTTAATAAGGTTGTTTAGACTCGTATTTGACATGATTATTGATAATTTAATTAAATGTATTTTATTTTTTCAAAATAAATATGAAATATAAAATTAAACAGACGATATAGTTAATGCTAAGCATCGTATTTAAGTACCTAAAAAGTTTCGCTTGCTTGTTGGAGCTAAAGTTGTGTTGTACTTACTTATAACATAACCATAATACAATACATAAATCGAAAATAATAATAAATTAAACTCCATACTAGATCAAAGGTCAACGAACTTGTTTTATGGAACAGTTGATTTTTTGTCACGATTTCAGTTTTGTGCCCATATTTTTTTCCTTTCTAAAGATGAGTACAATGAACCCTTTTCAGCTTAGTATACCCTGAGCGTATAACCTTGTATATCTAGGTTCTTAATGATATTGCTATTTTACGACTACATTTTTATTTACTGCCACGTGGCGTGATAAAACTTTTATCTTTATGGACTTTCTTTCGTCTTTAAATTTAACTAGTAACCAAAGTGTCAAACTATGCTTTTTGGTTTCGTCAGTCGTTTTCACTAAGGGCTGAAGGTACTGGTACCGGCAGCTCAAGCTTTTGAGGATCGGAGCTATCATCGTTGTAAAGTAGTATTAAAGAACCGGTCAACTGCGAGTCGAACTCGCGCACGAAGGGTGCCGCCCCATTATCTATAAAAACGGCAAAAACATCACGTTTGTTGTATGGGAGCTCCTTAAATATTTATTTTATTCTGTTTTTAATATTTGTTGTTATAGCGGTAACAAAAATACATCATCTGTAAAAATTTCAACTGTCTAACTATCACGGTTCATGAGATACAGCCTGGTGACAGACAGACAAACAGACAGACGGACGGATAGTGGAGTCTTAATAATAGGCACCCGTTTACCCTTTCGATACGACACCCTAAAAAAATAGTCATTTAAAAAGTTCTCATGTTAGAATTTTTTAAATGATTTTATGCATTGTATTTGTTGCCAAATAATTAGAGAACCGATTAAAATAAATACAATAAATTACAAACTCATAAAATCCGTTATTTATTTACAGATAAGCGCGGATAAAGTACGGGCGCAATAAAATATTTTTTCTCTGTACGTTTCTTCATAAAAAATAGTAAAAACTTAATTTCCCGGAGACCGATCGTCGTATAATTCAAACTGGCAGGAAATTATCGACGACGGTAGCTAGTTTTAATTATACCCCGTTTCATGTAGAAGTGTACTAAGAAGTCGTTCGCTGGGCGTTTGGTTATAAAATAAATAAATTCAGCAGGACATTTACAAACAGCGCCATTAGCCCCCAAACTTATTTTATTTTTTTGGAAATTCATACTCATAATACGGTGCGCCCCGCGGTGTTACCCGCTACATGTTTTCGGAATAAAAAGTAGTTTGTCTTAATCCAGGGTCTCAGCTACCTCCGTTTACTTGGTGGTAGATCTCCTTAGCAGGAGGTCGTCTAGGTAGGTACCACCGCAGTACCAGTTATTCTGCCGCTAAGCAGTAGTGTGTAAGCATTACTGTGTTCCGGTTTGAAGGGTACTGCAGCTAGCGAAATTACTGGGCTGTTGAGACTAACTCTATCAAAAGTCTCAAAGTAATGAGCGCCAAAGCAGTGATGCCCTGGACTTTGTTTTGTTACTCAAAGTTCTGTGTATCGCTGCGATGGTCGTGGATAGGCGTTATCTCTTACCATCAGGAGAGCGTCTCGTTCGTCTCATTACTTTTTACATAAAACAAAAAAAAAAACAAATTTCATTAAAATCCGTTCAGTAGTTTTTGCGTGAAAGAGTAACAAACATCCATCCAAACTTTCACATTTATAATATTAGTGGGATACAGAACACCCAGATACAGAACAATTTGTTTATACCACAAAATTCCTTATTCTGTGAGGGAATCGAACCCACGCCTAGGGTTCCCAACCATACAGTTAAAAACAGTATTTTTCGTTCGTAAATACTATAAACATAGCCTATATCACCCGAAACATAATAATGAATATTGATTCATTACTATTCATCATAATAATCGATATCGACACGTTATCAATCAAAATCGGACAAGTAGTTTCGGCGGTACAGTAGAACACACTTAAATAAATACATACACATATCTTTTTAAAAACATTGTCTTTCCAAGGCTTTGCCGTAGTAAGGTAACAAGATTAAGTCCAAAAAAAAGTGTTTTATGCACTAAAGTAATGAGCCGAAGGAGACTCTCTCCTGATGGTAAGTGATAACGAATATCCATTGCAGCAATACATAGAACTTAAAAATAATGTAATTATAATAACATAACTGAAACAATAATAATTAATACCAACCGGCAGCTTGAGCCCTGCCCCCGCTACCGGCGGCACCCTAGTTTTTAAGTTTTTTATAATTATCATTTATGTTACTTGTATATATTTAACTAGCGACCCGCTCCGGCTTCGCACGGCAATGTAGATACTAATGTGGTGCATATACAAGTATTATACATATAAACCTTCCTCTTGAATCACTCTATCTATTTAAAAAAACACATCAAAATCTGTTGCGTAGTTTTAAATATCTAAGCATACATAGGGACAGAGGGGAGCGACTTTTTATATTATGTAGCGATGTAAAAAAAATAAGAAAAGTTCAAATTCAAATTCAAATGTTTTATTTGTATAAATAGGTACAGTCAGGTCGAAAATAAAATGAAAAAGCATATATTCAGCCTTACAAGGCGAGCAAAAATAAAAATAAGTTTACAGATAACAAAATAAATGTCAAAAAGGAATTCACAATGTAAATAACTTTGGGTGTCTTCAAATCTAGAGTAAACAGGTTTTTTTCTAGGGTAAGCGTGCTTCATCTTGGACTGCATCCTGCTTAACATCAGGCAGGGTGTGGTCGAATGCGAACCTATTCTGTATAAAAAGAAAAAAAAACATGATAATATATAATATGTACAAAGATATAAATAACCATGATAATAATTAATAATATGACAAATAATAGTTATTCATTAAATGTAATTTTGTACAGATATCGCCTCCTTGACGAACCCGCTGTGTGCTAGCTGTAATATAAAAAATACGAGACCTGAAAAGGTCTAAAATATATTTTACAGGTCTTCCCCTAAAGATGACCCCTGAGTTCGTTCACTAGAGTTATTAAAAGAAATCAATTTGCTCTTTCGCTTAGGTATAGGTAGCCGTTTGAACTCGCCTGGGTTTACTTCAAACGAGCAATTTTTAATTAACATGAAATAGGATTTTACCTTGCCCCGTGGCTATTCCTGTCAGGATGTTTATTTAACGAAACGGAAAACTGAGAAAGACGTTTTTTTTCATGATGCGGGAACGTGGAAAAATCATGTCTTTACATTATATTACTTTTCAAATAGTCGTGTTTTAATCATAAAATAAATTATGCGCACGAATATCGGCATAATATTATGATATTATATATTAAGTAATGTGGTGAAAGATTGATTGATTCAGGCGTTATTTTGCGGAAGTTCATTTTGATTTTGATTTAGACAGCCCTGTTGGTTCATTAGTAGTATGTCTGCTCCAAAAGCTTAAGGGCGTGGGGTCAATTCCTACCCAGGACAAGCATTTTGTGATGTAAACAAAATGTTTGTTCTGCGTCTGGGTGTACTGTATGTATTATAAGTATGTATTTACAAAAAAAAAAACTATTTAAGTATTCTATCAGTTATGTCTTCCATAGCACAAGCTCTGCCAAGTTTGGGGTCAGATGGCGCTGTGTGTAATGCCCTATGATATTGATTTATTTATTTTTATTAATATTCAAGGTATATATTTTGTTTATTTCCGCTTAACAGTCGTTTCAGTTACAACAATGATGACTTATTTTTACTAAAAGAAAGAAAAAAGAAAAATGTTTGTGTGGTGAAAGATGTTTTTTTTTAGCTTTTTTTATATATTACTATAATATAAAGCTAATAAGAGGGAGACGCTCTGCTGATGGGAAGATATAAGGCCTGTTCATGACCATTGCAGTGATACACATAACTTTGGATACAAAACAAAAGTAATACAGCGCTACGTCCTTTATTGTTGTTTTCAAAACTCAGTAGAAGATTCTAAAGTCACTACTTTACTAGGCCATGTAATAGAATTGACCGTGACGTATTTTATCTGACTGTACTTTATTTAACTTGGGTTTATTAAACGACGCTGAAAAAATATAAAGTAGGTACTTGACATTGGCAAAATGTACAAAGAGCGATGCCGAAAACTAAGAAAAGCAGTATCTATTCAGACGTAAATGTCACTGACGGTCAGTCATTCGAATACTAACCGAATCGTCCGTCTCTCTTAAAAGAACACATTCGTAGTCAAAAACGCCAGAAACACTGCGAATTTAGAAAATGAGTATTTCAATGTCTAAGTCTGGACCAATAACTGTCAAGCATCTATCGGTGTGTTACGGCAGCTTCACTTGAGAGCCAGTTTCACTCCATGCTAGGTGTGCTTTACCATCTTCCACCACAACGTCACTTAACATCAGGTGAACTGTGCTCAAACATCTACCCTGTCAACCATAAAAATACTTGAAAATATTGAAATACTTGACACTGGCAAAATGCACGAAGTGTGATGCTAAAAACAAAGAAAAAATAGAGTTAACAAGCTACATTTCATCGTGATTTTAATTTATGAATAATGTTTATTAGAAAATCAGAATTTTGCTGAAAATTTTAACCTGTTCATTAGCCCCGTTTGTATTTTAATCAAAATATTTACACTGGCCTTTTCTTCTTCCTGTTTTGCGACCTTCACTAATAAACTGATTTCATATTTCAATATGAATTGATTATTTTATTTATTACAAAATACACGATAATGTGGAGTTAGATACGGATAAAATACAAATTAAATCGTGTATTTTCGACATACCATTCGGTAGACTGTCTGCAACCTTATTAGGTTGCAGTACCTACCTCTTTTTATATCTCTACATCTACATCTTTTGCATGGTGGTAGGGTACTTTCTAGTACTCGGCTGGCTAGCTACCACCCTCAAGTTGAAAATCTGCCGCCAAGCATCTAACGGTGTGTTCCGGCAGCCTCACTTGAGAGCCAGTTCCATTCCAGGCTAGGTGTGCTTTACCATCTTCGACCACACCTTCACTTAACATCAGGTGAGCTGTGGTCAAACAACTAGCCTGTCAATCATTAAAAAAAAAAAACATAGTATAAAACAAAGTCGCTGGCCGCCGTCTTTACGTTTAGATCTTTTAAACTACGCAACGGATTTTAATGCGTTTTCCATCAACAGACAGAGTGATTCAAGAGGAAGGTTTATGTGTATAATACATGCATATGCACCATATTAGTAACTAAATTGCATCCGTGCGAAAACGGTGTGGGTCGGTAGTGTTACATAAACTAAAACTCCGAAAAATGTAACAAAATTACAAAGATGATACTGGAAGGCTGTTTCAATATCTAATAGAATATAAACAAGGCTGTCCTTTGAAGATATATCTTCCGTATTTACATAATCATCGGACCTCTCTTATTGAAAACGATAAGCTACCAAACATCTTGGCTCGTGCATACTCACTACTACTTTTTTTTTACTTCTTCTTCTTTCATTTTGGCGTCACAGTTTGTGCATTTGCCAGTGTCAACTGTTTTGATATTTTCAAGTTTCATAAGTTAAAACTCCAGTTAAAAAATAGTTAGTCCAGTCCGTGGCAGTCAAATCCAGTCTTGCTTTAGTAAAGTAGTGGCGACTTTACTATAAGCTTCGATGGAGTTTTGGAAGTAGCGCGAAAAGTCAAGTTTCACCACATTATATCACTTTCCTACACTCGCGCTTGTAATTCGGTACTTAATGAATAAAACACCACTATTTCTATACATAAATACTCGAAAAAAACTAGTTTTCGAAAAAAATACAATGGGTCGACACGACTTTTTCCGTATTCCCGCCAAATTTTTTTTTTACTTTCTTCATTACCATTTTTATCGCAGCTGTTTTTTCTTTATTTTTTGTTTTTGTTTTAGATTTTGACTCTAGAGCTTTAGTCATAGCCAAGTTACAATCTAGTCTTATTATTATTTGTAACATGAAATTATATTAATTATTCACACTCATAGAGTTAATACACAAAATTAGGCACTTTAGGAAAAAAAACATCAGTTTAAACATAGACAGTAAAAAAAACAAGTTTTTTTTTCATTTGTCGACATAATTTTTTTTTATATTATGACACTTGACGGCTTCTGGTGGTGAGTAGTGGTAGTGACCTCGAACATTTTTGGTAATTCCACGGGAACCTAACATTTTACGGACATCATAAGTTCTAAACCTATTTCTTAGCAGGACATAAATTTTGGTTTTTATTTTATTTTAGTCAATTTAACAGTATTTGTATTGAATTTTGATATGGGTATTGTTGCTTGTTTTTTTTTTTATAAACTATAATTCTGCAAAATTTCATCCAAATACATTTCATCGTACAGCCGTTCGTGCGTGATTGATTAGCAAACTGTAACTGTTTGTCTCTGTTTGTGCGTACTTATCACAGATATTACTTAATAAAAATCAGTTTATTTCTTTCTTTCTTTCTTTCAAACATCAAAACATTCAGACATCCAACTTCCACATTTATAACATCAGTGGATACGATCACAACTGGACGAAATATTAAGTGGCATTCAGAAAAAAGTTTTAGACACCGATTCAAAAGTTTCAAGTGCGCGTTGATACTTATTTATGGAGAAAATGTCTATTTTCATTTTTCTTTTATCGTGCTTATAATAAATGCTTTGAATCTTTCGGATTTCGCGATAAAATAAATTGACTCAATAAGCTAATGTATCGTTTCATACTTGATAGGGTACTCGCTCGGATCCAGCGATCTTAAAAATACTTATCTACTTCTTATTAGAATATTGGAAGCGTAAAACAGACTTACACAATACACACCTACTTACTAGATATGTCTACTCAACGAACATAGTGCGTTATTATTTTTCTTCTTTGTTTTATGGCGTCGTACATTTTTAATTTGCCAAGTGTCAAGTATTTCGGTAGTTTTTTTATGTTTGACGAACATCAAGTAAAATAAGTCTAGGCTACAGTCGAAATAATAATAATTATGTCAAAATCAAATTCCGTTATGCCCTATCAACTTTAGTTAAAGCTTCGACGGAGTTTTAAAAGCAACACAAAAATATACCTTTTATCACGTTATCTATTTCCCTTGATGACATATTTTTTCTGCGTTCCCGCCTTCTGAAATTCTTAATATTTTCTTAGGGGCCAGTTAAATCATTTAAATTTTTGTTAACGGGGCGCAACATACTTATTCAAAACATTTTTTTAATTAATTAAATTAATTGATTTTTGTGCGTTCTCTATTTGACCCGTATTTTGTATTGTTGTGTATATGTAAATCGGTTACTTCTTCATTTGTGCACACGGTCCGTGATTGCGTATATACGTATTCTATTACGAAAAAAAGTTGGCAATGTTTCTAAAAAGGTTGTAATTGATTTAAAAAATTGAAAAGTTTTTGTCACCCCAATTTTTTTTTATGGTTGACAGGCTAGGTGTTTAACCACAGCTCACCCGATGTTAAGTTACGGTGTGGTCGAAGATGGTAAAGCACACGTAGCCTGGAATGGAACTGGCTCTCAAGTGAGACTTTAGGCGTGACACCGTTAGATGCTTGACGGAAGATTTATTTATTAGATGTAAGTCTAAGAGTACAGATTGTAAGATTCAAAGATTCAAAGATTCAAAGATTTTATTGTCATATGTAGGTAGTAAAGATCTTATGTAATAATTAATACAGTTCCATACAAATTACCTCTTTTAGAGGTGTACAATAATGTCAGTTATATTTTATTACATGTTTTTATCATTAATGTATTCTAGAATTGTGTAGTAACATTTATACAATAACCAAGAATTTAATTTACGTTTAAATTTGCTGTTAGGTAGCATTTTTATTTCGGCCGGCAGTTTATTATAAATTGTGATTGCCATTATGTAAGCGTTTCTCTTATACAACTCAAGCTTACATTTTGGAAAATATAGTTTTTTATAGTGTGTTTTTCTGACAGTATTTTTTGGTACCTTATCTGACTGATAGTCAAAATATTCGGGATGTTCTTGAACAAATATACATACTTGCTTAATATACATACAGGGTAATGGCAAAATATTAAACTTTTGGAAAATAGGCCGACAGCTATCGATAGACCAGGCTCCACAGATTGCCCGCACGCACTTTTTTTGTGTTTTGAATGCCCTTCCTATGTCAACCGAGTTGCCCCACAAAAGTAGACCATATGCTAACGTTGAAGATACGTAACCGTGGTAAGCACTTAATGCGGCTTCTCTTGAAACAGAAAGTCTCAATTGTCTAATTGCATATACAAATCGGTCGAGCTTACTACAGACATTGTCTATGTGACACTTCCAATTACAGTTCTTGTCAATGAATATACCCAGAAACTTACATGAGTCTACCTGTTCAACACGTGTATTTTGATATTTTATATCTAATTTGTTTACTTTAGATTGATATGATTGGAATTGCATAACATTAGTTTTATCTATATTGATTTTTAAATTATTTTTATCTAACCACCCTATTATATCATGTAGTGTTTTGTTAGTATCGACTATGAGTTGTTCATTATCTTTTGATTTTATTACAATCGTAACATCATCCGCGTATAAAATACACCTATGTTCAGTGACACTAGGGATGTCGTTGATGTAACAATTAAAAATAAAAGGTCCCATGATACTCCCTAAGTCTAAGTACCAAAGTAAATCTGTGGTACCACGTAAAACTCGAAAATCCAGACTAATATTATAAGAACTTTTGTAACTCAGTCTGTTACATTTTTACACCTAAACGGCTGATCTGATCTTACTAAATTTAACAAGAATATACTTTATATCATGTGAATTAACATAAAGCTACTTTTTTGTAATTTTATATACATACATATGACTACGCGGGCAACAGCTTGTAAATAATAAAACGTAGAAAACGTACAGTAGCGTATCGTTATCAGATTGTAATTAAGAATATAATGGATTACAATAAATTTATATAAATGAATTTTAAATTGTAAAATTTAAATAAATAAAATAAATAAATATCATAGGACATTACACACAGCGCCATCTGACCCCAAACTAAGCAGAGCTTGTGCTATGGAAGACAGATAACTGATAGAATACTTAAATACTTTTTTTTTTGTAAATACATACTTAAGTGAAATACATACATAAATGAAAGTGGATTTAAATGTAGTTTTATTTATTTTAATAAAATGATTAAAATTTAGAATATTATGTACATATTGCCCGTCGCTTTCATTTATATAAATTGATGTCACTAAAAAAAAGATTTTGAAGTATTGTTAATCGTGGCTAACTTCAAGAAAACGTGAAAAAATCGAATTCTCAATAACGTCTCAACCCGCACTTGGTCAACCTGATACTTCTTATAAACCATCATCATCAGCCTATCGAAGTCCACTGCTGGACATAGGCCTCTCCCAAGACACGCCACTCAGCCCGATCTTCGGCTTTTCGCTTCCATCCACCGCCAGCTGCCCTACGTATATCCTCACTCCATCGAGTCTCAGGGCGTCCTACGCTACGTTTCCCAATACGCGGTCTCCACTCTAGAACACGTCTACTCCGTCTTATAAATAAGAAGAGTTTAGAATTTAGCATAGGTATAGATAGTTTGTTACACAGCGAGCTTCCCTAAAAGCAGCATTTTCAGTTCATTCGCAGAAATGCAAATTCAGTTATAAATCTAAATTGGAATTAAAATGAAGTGTCTAGATTTTGTATGCGTTTCTGAACATTGCTTCCGAAGCGTGATAATAATTCATTTAATGCTCTTATTTTGGATTTGAAATGCAACTGTTGAATTATGTATGTAGTTAGTTAATTTAATAATTGGGAAACCGTCTAGCTTCCAATTAAGAGGTCGTGTTAGAATCTTACCGCTCGCACTTCTGTATTTTTAACCCCTGTTGTAAAAAAGTGGGATGTTATAAGGTTGACGTATGTACATGTGTGTCCGTCTGTGACATTTTAGCAGTCAGATGGCAGAAGGGATTTTTAATTTAGTTAGAATTTGATAGAAATATAAATATCACAGGACTTTACACACAGCGCCATCTGACCCCAAACTAAACAAAGCTTGTACTATGGAAGTCAGATAACTGATAGAATACTTAATTACTTGTTTTTTTGTAAATACATACAGTACCTACACCCAGACACAGAACAATCATTTGTTTATACCACAAAGTTTGTCCTGGATGGGAATCGAACCCACGCCCTTCAGCTCTTGAAGCAGACATTCTACCAATGGTTGGATCGAGAATGCCCTTAGATGCTATGATTTGATTCAAGAGCTGTTCAGCATCTTATGATAGCTATAATCAGTGGTTAGCGCGGTTGGTTTACACGCCGAAGGGCGTCGGTTCAAATCCAAACAATTATCTTGAGCTGCCAACCATAAAAAAACCAGGTAATAAACTATCTGTGTCCCAAGTTTGATCTAAACCGTTCAGCTATTTTTGTGTGATTGCGTAACAAATATTTAGACTTTCACATTTTATAATATTTTACAAGTAGGTTATGCGTAATTTTTATCGTGTCATTTGTCAATAAAGCTATTATTTTGTTAACACTGACGTATTAAATTTTTAATAACTCAGGGCGTATCTATCGGAAAATATGGTTGTTTCATTTCTTACTTACTGTATTGTTTGTAACTGCAACATTGATTTCCCCACAGACCTCGATATTCAGCGACAGTTTTCAATTGTGTTTTTATTTCTTTACTAGTATTTCAATTTTAAACTCCTAGGCGGAGATACGTCATGACTTCCTTTCTTTACAGTTACGTCTATCTATCACAATTAAACATTTAAAAAACCTCGGACATGTGTATAGTATTCTTCTAGTCAAGCCCTTTCATTTGAGACCAATATTGAGGGAGTTGGGATAAATTATGTAATCCGCCATTTTGTTGTGGCGGCCATCTTGGACCGATTTTCATAGCTAAGAACACTTCCGACACCTTTAAAACAAAAAAAAAAACAAATTCAAAATCGGTTCATCCGTTCGGGAGCTACGATTCCACAGACAGACATTCACACAGACACGTGAAACATAACACCCCGTCGTTTTTGCGTCGAGGGTTAAAAACAACGTGACCGCCACAATTTTTGAAAGTAATTTTTTTTCTTTGGTTTTGGCGTCGCATCTTGAGCATTGGCCAGTGTCAAGTGTTTTATATTTTCAAGTTTCATAAGTTAAATAAGTTGCCTCGTAGCTATAGTTATAATCAAAGTCCAGTCTTGGTCAAGTACAGTCCATGTCAGTCAAGTCCAGTCATGCTTTAGTAAAGTATACCAGTGGCGACTTTACAATAAAGCTTCAATGGAGTTTTGGAAGCAACATGAAAAGTCATGTTTCACCACATTATATCATTTCCCCCACTCTCGCGCTTGTGATCCGGCACTAAAACACCACCGTTTTTATGGATAAACACTCGACAAAACACTAGTTTTGGGAAAAATACAACAGGGCCACACGACTCTTTCCGCGTTCCCGCCAAAACTGTTTTTGAAAGAGTTAGGTATGACCTTTTTGTATTTGTTTTCGGTTTGTGTCGTCGGGGGTCGGGAGAATCGAACTGACCGTAGGGAGATCGTCAGGTAAAGTTAAATGGACGTATCTTTGATTGCTTTGATTCATCAGCCGTGAAACATGTGGGTCGGAATACGATACAGTTGAGAGTTCATCTTCTACGACTATTGACAAACAAATTACTTTGTAGAGTTTCACGCGTGTTATTGAATCCGAGATTGTAAAGATTCGTGCGGTTTATTTCTGTCTTTGAAAAGAACACTTATGATTTCTCTGTGAAAATATAATTATACTTTTATACCTACTAGCTGGACTTCATCTGCGTAGAATTACCTACTAAGCATCATAAAAATATTATTAGCCCATTTTTCTCGAAGATATTTATGTTTAGATAGATAAATAGAAACTCTTTATTTTAAACACTAAAACTCTGAAAAATCCTAAAAATTTAAAATATAAGACAAGCATGAAGTTAGAAAACTATACTCTTGACTCTCGCTAACTATTTAGTATTTAGTTCCGACTTTGAGCCAGGCGTGTTTATCATCTTCGACCATATTTTTTCTTGGTGGTAGATTTCCTTAGCAGGAGGTCGTCTAGGTAGGTACCACCGCAGTACCAGTTATTCTGCCGCTAAGCAGTAGTGTGTAAGCATTACTGTGTTCCGGTTTGAAGGGTACTGTAGCTAGCGAAATTACTGGACTGTTGAGACTAACTCTATCAAAAGTCTCAAAGTAATGAGCGCCAAAGCAGTGATGCCCTGGATTTTGTTTTGTTAAAGTTTTTGTGCATCGCTGCGATGGTCATGGACAGGCGTTATCTCTTACCATCAGGAGAGCGTCTCGTTCGTCTCATTACATTTTACATAAAAAAAAAACCGTCACTTAACATCAGGTGATCTATAATCAAACACCAAGCCTGACACCCATAAAAATGATTGCTATTCCAATTTACATATTAAACAAAACATTGGGAGCCTATATAGCTACTTATAAATGCCATAAGCCCAATAATTCACTAACGTAAAGTCAGTTCTAGGACGTTATTGAACCAAGTAACTCCAATACTAAAGGGAATATCACCAGTCATGCGCTAAATTCCAGGCCTATTGTACCAGGAATTATTCACAAAACGTTTCGGAGCCCGCGACGCTGTGGAATGAATACAATCAATGGGGGAATTAGAAGCCGTGTTACGAAGGCGCAGCTCGGTGGTACCTATCCAGTTGTAGGTAGTAAGTTGGGTCACATACAACTGATGTGCAAGTCAGCAAAGCTTTTATACGTTTCTCGCTAAGGCTATAGGAGCTGGGTTCACCACTGTTAATTATAACTTACTAGCAGGTAGCCTCGGCTTCGCACGGGAAAACAAAACTCGATTAACAATATGAATAATTCATTTTAATTTTTTGCCTCAAATTTTGTAAAGATATGTTCGTTTATTTATAACTTATAATGTTTTCGTAAATTTAAATTGTTAAGACTGAAAATAATTCTTTTTGTAAGTCCAAAGTCCAACCATGTTATCACATAAGTGACAGTAATGTCTTCGCTGATTATAAAGTTTCTTTAAACCTTAAATATAGCCTATGTTACTCAGAGATAATGTAGCATTCTAATGATGAAAGAGTTATTCAGATCGGTCCAGTAGTTTCGGAGCCTATTCAATACAAACAAACCAAAATTAAATCTTTCCTCTTTATAATAGTGTAGATGTAGATAACAACTGTAATAGTTAGAAATATGATATCGCAGACTTATTTGTAGCTGTCAATTTGCTCTATAAAACGTCACCTTATACTATTGTCTAGAGTTTTCGCAGCGCATGCTAAGTAAGGATTTTTTTTTGGTCAATTTTTGACAGCTTGGCTTACATTATTGAAGTTTCCATATGCATCCCTAACTGTTTTTTTTAAATAAAATACAGCATATGCCTATCACGGATAATATAGCATTCTTATAATGAAAGAATTATTAAGATCGGTCCAGTAGTTTCGGACCCTATTCAATACAAACAAACAAAAATCAAATCTTTCCTCTTTATAATAATGTAGATTATATGCTAGGCTTTTGGACTGTATATTGTATGACCTGTAACTTTGGTGTTATTAATAAATGATTTGTATTTGTATTTTTATTTGTATTCCCGATGTTCCTACTGAAATCTTTAAAGGTAAGGAAATTGCGAAGATGTTTTTTTAATAGATAGATAATAACTCTTTATTGTGCATATCATAAACAGAAAAAAGATCAAAATAATCTTATGAGCTAGTGCCACACGTAAAAGTACCACTACCACTACTAACACCACCACCACCACCAACACCACCACCACCATCAACATTATTGCATCGATACATAGAACTTTGAGTAGTAACAAAGTCCAGGGCATCGCTGCTTTGGCGCTTGTTGGACTTCAGATGGGTAGTCTCAACGTCCCTGTAATTTCGCTAGCTGCAAGTTTATTTTTAGTTTCCTCATAAATAGGTATTTAGATTATTTGAGTGGTAACATATAATAAGGTTCTGTCACTACAAATTTGAAGTTTCTATGTATCATTATGACCGAAATTCCTCTTGATTTTCATTTTTACAAAATTATTTTTGGTAAATTCTTCGAAACAACTAAGTAGGTACTTATAAAGATTTTATCAGTAAGGGAACTGGAAATAAAATTTATTCCCAGTTATTATTAGGTCTAAAATGTATAGTTTGTAAAATGTTACAAGGTTCAAAAAGGTATGTAGGGTAATTGACATAATGGGACAATTATTAAAATGACCACATTTCAAAATGGGTACTACGGAAAATAGACACTTTTCTGTTTTCTTTAGCAAGAGTGACACATTTTGCTGGGTACATTAACCCTTTAGGAACATACGCGTACATAGGCTAATTTTCAACCCGGAAAATGCTATTGAAATCCCGAGGCAAAGCTGGTTATATATATGTACCTACATATATATATTTTATATCATAGCACAAAAGCCTGTAATCTTGTTCTCATTAGTATAAGTAGCTACCCAATATTGTTGAATCAATTTAGCTTGTTACATAGTCTTGGTACGATGTAAATTGGCCTATTTCAATCAACCGAAACTTTAGATCGACTCCTGTATTCGACATCGAGTTTCAACTTAAGGGTTAGAGCTCACAAGGTCGAATAGTCGAAGCAACGTGATATAAGTACGGCGGAATATCAACTCCATGTCAGTATACTATAGATTCAAAATTAAATGTATTGTGTCGAATTTTGATGAAGTTAATGATGCACAATTTTGTAACTACGGGTAATCAAGTAGAGTTGATTTTTGAATACCGTTTGTACGCCCGTATTTCGATGTCGCCTCTATTCT
The DNA here is from genome assembly GCA_905404145.2 of Biston betularia. NCBI lineage: Eukaryota > Metazoa > Arthropoda > Insecta > Lepidoptera > Geometridae > Biston > Biston betularia. The sequence continues at coordinate 3,862,025 of FR989885.1, forward strand.
TTGATAGCCTGTGAGCGTTGCCCTTACTATTGAGTTTCCAAGTATTGTCTGTAGGTTGTCATTTGCAATCACTTGGCCATTGCTCCAAGTTGCCTACTCCAACTTGGCTTCTTGATGTTTAATCTACGATGAGTAGTGAGGTGCTATAAATGTAAATTACTGATCATTTATGAAATGTATCGTTGAATTCAGTACAATAATTCGTTATAACAATAAGTTGACCCCGTTTTAATACAAACTTTCGATAAAGTTAATAAAATGAGCTTGAGCTGCCGGTGAAGGAAAACATCGCGAGGAAACCATGGCATGGTGGGGGGGTACTTTCTAGTACACGGTTGGCTAGTTACCACTTGAACCACAAGTTGAAAATCTACCGCAAAACACTTAACGGTGTGTTCCTGGAGTCTCACTTGAGAGCCAGTGTCATTACTATTGTAATTTAACTTAAACCACATACGTACTTAGCTAATATTTTAATCTCTTTTTAGGGTTAGTTTTATTGTTTGAATACCATAATAATGTTTTCAACGCAATATCATATTTTAAGCGTCTCTCCGTTGATTTGTTTGTTATAAAACAAAAGGCATAAGAGATTTTGAATTAATGTTTGGGGACCATCCATCAAAATGATCAGTGTCATCTCTCCGTCTGTCCGTCATCTACATAACATGACCATGACCATGGTGGTGGGGATCTGATTAATAGTAACAACTGGTTCTCAAAATTGTAAAATACATGTCTTTACTTATTTTCCAAATATTGTGTTCTTGTATCTCTGACAGAGCAACATTATCGTATTCTATAAAAAACTATTTATGCCCCTAACGCAACAAAAATAAAGTCAAAGTATCGACACTGTTTTATCGATCACAACACCCATCACTATTTCCCGCGTCGTTCGCTAGTTGGAATTAATTACCAACTCGTTTCTATTCAAGATTAAAACTTAGCTTTGGTAACTTATATGTAGTGTAGAGTTGAATGAGGGAGCCACCACTGCAATGTTTAAGTTAAATTATTAGCTTTCAAATAGTTCCTTAATTTTGTTATCTTTAGATTTAAGTTTGTCGCTGTACGAGCGGGTTGATAGAATGAACTAGTGATGTCATGACACAGAACATTTTTTGACTAGATAAACGTAAAGGAAGAAAGTTATCGTCAGGTCTAAGGTTTGTATCAAAGTCAATAGGATCCGAAAAACAATCTGCTGTAGTCACGCCTCTAATAAGACCAATAGAAATAAAATATCCGCAAGATCAAAGGTGATTCGCTTCTATAGTTTTTATATTCTGAGGTGTAAACGTGTATAATATCTATAGTTGTAGAGTAGGTATGTCTAGAGAGTTATGGCGGGAACACAGAAAGGTCGTGTCGTCGCATTATAATAATGTTATCTACAAAAACTTGTGTTTTTCCAAATGTCAACTCGTATGTAAAATTATTTTATTTGTAAATCAAATAATGGCGAGATGGCGGTCAATCACAAGCAAATATATAATTAAAAAAAAATAGGTGCACTAGTGTGGGACAATGACATAATTTGGTGAAACTTTTCATGTTGCTACCAAAACTCTATCGAATCATTTAGTAAAGCTTACTACTTTATTAGGGCATCACTGGACTCGATCGAGATTAACTTTGTGTGACTTTGACTATGATGGACTTACATATTATTATATTACTTGGTTTTTCATAAAATACTTGAAAATACCGAAACTCTTTACACTGGTAAAAGCACAAAGAGACTGGCAAAAAAACCTTAGCCCTTCGTTTCATTTTTCGTGTCGCATTTTGTGAATTCTGCTATGACAAGTATCATAAGTTTTAGTCACAATCAAGTCCAGTCCATGCTTTAGTAAGACACAGTGACTTAGACATTATTCCACTTGATTTATATTAAAATATTTGACACTGGCAAAAGTAATACAAAGTGCGCTGCCAAAAACTAAAAAGAAAAAAGTACTAGTACCTACTGTAAACAACAAAAAAGAGGGGGTTTTTTGGCGGGAACGCGGGAAGAGTCGTGTCGCTCCGTTGTATTTTTTTCCAAAACTAGTGTTTTGTCGAGTGTTTATGCGTAAAAATGGTGGTGTTTTATTCATAAAGTGCCGAATTACAAGCGTGAGTGTGGGAAAATGATATAATGTGGTGAAAAATGACTTTTCGTGTTGCTTCCAAAACTCCATCGAAGCTTTATAGTAAAGTCACCACTACTTTACTAAAGCATGACTGGACTTGACTGACACGGACTGTACTTGACCAAGACTGGACTCTGACTATAATTTATAAATACTTGACACTGGCAAATGCTAAAACGCGACGCCAAAACCAAAGAAAAAAAAAATCAACAAAAAACAGTTTACCAAACTTCGCCTGTTTTTACCTTCTAAATAATCTTTCGCAGTCAAGTAGCGTTAAATATATAATCCTACAATTTGCAATACATTTCAACGACAGTTCGAGACACAATTTGAATTTACAAGCAACATTTACATTTTGGAATGGTTTAGTTCGGGTTAGCAATGCAAATATCGTAAGAAATGGGGCTTGCTCTTAAGCTGGGACGGATTACAGTACTCGACTAGTAAATTATACTGTTGGAGACTCTATTCCTCAGTAAAGTATTTTATAAAACTTTTTTTCGTCTCTTCGACTCAGTAAGTTTGTATGAACATAGCTAGCTCTAGTGTCAGATTTAAGACCCTAAAGGTATCTCAAATGTTTTGACGTTTGTTGTAATGTACGTACAAGGTTATAATCTTGTGGTGTTATTATTAAATACCTAATCTAAAATACCACCTACTAACGGTAATAGTTTCTAAAACATTGTACCTCGTTATACGGCAATAGTTAATCTTTATGCACAAAAACACTGGCCAGTGTTTTTGTCAAGTGTGCTTATAAATCAACTATAAACTGAGATTTATGGCACTTTAAAATATTGACAATATGTACCTGACAGAATACTTAAAGTGTGATGTCAAAAAAAAAACATAGTACATGTTTTTTTTTTCAAAATTGAACCAGCCTTGGCGATAGATTTAAAAAAACTTTAAAAATAAAGCAAGTTATCATAAACGAACATTAAATTTATTGTTATTTATTACACGTAATTCGTAAGCCGCAGAAAGAGTTTTTGTTATTTAAAGACGTGGAAAGTTTGTACAACTGTGTCAAACTTCTACCTCAGTAAGCGGTTGAGTCGCTTACAAACGGACACACGTGCTAATGAAGTATGCAAGCACGAAGTTCAATAAGAAATTTTTTTTTAACATTTAAAGGGTCTATCGGGTTTTGATTTTGATTTTTTCTTTATATTTGTAATGCTATTAAGTTTGTTATGTAATTATGTCAAGTTGATATTACTTTTATGTGTCACACAATGTAAGTTAACAAAGTAAGTCTTGGTCGAGGTCAATAATGCCCTAGTAATGTAGACTTTACTACTTATACCTATAAGCTTTACAGTTGAGTTGAGTTGTAAAAGCAACAAGAAAAGTCATGTTTCACCATATTCTATCTTTCACACACTCGCACGTTCATCGACATTTTATGAACAAAACACCACATTTTTTACCACCTCGACACGACTTTTTCGCGTGCTCGTTAAAACTAAATAAATAGGTACCTAACTACTTTTTTAAATGTTACTTATCAATTTACTTGGTGGTAGATCTCCTTAGCGGGAAGTCGTCTAGGTAGGTACCACCGCAGTACCAGATATTCCGCCGCCAAGCAGTAGTGTGGAAACATTACTGTGTTCCGGTCTGAAGGGTAGAGCTAGCGAAATTACAGGGCTATTGAAACCAACCATCGAAAGTCTCAAATTAATGAGCGCCAAAGCAGCGATGCACCGGATTTTGCTTTGCTACTCAAAGTTCTGTATATTGCTGCAATAGAGATAGGCGTTATCTCTTACAATCAGGAGAGCGTATCGTTCGCCTCAGTGGCGGCCTTAGGGGGTGGCATGCAACTCGCTCTTGCAGAGGCCTCGCGTCCTCGCAGAAAAGAGTCTATACCATATATTTATGTGTATCTCGCGCCTCGCACTTAACAAAACCCGCCTTGAACGCACGGTTTCATTACCTACTAGTGCAAGCATGTTACGGCCACTCTAGCACTCGAACTATTTTTTTAGTATAACGGACTCAAAGGCAAAAGGGCCTCACAATGATCTGTCGCCCCAGGCCTCGCAACAGCTAAGGCCGCTGTTGGTTCGCCTCATTACTTTTACATAAAAAAAATGCGCGCAGAATAACGTGATAAAGATTTATAGATATATAGATAGAACTGATCACGGAGCACATGTAAAAAGCAGTAGTTCCACGCGAACAAGCTCGGGTACGCAGCTAGAGAACTTGTTTGCGAGTGTGTCACAGTAGAAATGCTCGTATTATAAGTAGATATAAACGGTGTCACGTATGTACTCGAACTTGAATGGTTCCAGGCGGCGTGTGCGTAAAATTGAACGGTTATTCAGAGATCGTGACTTATTTGGTGTGGTCTAAGAAAATTGAGACCTTAGAGAATACAAGAAAACTAGGTGCGCCGCGCAATATTTATTACTTCAGTATTTGTGAGAAAACTAGGTACATTTTATATAAAAAGGGATAAAATGTTGGTTTATCATCGGATCGCATGTGATGAAATTTTGAGAGTGGATTGGTAAAGTGTTTTTTTATGTATGATGGGTTTGCGTTTTAGCTTGTCACATCGATCTGTAGATATGGTCTAAGAATATGATCTGATAGAATAGGTACTGACATACTTTTTTTTTGTAAATACATACGTAAGACCCAGACAAATTAATCGTCACATAAATGTTTGTCCTTGTAGTAATTGAACCCACGCCTTTCAGCTCGTGAACCAGATCAGATGTTCCACCAAATGAACTAGGCATAATTCTACCGTGCCCTATTGATCACGAATAAAAGTATAAATAATGTACTAGCTGCGCCCCGCGGTGTTACCTGCTACATGTTTTTGGGATTAAAAGTTGCCTATGTGTTAATCCGGGGTATCAGCTACCTCCATACCAAATTTCATCCAAATCCGTTAATTTTTAATAGTACTGGGATATAGTAGGATAGGATTATAATATTAGTAGGATTTATCCCGTTATCTCGTCACTTGTTCCGTGACGTCATCAGCACTGCCGTCAAGTGCAGTGTGTAGGTGTGAACCGGTTTCGTAGAGCCTCGTTCTACTTGTTTGTATGTTTATTTTCTTTTTAGCACAACATTTTTCTTCGGTAAGTGAGAAAAGATGGTTAGTGGGTTATTGGGAATGAGTGTTTATTGCTTGGATATTAGGACTTTATTTCTATTTCTTTTAGAATTGTAGAAGAAGCGAAAGATCGTAGCAAGTGGTAAAATACAGCCTAATCTTACTGAAAGCAGATTTGATCGTTTAATGGTTGTTTAGGTGGATCAACATCTTTCGCGTTGTATTTGTAGCGATGAATTACATCTAACAAAAATTAAATAATTAATGCAATCATTCATTCATCCATTCATTCGTTCATTCATTCATTTGTTCATTCATTCCTTTATTCATTCTACATCTATATTTAACCGACTCAAAAAGAAAGGTTCTCAATTCGAATGTTTTTTTGTATGTAGGTATGTTACGCGATCGTTCCGCCAATTATGAATCAATTTCGATGTTTTTTTTTCTTGATCATACTTCAGCGGTGGTACCATATAAATTTTATCGATCGAGTGGAAAACCACTCGATTGATTTCGATTGATCGATTTCGAGTGTTGGTGTATATAAAAATTAAAAATTTTGTTGATTTAAAAAAAAAATCTACAATTTCTAAAAATTAAATACACATCAATGATATTTTCGTTATCTCCGAAACCTCGCTGTTTCATTGGAGTAGCGCGTTTAGTTGGCTTTCCATGCCATTGTAGAAGTAAGCTAAAAGCAAACTGTTTAGAGGGTAAGTAGTCGGTAGGCAGGTCTTCTCTATAGCCAACCATCAGGCAATTGTCTGACTGTTTGCCGATCTTTATATTAAAAAATAACCCAATACATCCAGTTATCTTTATGACATTTCCCTCCCTCATCATCAAAAAACAAACTGTACTTTATTACCCCCAATTTTATTATCATTACTTTTCTGAGTAGCACATATTCTCGTCAAAAAGTTTAGTAAAATTTCACACTACATGGGTCGTTATTTTAGAATTTGGCTGTGTCATAAATTTAGGTTTATTTACGACATTCTTTATAACATTTATTATTATTTAATCTAAACCTCATCTCACTTTAATTGAGGTTTTAAATCCTCTTATACCTAATCCGGTCTTCAAAACCATCATAACTATAGACTCTATTACGTGATTGTCTATTATCTATTATTGTCTACGTGACGTCTATTGACAGCCCTGTTGGTTCATTGGTAGTATTTGCTTCGAGAGCTGAAGGGCGTGGCTTCGATTCCCACTCAGGGCTAACATTTGTGTGACTAACATCGATGTTTGTTCTGTGTCTGGGTGTACTGTACTATATGTATTATAGGTATGTATTTACGAAAAAAAAAAGTATTTATGTATTCTGTCAGCTGTCTGGTTCCCATAGTACAAGCTTTGCTTAGTTTGGGGCTAGATGGCGCTGTGTTAAAATTTCCTCCAATATTGAATATTGAAAATATTTAATACACGTGACGACTTTTTGCCAGTACTTGAAAGCACGTATAATAAGTTGTAGCAGCGCTTGATAGCGCAGTGGTTAGTGCGGACGGTTCACAAGCTTAAAGGTGTGGTTACAACCCCAACAATGAGCTTGAGCTGCTGGTGTAGGAAAACATGATGAAGAAACCATTCCATGTACTTTATGGTACTCGGTTGGCTAGCTTCAACCTTAAGTTGAAAATCTGCCGTCAAGCACTTAATGATGCATCGGGAGCCTCACTACAGCCAATCCCACTCCAGGCTAGGTGAGTTTACCATCTTCGATCACTTCATGAATTAACATTAGGTGAGCTGTGATCAAACACCTAGCTAGTCAACCATAAAAAACAGGTCGATATATCTGAAGCGGTTTCTCTGGTGAATTTCATCAAAAATTGAGTTTTGTTCACGTCTTTCACACTGCCCACGCTTTTTTGTACGCACTAAAAATTCCTCAAGACTTAAAGTAAACCTAAAATTACCCAGTTAAATACCTACGCAAAGAGGATTCACTTATTATGATAATAAATTAATACAAACTTGCGGCCGACGTGATAAAATTTTCGAGAAATTATGAGTTACGAAATTGTTGTAGATTATGTTTGTTGGGGTTTTGTTTGGAGAAAACATTAAGGTGTGGTGTTTTTGAACACGGCGCGGCTTATGTGAATGATTTAAGAGCCAAAATATATGTATCTTTAATGCCAAAAAACAAAGAAGAAGAAAAAGTACATATATCTCTCGAAAAGATAGGCGTGGCTTGAGATTCGATGCTAGACTCCAGATTGTGAGTCAGACAGTCTAGCAATTACGCTGCAGTAACTTCCACTAGGCTCCGATAACTTTTCCAGATTTAGCTCGCTCGGCGTGTTAGTAAGCTGTTGACAGTGGACTGGACATCTGTCGGTGAATTAGGGGTCTGGTATTGCATTTTGTAAAAAATGCCATAATTTACGGAAATTTTATAAAAGTCTCTTATTGACGTAAAATGATGTTTTTGTAAATAATTTTTGGAAGTTTCACTAATGTTCATGCTAAAATCTTTGATAATTAAGAGGGACGATAATAAACGTATACTAGAGTGCTATTTTTTTTTAATTTTCGACCATAGCTCACCTTTCGGTAAGTGCGGGTGTAATCGAAAATGGTAAAGCACACCTCGAATATGGATATCAAGTGAGGCAGCCAGAACACACCGTTAGGTGCTTGACGGCAGATTTTCAACTACCAAGCTGTTAATGTGATACAAGACATTACAATCCTCAGTTACGATATACCTAAGAAAGTGGGCTACGGAAGTGGGCTAAGAAAGTGGGTTTTGAAGTATAAAGCTTTTTAGCTGGCGAAAGATTTGGGTTACCACCACAATAACTTTGATACTGCGGTGGTATTACCTAGCCGACCTTCTTCCAGGGAGATCTACTACAAAATTATTTTCTTATCCACTAAGTACAGTGTCACAAATTACAACAAAGAAAATACAAAACAATAGATTTTAGTCGACCGTTAAAAGCAAAATGGCCGCCAAAGATGAATCGACGTTTTTATTGTGTTATAATTACTGTCGCTACACAAAAGAACTAATTGCTTGGTAAGAATAGGTAGGGAGGTAATGAAACATTTTGTTACTCAAAGAATGGGAAAGGAAGCTATTAGTGATACAAGCATAGTTGTACTGTTTAGGTAGTTTTTTCTTTATTATTGGCATCGCACTTTGTGTTTTCTGCCAGTTTTAAGTCGTACATATTTTCAAGTTATAGTTAAAGTATTAGTTATAACTAACTAATACTTTTTAATTTTTTTTTGGCTTTTATGTTATCACTTACCTATCTCTTATTTATTTTATTGATTAGCAGCAGTTCGTTTTCCATTGAAATAAAAGAAATAAAAATAAAATACTACCATTTCTAACATAGGATTTAAAAAACATAAGGTTTGGAATATTTTTTCTTTTTTTCCGTCAAAACTCGCTTTGTTATGTAGTAGTTAGTCAGCCCAGCCCAATATGTGACCACACTGACTCGCAACCAACTCAGTAGTGATGAAGAATGCCTTGACCGATTTTGATCAATTTTGAAAAGAAAAAATATGTAGTGACTTTTCATTAACATAATTTTATGACAAATTTATTTTTTTATATTTTAGAAATGTATGTATCTACCCATAAAAATTAACATTTGCTAAATTCGTGTAAAAATGTATCTCTGTACAAAATGGGCCACGTGACTGGATAACCAGTATTCGGCACATAACATTTTTAAGTTTGAAGGAAAACATCATGAGGAAACCATCAACCATCAAAACCATAAGGTGAGCTATAATCAAACATCTAGCTTGTCAACCATAAAAAAAGTATGAGTCATTGTTTCAGACTATGATTTCTAGGGTGATCCGATACTTCTAGAGTTAGTTTCGTTGCCTGGTGTTAAAATAAAAGAAAATGAGTCACTGAACATTGTTATTGAACGAACTTTGTCTACCAATGTAGTTTTTTAGTATCGACTATCAAATTATTATGTAGCGATGATAGCTCAGTGGTTAGCGCGGTAGTTTCGCATGCCGAGGGGCGTGGGTTCAAACCCCAACAATGAGCTTGAGCTGCCGGTGAAGGAAAACATCATGAGGAAACCATAGCATGGTGGTAGGGTACTTTCTAGTACTCGGCTGGCTAGCTACCACCACATCAAGTTGGAAATCTGCCGCCAAGCATCTAACGGTGTGTTCCGGCAGCCTCACTTGAGAGCCAGTTCCATTCCAGGCTAGTTGTGCTTTACCATCTTCGACCACACCTTCACTTAACATCAGGTGAGCTGTGGTCAAACAACTAGCCTGTCAACCATAAAAAAAAAATATTAGCTATACTTTAAGACAACTTGTCGCTAAAAACCATTAAAATTTTCATGAAATGACGGTTTTTCTTTCAATTCTTTTACTTTACTAAGGCTTTGTTTACATTAGATCGCAACGCGACCTGCTATACGCACGCGAATAAAACAAACAGTTAATATTCACGCTATGATGACAGGTGGAGTAAGGTTGCACAGAGTGGTGGCCTAGGCAAGGGAAGCGGAGCGTCGGTCATCCAGCCGCAAGATGGGTCGACGATATCGTCACCGTCGCGGGTCGAACCTGGACCAGATTGGCACAGGACCGAGGCAGATGGCATGTAAAGAGAGAGGCCTATACCCAGCAGTGGGATAAAGAAGGCTGTGGATGATGATGATGAATGTTCACGCTCATGGTTACAATAGGGTTGTCATAATTATATTTTTTTAATGATATTTTCATAATATTGACGTATGTTATGATTTTGATTATAGTCGAAGTATCAGGCAAAATTAAACGTGAGTAATTCCGTATTAGTAAAACAAAAATTATCCAAACAACATCAGTTTCCATATTAAAATATTCGTGTGCTCAACGGCTTCGGAAACATTAATGTATCAACGAAATTGATGCGAGTTCATTGGTAATTAATTAGATTTTCGCGTATAATGTAGAGCCATAAAATATCATGTTTCTCACGGTTCGGTCTTTTATCACATCGCAAATCGTTATAGCCTCACTGTAGTATCCTCAACCTTAGAGAGAACTCTTTGTTCTCGAATGACAAAGTGAACGCCGTATGTACTTTAAGCTGCAAAAGCGAATTTTTGCATGCAACATTAAAAAATCTCTTTGACCTACTGTTAGTTCTTTATTTTTTAATGATTGTAGAGACATTTGTGTTTCTTCGATAATATTGTTGGCAACACTAATGTTAACAGCGTGAAGTGAGTAATAAGTAGCCTGGAATGCGACCTCCGCAAAGGAAGCAACGTAGCAGGAGGTCGTCTAGGTAGGTACCACCGCAGTACCAGATATTCTAGCAGTAGTGTGCAAACATTACTGTGTTCCGGTTTGAAGGGTACTGCAGCTAGCGAAATTACTGGGCTGTTGAGACTAACCATCTAGTCTCAAAGTAATGAGTGCCAAAGCAGCGATGCCCTGGACGTTGTTTTGATACTCAAAGTTCTGTGCATCGCTGCAATGGTCATGGACAGGCGTTATCTCTTAACATCAGGAGAGCGTCTCGACCGTTTCATTACTTTTAAATAAAAAAAAAAAAAAAAAAAAAAACGTCAGTTCGGTGCCGTTATAAGCGAGGCGCGACCGGGGCGTGGGTCACTTTTGCTCCAGCCAGCCGAAGACCAAGCCAGCGGTGGCCATTTGCGCCTCAGTAGGCATCCATCTTTGTTGATTTGCGGTTTAATTTCAATATGACTGATCAATTAGCTATTCATGATTTCATGTATCGTTGCAAAATTAATGAAATAAATATGTAACTTCTGAATATAACAGTGTTCTATGTCTCTTCCCCGCTTCTGAAGTAGTTAAGTTTACAATATAGAGAACAGAAAGAGTATTTATGTAACAAGGCATATTATAAATTAAAAGACTTCACTGAACACAGGATCGCAGGGAAGTTGCCCAGCTCTGCACGAGTGAATCTAGAAAGATTAAAAGTGATTGTAAGTCGCAAAGCGTCAATAAATAACAATTGATTGAATTAAATTGACAAAAATGTATGCCAGTAGCTTATTTAATATTTTATTAATTATTTATTTTGTTGATTTTTTGTTAAAACGTAACAGGTGAGCTATCGTTAAACACCTAGCTTGTCAATCATGAAAAAAAGAGTACCACAACCTCGCTGTGCGGGTGATTTTTTTTGAATTGAAACGTTATATGCTTTCGTGGGAAATATCAACCATGTATGGATGACGTTTACGTCTCGTTTGCATGGCCTTCTGGTTTTAAAAAAAATAATTATGTGTATATAACACTGATCTGAAATCTGGAAATGATGTCACACTGATTTCTATTTCAAAAACAACTCTTATAAGTTAAATTACTTTCACAACCAAAATTTTGTCGCGTGTTCGGAATACTTTTAAAAAGCCCAAATGATTCGGAGAAGCTTTTAAAACATCGACCGCGAGTTACAACCTCTAAGTTCGTATTAATAAGCCTCGAATTAATTCAACAACACGAAAATAAACTTTTAAAGGGATTTTCGAAGTTGTTTGTCGAATTTCAACACCTGGCACTTTATTAAATAATCCGGTTATGAAAATATGTACCTACTTTAAACATAAACGAGGTACACGGGCTTAAGTTATAGTCTGAGATTACTTTCAGGATTAAACTACTTAGTAAAGGTTTCAGAATTACGTTCATTCGACGTTTTGCAACAGATTTAAGTGTAATAAACGCACAAAGCAACTTGGAGCGCATTTCGACAGGTGTAAAATATAAATTGCACGTTAGTTTGATGCCTCTCTTCAACTCTTTGGTGGCCTTTTTTTTCTTTGGTTTTGGCGTCGCATTTAGAGCATTTGCCAGTGTCAAGTGTTTTACATTTTCATGTTAAATAAGTTGCCTCGAAGCTATAGTTATAGTCAAAGTTCAGCCTTGGTCAAGTACAGTCCGTGTCAGTTCAGTCAAGTCATGCTTTAGTAAAGTTGTGACGACTTTACTATAAAACTTCGATGGAGTTTTGGTAGCAACATGAAAAGTCATGTTACACCACATTATATCATTTTCCTACACTCGCGTTTGTGATCCGGCACTTTATGAATAAAACATCACCATTTTAATGCAAAAACACTCGACAAAACACTAGTTTTGGAAAAAATACTACGGGGCGATACGACTCTTTCCGCGTTCCCGCCAAAACTCCTTTGGTTGGCGACCTTTTGTGCAATACATACGTATTTAATCTGAGCATACGTAAGTCGTCGGGTTTCCTTTTTTTTCATTATTTTCTGACGCATTTGCCAGTGTGATATTTTACGGAAAATAATATATTATATATATATATATATATATCTTCAAAAGAAACTAGAGTTGCCACTAAATTGCATGAGGTAGCTTTATCTATGTCACCGCGAAGTGCTGACTGCTTTTCATCATTGTTAACAATTCCATCTCACCCACTGGAGTTACTATGCCAGCGGCCCAGAGCCTCGCTCCGGTATAGTACTTCAAGGAGCTGGGTTGGCTCGGGTAGACGCTGGCAGGGGGAAATGCACAATACACCCCAAGCGGGACGTCAGTGCAGGACTCATCGCCCCCATTCCGAATAAGAATAAGAATAAGAATATATCTTCAAAACTCAAAGTAAAAAATCAAGAAAGTAAGTTCGATATTTTTAATTAATAAAAAAATCGAAAACGTGTGAGTGAATTGATATAAGATCTAGATATAAGTCCAAGTCATAGTCAAAGTCACACAAATTTAGTCAAAATCGAGTCCTACTATGCACTGGTAAAGTAATGGTGACCACTTCTTTACTGGGGCATGACTGAACTCGATTTACACTAACTTTGTATAACTTTTACTATGACTTCTTTTAAAGTCAAGTAAATATTTTTGTTGGTAATTCAAAATTCAAATTGCATATAGTAGGTACACAGAAAAGTAAGAAAGAAACAAGAAAAAAAATAAAATGTCACTAAATACAACAACACTACTAAAGCAAATCTAATTTAAAAAAAACATGAAAAAAATATTGATTCGAACTGCAAACGAATTAAGACAAATGAAACACTTTTAGAATGGAAAAAAGAAAAAGTGTTTATAAATATTTGATGTAAGAATAAACAACTCGCCCAAGTGCATCACTTAGCGCTAACACTTACAAAATGTAGCAAAATTACTAAGAAAATGCAGCCTGATATAGTAGGAAGGAATCCCGGCTCTCTCAAACGAAGTTTCTGATGAACTATTAAAAGAATTCCTTTAGATTTGCATAATACGATGTCGAGCAGTGACTGGGTTTATTTAAAAAAATAATAAATAGGCTTACATTTGACCGCCGTCTCACCTGATGTTAAGTGATGATGCGGTCTAAGATGGAGCACGCTTGACTAGAAGATACCGATTCACTCTCGACTTGAAGACACCCAGATTATATTATCCAACGGTGAACACCCACTCAGGCAGCGCATTCCATTGTCCAGCAGTCCGCACAATGAACGTGGAATCAAATCGGTAATTCGAGTTTTTGGAACGTCGGCCATGAAACGATGTCGCTTCTTTGAGGTTCTTGCTGTCAGATAGAAAAATAGGCATGGGGGATTAGACTATGTAGTTCTGAAGCACATTCAAAGCAGTAAAAGCAATGAGACGAACGATACGCTTTCTTAATGGTAAGAGGTAACGCATGCCTATGATCATTGCATTGAAGGATTGTTCTGTATTTGGGTGTTATGTATGTATATTGTATATACATATTATATAAAGTATTTGAGTATTCCCAAAGTACAAGCTTTGTTAAGTTTGAGGCTAGATGGCGTTGTGTGAAATATCCGACAATATTTATATATTTTACTTATTTATTCACAAAACTTTGAGTATTAAAATAAAGTCCAGGGTATCGTTGCTTTGGCGCTCATTGTTTTGTTACTTTCGCTGGTTAGTCTCAACAACCCTGTAATTTCGCTAGTTGCAGTACCCTTCAAATCAAAACACAGTCATGTTTACACACTACTGTTTAGCGGCAGAGTATCTGGTACTGCGGTGGTATCTACCTAGACGTTGTCGTTTTTTGAGTTATGTTTGTTCCATGGTACAGTAAGTTATTGAAGTCCGATTGAGTTTTCTTGAGAAAGTAATTTGACTGGACTGGATGATGAAAGAACCAAGTTCTTAGGGATGTGTGAAAATAAGTTTAGGTACTGTTTGTCTCTACGTGTTTCGAGTGTATATTAAATTTACCGAGGAATGTCTTCGTTGCACTTTGAAGAGATTTTATACAATTTGATCGCGTCGGTATAATGAATGTTGTTTGTGGACTTATTGTAGTGATAATATTTCCTTACTAAGGGAAAAGATTAAGATTTAAACGATTTTATTGATATTTGTTCAATAACAACGAATAGTCATGGTCATAGTAGTCATAGTATTTTATTGATAACATAAGTTACAAGTCAATTTATTAAAATAAATGAAATTAAAATTAGTGGATTAAATTTCACTGTCAATTCGATATTTTTTTTTTTTTATCAAAAATAAAATAAAAGTACAAGTACTGACATGCTTATTAAGTATTTAAGTTTTTTATTTATTTGTAGCGATGATAGCTCAGTGGTTATCGCGGTCGCTTCGCATGCCGAAGGGCGTGGGTTCAAACTCCAACAATGAGCTTGAGGTGCCGGTGAAGGAAAACATCGTGAGGAAACCATAGCATGGTGGTAGGGTATTTTCTAGTACTCGGCTGGTTAGCTATACCACCCTCAAGTTGAAAATCAAGTATCTAACGGTGTGTTCCGGCAGCCTCACTGGAGAGCCAATTCCATTCCAGGCTTGGTGTGTTTTATTCGATAATCGATTTGAATTTGAACATTATTGTATTCTGGTCTGACTGTCGAATGTCTCAGAGTGATGAGCGCCAAAGCAGCGTTGCCCTTGACTTTGTTTTGTCAAAATTCTGTGTACCGCTGCAATAGTCATGGGCGATATTTTGTGCCCTAAGTAGAGCGTTTCGTTCATTTCATAACAAAAAAAAAAGATACTTATTTGTCACGTTTCTCAGCAAACACGGGCACTTTTTTAATCCAAAGAGGAGTTGAGAACGTCTGTCGCAGTCACCAATTTACAGCGAGTTTCCACAAAGCAAAGCAATTTGGCAAAGTTTTGAACAATACAAACGCGAAACAAAACATTGTTTTGCTGTACAGCTGGGAGTACTTTATAAAATATCTTTAACGACACATCGAAATTAAGTTGAAGAATGCATAGTTATGTTACCGCAACAGCATAAAATTTAGTCTTTGTACAGAATACCTAGTCATTATAAATGAAATTAAAAAGCCTTTTATTTGCCACTAATTACTAATTACTTACTTTACAACGTTTTTGAGTTACTTTATTTTTCGCTAATATCAATCATATTTTACGAAATTGTTTATTGTAATAATACTAAATATCGTAGGACATTACACAGCGCCATCTGACCCAAAACTAAGCAAAGCTTGTACAATGGAGGCCAGATAACGGATATAATACTTTTTTTATGGTTGACAGGTTACGGGTTTGACCACAGCACAGGTGTGGTCGAAGATTGTAAATACGCCTAGAATGGAACCAACTGTCGATAATATCACAGTTCACCATATTCTATAGGTATTGTATAGAACGCCTGAGAATAGTATGAAATAAATGATTTTTTTATACATTGTCTGCATGTTTTAGGTACGAGTATCTCTATAGAAAACCCAAGTATTCTATTCAGTATAGGATTATACGGATTGCTGATAAAGTAAGCATCTTAGGAAAATGTTTTCTAAGATTCTTGTACGAGTGTACCATATATTTGGCTATATTCTGGTATCCTATGAAATTCTTCTTGGGCAACCTTAGTTTTAATTACTTTTAGACTTAGACAATAGACAATAGACACCACTTTATTTATGACATAAAACACATTTCAACATAATTTACAAAAAAATAAACAATAAACATAAAACACTTGTAGGTAACATGAACATATTAAATAATAACAGTAGGTACTGGTAGCTAATGCGTGGGAAATTATACCGTTCAAGCATTCGAATTTAGGCAATGAGCCTTTTACACGATATTTACACAATTATAAAGAGGTTGATTTGATTTTTGTTTGTATTGAATAGGCTCCGAAACTACTGGACCGATCTGAATAATTGTTTCATCATTAGAATGCTACATTATCACTGAGTGTCATAGGCTATATTTATATGACAGCCCTGTTGGCTCAGTGGTAGTATATCTGCCTTGAGAGCTGTAGGGCGTGGGTTCGATTCCCACTCAGGGCAAACATTTTGTGAATAAACAAATGTTTGTTCTGTGTCTGGGTGTTCTGTATGTATTGTAAGTATGTATTTACAAAAAAAAAAGTATTTATGTATTCTATCAGTTATCTGATCTGCTTAGTTTGGGGCCAGATGGCGCTGTGTGTATAGTCCTACGATATTTATATTGTTAATCGAGTTTTGTTTTCCCGTGCAAAGCCGGGACGAAGGGACGGCCCGCTAGTCTATACTATTATAAACAGGAAAGATTTCATTGCTTGTTTGTTTGTATTGAATAGGCTCCGAAACTACTGGACCGATTTCAAAAATTCTTTCACTGTTGGGAAGCTACACTATCCCCAGTGATATAGGCTACTTTTTATTTCTGTATTTCCATGAGAACGGGAACTGCGTGGGTGAAACTGAGAGGCGTCCGCTAGTACTATTATGAAGAAGAAAGATTTGATTTTTTTTGTTTGTATTGAATAGGCTCCGAAACTACTGGACCGATCTGAATAATAAATTATTTTATTATTAGAATGCTACATTATCCGTGATGGACATAGGCCATAATGTTTTTAAAAAACAGTTAGGGGTCCGTATGGAAACTTCAATAATGTAAGCCAAGCTGTGAAAAATTTACCGAAAAAACCCTTACCTAACTTGCGCCGCAAAAACTATTGACAATAGAATAAAGTGACGTTTTATAGAGCAAATTGGAAGCCAGCTACAAATAAGTCCGCAATATCATATGTCTAAATCATGTCATCTACATCTACACTATAAAAAAAGAAACGAATATTTTTAATAAAGAGGAAAGATTTGATTTTTTTGTTTGTTTGTATTGAATAGGCTCCAAAACTACTGAACTAATTCTTTCATTATTAGAATGCTACATTATCGCTGAGTGACAGTTATAAAATAAGTTAGAGCCATAGATAGAAACGATCTTTATTGTTCAGACCAAAAGATAAAATAACCAAAAAAAAAACAACATTTCAGTATCATTATTATGTCGCCTGAAGGCTGGAAGGTTATTAATTTTAAAAGACTTTTAGTTTACCCTCCATTAAAATATTATGCGCGAAATGGCTTGCGAATTGAACTGTAATAGTAGCTCATTTACAAAACACCGGCATGGCTAGTGTTTAGTAATTAATAGCACACTACAGAAACTAACAGTATTACAACGGACAAAAGTTATTTTTTGATCCTGAGAAGTATAAGGCGTTGCACATTACGCATTTGTCAGTGTCATCTGAGAAGTGTTCTTTTTCTTCTTTGATTTTGGCGTCGCATTTTGTGCATTTGCAGTGTCAAGTGTTTTAATATTATCAAGTTTCATAAGTTAAAAAGTTGTCAAAGTCTAGTCTAGTCCGTGTCAGTCAAGCTCAGTCATGCTTTACTAGTGGCGATGTTACTATAAGCTTCGATGGAGTTTTGGAAGCAACATGAAAAGTCATGTTTCACCACATTATATCATTTTCCCACACTCACGTTTCTAATTCGGCACTTAATAAATAAAACACAACCATTTTTATGCATAAACACTTGAAAAAACACTAGTTTTGGAAAAAAATACAATGGTGCGGCACGACTCTTTCCACGTTCCCGCCAAAACTCTTGTGGAGTGTTTAGTGTTTCTGTGTGTGTTTATCTGTATTAGTGAAAATTTGGACGTTGTCAGCAAATCGCATGTCGTGGCATTGTATTGTTTCTTCTAGTTTTTATCTGTATTTGTTGCCGCATTTTACAAGTACGCCAGCGGTGTCTCGTCAGAGTGCGCGCGGAGACCCATCTATGATAAATAAATAATCTATATCTCTCTATAAACATTACAAGGAATCTATTGACATTTTTAACTTGAAATTGTGTACATTTCAAACTAATGTCAAAAAAAATTTTTACTGCGCATGACTTTTGTACCTAACCTGCTTAAAATAACCCTATGTAGAATTTTGCATATTTATTTGAATTTGCCACTCATTGCATTCTCGGTCATTTTGTGGCTACTTAATTCATTTTTATAACTTTGGATTTTATGTAATTGTTCTTAACTACTGCTTTAATTAATAATGTTATTTACACATATAAGGGATGTTTGTTTTGATCAAAACTTAAATTTGTTTACTTCTGTTCATTATTAAATATATAAATAAATATCGTAGGACTATACACACAGCGCCATCTGGCCCCAAACAAGCAGAGCTTGTGTGATGGAAGTCAGATAACTGATAGAATACATAAATACTTTTTTTGTTGTAAATACATACTTATATTACATACATAACACCCAGACACAGAACAAACATTTGTTTATTCACAAAATGTTTGCCCTGGGTGGGAATCGAACCCACACCAAATCTACTATATGAAATCCAACTAACTACTGAATCTACTGAACGGTTAACTAACTACTGAACTATGACAGCCCTGTTGGCTTATTGGTAGCATATCTGCCTTATGAGCTGAAGGGCGCGGGTTCGATTCCCGCTCAGGACAAACATTTTATGTATCAACAAATGTTTGTTCTGTGTCTGGGTGTTCTGTATGTATTATAAGTATGCATTTATAAAAAAAAAGTATATATGTATTTTATCAGTTATCTGACTTCTATCACATAAGCTTTGCTTAGTTTAGGGCCAGGTGGCGCTGTGTGTAATGTCCTACGATATTTATTTTATTTTAACTAACTCGTATTGTGACTGGAACCTGTTTTGTGTAATTAATTAAATAAATCTAAGAGAAGAATGTAGCATAGTGCGATGCCAGAAACAAAAAATAACATGTCGGTAATATGAGTGCCTACTGTTAGTACCTAGCTTAGTTTCCTTGATTAACCCTCCTGAGTCGATACTGGCTTTAATTAATTTATTCCGAACTTAAACGCCTGGTTTAATTTATCGTGAGCTTTGATTTTGTTGCGAACACCCGCGCAATTAGAACGAACTGTTTCGCCTATGAAATTGAAGAGTTATTTTATTATCTTAGTAGAGTTAAATCGGGAACAATGCTTGTTTTAAGAGACTTGTGAGCTAGTTGCTATTCCAGACACGATATTTATTCACCACAAAGGCACCGCGTTACATTAGTTTAGTGTTCAAACCAAAGTTTAGCTATACCTACCCTAATTTATTTACGTACTAGCTACGCCCCGCGGTGTTACCCGCTACATGTTTTCGGGATAAAAAGTAGCCTATGTCTTAATCCAGGGTCTTAGCTACCTCCATACCAAATTTCATCCGAATTCGTTTGGTTGTTTTTGCGTGAAAGAGTAACAAACATCCATCCATTTCACATTTATAATTTTAGTGGGACTAATCTTCATCCGAGGGTCGTCTGGAAGATATTGCTTTTAGCGATAACACCAGTTTTTGAGCTTGTTTAAATTGTTTTTGTGATTTTCTTTCTGTGGTGTCAAGGTGGGTGTAAAGGACAAAATACAAATGTAAAGTTGCGTAGAAAATATGTGTAGACAATGTATCTAGTATTCAATTTTAAAGTTCTATTGATTAAAATCGAATGAAGCTGGTGAAATTCAGTAATTAATTGGTTACAACACTAGCATTAAAAAAAAAAGACTGAGAACGTAACTGTCTTTGAGACGTTTCGTAATAATTCAAAATTGTATGCTACTATAAAGTAAGCGCGAAAAGAATACTCGCAATATATTCAAATTTTTTAACGCGCCAAAAAATTTATGTATTTTTTAAAAACACTTTATGTAGTTAATTATTATTTTATTGTTTATTTCAGTTTCGTTTTAAGTTACATTCTAGAGTCTTTCTCAAATGTCAAAACGTGCCTTTTATTTTTTGACAACTATGGCTACGGAGCTATCATCGCTACCTTTTTAAATAAATAAAATAAGTATTTTATTTTACATTAAACACAGGGCATTACACACAGCGCCATCTGACCCCAAACTAAGCAAAGCTTGTACTATGGAAGTCAGATAATTGACAGTATACTTAATTACTTTTTTTTTTGTAAATACATACTTTTAATAAATACAGAACACCCAGACACAGAACAAACATTTGTTTATATCACAAAATGCTTGTCCTGGGTGGGAATCGAACCCACGCCTTTCGGCTCTTGGAGCAGAGATACTACCAATGAACCAACAGGGCTGTCGAAATGTTATGTTACTTGTATTAAAATTAAG
Organism: Biston betularia; assembly: GCA_905404145.2. NCBI lineage: Eukaryota > Metazoa > Arthropoda > Insecta > Lepidoptera > Geometridae > Biston > Biston betularia. The sequence goes on from FR989885.1 coordinate 3,882,683, forward strand.
CTTCTGAGTATTAAAGTTACCTAGAAGTTCAAAACGATGGATTAAATAGTATTTCATAGCATTCACCCTTTAATCTTTAAGGACATTATCGTAAACCACGACATAGTCATTCAAAGCTATAAAATCTCTATGGTAGCTCTAGAGGAGATATAAAGTTTTATCTCGTCTTAGTAGTAAACTCAGCGCCGTTGTCAGCTCTCATACCTTTAGGTCTCGGAAACTTTCACCTTTCTACATTTCATAAGTTTCAAACACTAGTAAAAGTCTTAAACTTGTTCTTTAGGGTTCAGGTAGGAAGTAATTTCGGTGGAAGGGGCAACGAGTTCTGAAGTATGTATGTTAGAACTACTGAAACGTTATGCTAGAACGCTAAAAGACAAGTGAGTTTATTAATATTACATCAGACTTATTGCAGAAAATGTAGATACACCTAAAGTATTTAAAATATTTAAGTACAAAATTTAAACAATAACTTAAAAATTTTGCCAACAGTAAGAATAAATGGGTACTTCAATTTGCCGCGGCATTTTGTACAACGTTTGTATTGTCAATAAAAACTTTGTGGCATTTTAAATAAAGACAAGGCAATTTGAAATTTGCTATCATACAAATTGCCTGCGAAATTTGTACAAGTTCTAAGACATGAGTTTTGTGCCGTACCAATGTAACCTATTTCATATTAGTTTCATAATTACTGTATATTATTTATAAGAATAATTATATTTAAGTATCTAAAAAATTTCAAATTGTATGTAATTATAACATAAAACTAATAAGTCCTTATGTAACTACAATTTAAAGCGATGACTTGAAATCTCTTTAGAGATATTTGTTTGTCTACACGTGAAAAATCCTTGATAGCACACCAGATACTAAGCAATTGAAGTCAGACACGCAGTTTTTGTGTAAATTGCCACATTTCCTCTACGAGTACCTTCCCTGGGCACATCATAGAAACCATTTAACAAGCCCAGCCAGGTAATATTTCGCCAAGAGTCGTGTAAGCAGTATATTTCGTCCGAGCTAGCTATAAATTCATTACGTGCCGTTTCCGTAAGAGCCCGATTTCCAGGTGCTACGCCTTTGTTTCTGTTTTGTTCCCTTATTTTATAGCGTTATTTTTTTGTGCCTACTTCGTTATGAAATATATTAGTCTAGCGGCGTATAATCAATTTCACAAAATGATTTGAATTTATGTTCTTAATATCAACTATTTTTGACTAACGTAACTTTCCTCTTTTTGTACAATCCTTTGTAATTATCTTTTGCTTGGCGGCAGATTTTCAACTTGAGTGTGGTAGCTAGCCAGCTGAGTACTAGAAAGTACCCTACCACCACGCTACGGCTTCATCACAATGTTTTCCTACACCGGCAGCTTAAGTTTGTTGTTAGGGGTTGAACCTACACCCTTCGACGTGGGAACCGACCGCGCTAACCACTGAGCTATCTTCGCTACAAGCATCAACAACATCGCTACAAGCCATCACTAATTTTCAATGTAACTAGCAATTCGTAAGTACATTTTTAGATCCGTAACATGTATAGATAGATCCGTACATTTCATTTGACTCTACTCCAAAGTTATTTATAAGAAAGTACGTAATTTCGCAGCAACCAAACGTAATCAATAAAACGAATATTTCCCTAAGGGATTGTGTACTCCTGAAAATAACCATGATTTTTAAATACATAACTCTGATACAAAGCAGGTTCTGCAAATTACAACAGGGATTTGGCAATATCGTTCTAAAGACACAATTTATCGAGTGGCTTGGATCATTCGGTCCCAATAGCATTTTTGGTACGACAAGTTATTTTGATTAATATATTGGTCTAGTATCAGAGACAATGGAAAATATTGTTAGAATACTTTTCGTTACGTACTTTCTTACACAATTATTTTGAATGCTAATTTATTCAGTTTTTGTTTCATTTATGAGGGATTCTTCAATCGGTCCCTGATTTACCGGACCATAAACGGACAATCTGCTTCCATCGAGTCCGGTCCGAAGTAGCCCTCACCATCTGCTAGAAGCTGCCTCTTTAGAAGTGGGGGTAGGGTATTTATGTTAAAGTAATGAGCCGAATGACACGCTCTCCTAATGGTAAGAGATAACGCATGCACATGACCATTACAGCGATACTTTGAGTAACAATACAAATACAAATACTTTATTGATAACACCAATGTTACAAGTCACTTAAAAATTTTAAACATGTCATTAAATGGGTTTAAAACACTGATTACATGTCAAAATAAGGTATGTCAATATCCAAACATGTCAATATAAAATACCTATGTCAATATAAAAATACAAAGTCCGGGGCATCGCTGCTTTTGCGCTACTTTGAGACTTTTTTTTTTTTTTATGGTTGACAGGCTAGTTATTTGACCACAGCTCACCTGATGTTAAGTGAAGGTGTGGTCGAAGATGGTAAAGCACACCTAGCCTGGAATGGAACTGACTTTCGATGGTTAGTCCCAACAGCCCAGTAATTTCGCTAGCTGCAGTACCATCCAAACCGGAACACAGTAATGTTTACACCATACATCTGGTGCTGCGGTGGTACCTATATAGACGACTTCCTGCTAAGGAAATCTACCACCAAGTAATAGCTTCTTTCACTTGGTCTTACTATCGTGTTGGCGAACGGCGTCGTGTTCTCTTGTCTTCGGTATTGTCAACAATGACCAGCTTTTCAAGCTGTCATCCCCTTTTAGCATTATATGGCTGAAATATACATATATACGCGTAGCAAACATATGGTGGACAGTCGGGTCTCAAGAGGGTTGGGAGAGAAATTTGTGCGTTTTGGGCGTCCATGTAGCATTCGCGTCCATTTCAAATGCATCTATTCTCTGTCTTTCTCTTGCTTTTGTTTTGTAGCTTATTCCTCGATTTTTCCAAATGTTTTGTAAGCGTGCCATCGCGTCTTATTTAGTCACATTTTTTTTATGGATGACAGGCTAGGTCACCTGATGTTAAGTGAAGATTTGTTCGAAGTTGGTATAGCACATCTAGCCTGCAATGGAACTGGCTCTCAAGTGAGGCTGCCGGAACACACCGTTAGATGCTTGGTGACAGATTTTCAACTAGAGGGTGGTAGCTAGCTTCTTTTACCGGCAGCTCAAGCTCATTGTTGGGGCTTGAACCCACGCCCTTCGGCATGCGAACCGATAGCGTCAACCACTGAGCTATCATCGTTAAGTATAATATAAGTATAATTATAGCCCTAAAATTGCGATGCCCTAAACTTTGTATTGCTCCTCAAAGTTCTGGGTATCGCTGTAATGGTGATGGACAGGCGTTATCTATAACCAGTAGAAAGCGCCTCGTTCGTCTCATTACTTTCATATTATTATGTACCTAAAACAATGTTGTGGCTTCACGAAGATTGTATCAGTCTCGAATTTTTGGCCATCTCTACACATACTCTATGATATCACTGTGATCTCTTTGCCTATACTAAGCATTATTAGAATTGATATCAGTTTGTGTATGTTATACATTTTTCGGAGTTAGAGCACACTCAAGGGATCGATATATCAAGGCAAGTTAGTGAACCTCTCGCTCAGATTTACCAAGGTAAAGTTGTGACTTCAGAATTATAGTTGACCAAGCGAAATGAGGCCTCTAAGTGTACTGGAAGAAATCGTTTAAAATTATAGATAGATAGAAACTCTTCATTATGCACACCAAACATGTGGTAAAAAAAAGTACAGAAAACAATAGAATAATTAAACTTAAAATTTTTTAAACTAGATTTTTGTGAAATTATATTTTTAAAGTTTATGTTAAATTAGTACTAGATATTAAGTAAGATTAGGTTTTTAATTAATAAGTTGTTGTCAAATTAGTTAAATTGAAGTCCTCATCACTGTTGTAACTGAAACGACTGTTAAGCGGAAATAAACTAAATATGTACATTGAATATCCAAAAACAATTTAATAGGAATTATACTCTCGCTGTTATACTGTTTATTAATTTCAATAAAAATCAAATACCTAAGTCGAAGTCAATTCGCCGATTGCCATTATAAGCTCTCTGACCAGCAAAAGGGGTTGCATTATTATTTTGGTCGGCAAAACAAAAGCGGAGCGACCGTTGTCACGCTCCGCTGAATTCTATTGATCTCGAAGTATTTTTACACGGCCTCTTTCTTGTTGTGGTCAATAAAACAGCAGAGCGACAGAGATGCAAACTAATTAACTTAATTCTCTTCTTTGAACGTTGAAGCTACAATTGGCAGATTGAATTTTAATTAAGGCCTTCGGTAATCAGACTTTATTCTGCCATGGCCCAGTAATTCCCCCCAATAATTTTAATAACCGTCCCCTCTCCCCCTGGGTAAAATAATACACATTTATTGTTCTTAGATGTATGAAGGTATGTATTAATTATGTTGTAATATATAACTTTTTGCCATATATTTCGGTATCAGCTTTCTAGTGCGAAACCGTTTACGATGCATCGATCGATAGGTATTATTTAAAAAAAAGGCGTGAATGCTGCGACCCGGTATTTTATTTTGATGGCCTGGTACCGGGTCGCGACCCAACAAATGGGAAACGTTGATCTAGAGAGTAGAGCTGTGCTGCAGTTTTAGATGCATTTGCAGTAACAGCTGCTCGCCTAGAACTGTGACCTCGCGTATTGAATATAGATTTTCACGGACTGATGTACTATTTGTAATGATTTTTTCTTGGCCTGGTTTTTATGCTTGACGAGCTAGGTTTTTGACCACAGTTGTTTGACACCTGATGTTAAGTGTGGTCGATGATAATAAACACACCTAGCCTGGGATGAAACTGGCTCTCAAGTGAGGCTACCTAGTTTTATGCTATTAATTTACTGTTTTATTCAAGCAATTGTGATTTACTGCAAATAAAGACTAGTAGCAGTGATTTCACTGTAAAATTATGCTCCATTTGTCCATAAATCGCAATTTTTTTTGTATGGAAATCGAACAACCTTAAGTAATAGTTTTAACAACTGGCGACCTTATTTCCAGGCATATATATTATACTTGGTGGTAGATTTCCTTAGCAGGAGGTTGTATAGGTAGGTACCACCGCAGTACCAGATATTCTGCCGCCAAGCAGTAGTGTGCAAACATTACTGTGTTCCGGTTTGAAGGGTACTGCAGCTAGCAAAATTACTGGGCTGTTGAGACTAACTCTATCAAAAGTCTCAAAGTAATGAGCGCCAAAGCAGTGATGCCCTGGACTTTGTTTTGTTACTTAAAGTTCTGTGTATCGCTGCGATGGTGATGGACAGGCGTTATCTCTTACCATCAGGAGAGCGTCTCGTTCGTCTCATTACTTGATTACATAAAAAAAAAGTGTGCAAACATGACTGTGTTCCGGTTTGCAGCTAGCGAAATTACAGGGCTGTTGAGACTAACCATTTAGTCTCTAAAGTAATGAGTGCCAAAGCAGCGATGCCCTGGACTTTATTTTGCTACTCAAAGTTCTGTGTATCGCTGCAATGGTCATGGACAGGCGTTGTTTCTTACCATCAGGAGAGCGCCTCGACCGTCTAATTACCCTTACATAACAAAAGGCAACCTTAAAAAAAAGGCTTTAAAGACACTTATATCCAGAAAACTTTTGGCAACACCTTTCTGCTAAGTAAAGCGCTCACTGTGTAAACTTTAGTTGTTAACCCGGGTAAAGCAGTAGAATATTTGATGGCCAAGTGTAATGGAACATGACAGGCACCTCTGCTAAGGTGGCTGGTACTTGTGAATGTTAACATACGGGGTTCACGCTGAAACGAGGTCAATGTACCTACTCTTCATCCTACTAATATAATATATAATGTTAAAAACAAAATTACAAAATATGTCAAGTTAAATAACTTGACATATTTTTTTTTTTTTTTTTTTTATGGTTTACAGGCCAGGTGTTTGACCACAGCTCACCTGATATTAAGTGAAGGCGTGGTCGAAGATGGTAAAGCACACCTAGCCTGGAATGGAACTGGCTCTCAAGTGAGGCTGCCGGAACACACCGTTAGATGCTTGGCGGCAGATTTTCAACTTGAGGGTGGTAGCTAGCCAGCCGAGTACTAGAAAGTACCCTACCACCATGCTATGGTTTCCTCGCGATGTTTTCCTTCACCGGCAGCTCAAGCTCATTGTTGGGGTTTGAACCCACGCCCTTCGGCATGGGAACCTACCGCGCTAACCACTGAGCTGTCATCGCTACAATATTGTTTATAAAACATATAATAGCATGTCAAATATTAAAAAAAAACACACTTATACCGTTTTAATACATTTGACTATCGTTTAGTTACGTACCTACTAAAGTAATTCTCGCAAATTAATAATGCAGACCGACAAACTTTCCCACGTGCAATTAGTGTGATGTATTTCATGTATTCATTCCACTCCATTATAATAATGTTATTTCTCGTCTTAAGTATTCAACTATTCATATACATCCGGGTATATTCCCACCTGACCCCACTTTCAACTTCCGCCAGCACCCGCGGTGTCAAAATTACTCGAAACTTTATTGTTAGTTTCAGTGCAGCTGTTTCATTGCAACTATCTCTTGGAGTTGTTTCGTTTAGGTTTCAACTGGCACATTTAAATTAAATGAGGTATTTTTAGGCATCGTATTTCTGCATTTTGCTCGTGTTAAGTATTTTCGGTGTCTAATGAAAGATAGAAAGAAAACATTTATTTTGACACGCACAACACTACAACAACAAAAAAACACTACAAATAAAAGATTAGAAAATAAAAATACCAATAATAATAAGTTGAAAGTTGTCGCTGTAGTGTCCAGTGCGACAAAAAAGGTTAGTTCTCAGCATTAGTGCTGCTGATTTCTGAGCAGCGCTGGTTTTCAGAACTAACCTTTAATGATAAAAATCAAGGAAAAAATGTTTTACCGAAAATGTCTCTTATGCGAACCGCAAGTTACCGAGATGTTGTTAATCGTACTTATTTATTTTAGTTTAGGTTTTTTTTTCATGAAGGAATTTGGTACAACTTTCAATTTAGCTTATTTATTTAAAAAAATTTAACATATTTTTTTATGTAAAAGTAATGAGACTAACCATACGCTTTCCTGATGGTAAGAGATAACGCATGCCCATGACCATTGCAAAGTCCAAAGTCCGGGGCATCGCTGCTTTGACGCTTATTATTTATTTATTTATTTATTGTACAACAGATACTCCCTGTGCTTACAGATTACTCTGAGACTTTCGATGTTTAGTCCCAACAGCCCTGTAATTTTGCTAGCTGCAGTACCCTTCAGACCCGAACACAGTAATGTTTACACACTACTACTTGGCGGCAGAATAAGGTAATAGACAACTATCAATACTGGTCTATAAGCCGAAAAGGGGTTGCACTAGTCATTGTGAACAACTTTTACTATGGGAACAACAGCTAAGCTCTCAGAGATTATTGGCGATGGGGATCATTTACAATTTAGTCACAGTATTTTGAAAACATAAGTTACAAGTCAATGAAAATAAATTTAAAATAAGTGGATTAAATTTCACATGTCAATTCGATATTAAAAAAAATAAATATATATTACAATAAAAATAATTAAAAAAAGACCGTTTGGCAGCCGTAAAGATCGGTCCCTCCACAATACCACTGTTATCCGTTTCGTTTGCCCAGTGTGGCTTTGAATTGTTAAACTATTAAAACGTGATTATTGTGTATTTGTCGTTTCTCTCTGATCGATTATCCTAGTTATACGCCCACACTATGTTGGACGATGGCGCAGAAAACACTGACAATCCGACATATGCATGAACGAACTACCACCAGAATTTTGTGGCGATCAAATTAACGGTACTCGACTTATCGGCAACCAAATACATATAAACATCGTATGACAATTTCTTCCTGTAGGCTTGGAGAACTTGCATCGTTCGGTCAAATACTGCGCTCATCGATACGGGGAACCAAATCTTCGGCGTACACATGATTAAACTTCGCCGTTGAGTTAAGTGAAAAAAACACCCATCCAGTTCTTAAACCGACAACAATCTTTGTAGTACAGGAGTGGTGATACAAGATTTGCTTCTTTGTTTCCTATTAACTATAATTTGGACGTTTTCAGGGCTAAAGTAAATAGATTTCTTCTAGATCAGCGTACTCCATCATTGGCCGCACCGTCGCTTTACATCAAGCGAGTTGGTGGCCAATTGTAGATCTATTATACAACAAAGAAGAATGCCCACTTCCCATACATAAAGAAACCTGTCTTTGTCTAGATGATGAATAAATATAATTATGTAGTGGCTTATTATAATTGTAACTTTGTAAGTGACATAACAAAGTTTTTGCTATAACAAGTTTGAGGTTATGTTATCTGTCAATCAGTTTGACAGCCCTGTTGGCTTATTGGTAGCATATCTGTCTTTTGAGCTGAAGGGCGTGGGTTAGATTCCCGCTCAGGACAAACATTTTATGTATCAACAAATGTTTGTTCTGTGTCTGGGTGTTCTGTGTGTATTTTAAGTATGCATTTACAAAAAAAAGTATATATGTATTCTAACAGTTATCTGACTTCCATCACACAAGCTCTGCTTAGTTTGGGTCAGATGGCGCTGTGTGTAATGTCCTACGATATTTATTTATTTATTTATTTATTTAATCATAGCAACACGGAATGACTCTAATCGGTAATTTCATCAGATTTATTGTACTTGCGTTGATTTTAATTAGTGATTATTTATGAAGGAAATCAAAAGAAACAAGAAGGAATTAAATACACACTTCGGGGAACTATGCTCACATAGTATGCACCTATTTCTATTGTTAGCCTATTGAGTGTAATATATAATTTTTCTGCTTCCCTTGTTACTTGCTTGTTTATTTCAGTAACCCAAATGTTGGTGCATATAAAATATATTGACACATTCAATTGATATCTTTCCTAACCACACCTTCTTATCTTATTTATCAATTACCGAAAAAAATATTCATGTGACAGGTAAGAAGTTGGCATTCTCTTTTGAAACTTTGTTAAATTCAAGTCTTACGACTCCTATACTATGAAGACATCTTGTGGTAAGCACGAGAGAAATTATTTAAACTGCGACGCGCCAGCTTAATGGAATGTAAATTGGATAAATATTTGCAAGTTTGAACACATTTTTTACAAATGAATGCACGCTGCCAGTTTTTCTATGAAACCGGGACAGCTTTCACAATCAGCAGTCTCTGCTGGTATTAAAATTATCTACTTAAAAGAAACCTTTAACTCTTAAATGAGGGTGGCATGTCTATACATATATCATCACCACTGACAGCCCTGTCGGTTCTTTGGTAATGTCTGCTTCGAGAGCTGAAGGGCGTGGGTTCGATTCCCACCGATGCAGTGGCGGATTAACAAATTTTCAAGGCATAGGCCACACAGTTTTTGCCGCCCTTGCCTCTACAATTGTCATCTCCTACATTATTTTTACAATCCAAAAATTTTTCTACTCTCGGAGTGTGCAATGACAAGTGAGAGAGGAAACTCATTAGCAAAATTTGTTGCAGACTTCTATCTGTGAGACATCAGAAAACCGTCATGCAAAAATCTTTTTGATTTCTATGAGGTAGCAAAAAAAATTCGGTCCCCAAATTTGCCGCCCCAAAAATCTGCCGCCCTAGGCTCAAGCCTACACAGCCTGCTGGTAAATCCGCCACTGCATCGATGGTTAGTCAAATCGGAACACAGCACTACTGCTTGGTGGCACAAAATCTGGTACTGCGGTAGTACTTGCCTAGACGACTTCCTACTAAGAAAATCTACCACCAAGTAATGATAGCTAGTCAGCAGAGTACTACCACCATGCTATGGTTTCCTCACGATCATTTTTTTACTTGCATCTCAAGCGCATTATTGGAGTTTGAACTCACGCCCACCGACGTGTGATTCAAATACACTAGTCACTGAGTAATCAACGCTACAAAATACTTCAAGGATTCCGACAATCAATTAATATGTATTAGGGATAAGTCATTACTTAAACGAAGCTAATACCGAAGCTAGACGTTACCTAAACTAACAATCGGTCTCGGTAAGTACCCACTCGAGTGGCGATCGCGAATCGATCAATCGTTTTGCCCAATTACTAGTAATAGGACAGAAACGGAAATATTTAGAGATAATGGGCGTTCACCTTCTTGGTTTTTTTCTGTTGCTAGGGCATGATAATGTACTATTTTAACTCTCGCAAATTTCTATCTACAGTAGGCCTCGTTGCCTCATCTTTATTTACTAAAGGCTAGGTGTGCTTTACCATCTTGGTTCATACCTTACTTAACATCGGATGATCTGTGGTCAAACATTTAACCTATCATGAGAAAATCTATACCTAATACCATTATCTACCTATATAAAAACGGCAAAATCACGTATGTTGTATGGAAGCCGCCTTAAAAATATCGTTGGACATTACACACAGCGCTATCTGACCCCAAACTAAGCAAAGCTTGTACTATGGAAGTCAGGTAACTGATATAATACTTAAATATTTTTTTTTTGTAAATACATACAGTACACCCAGACACAGAACAAACATTTGTTTATATCACAAAATTCTTGTCCTGGGTGGGAATCGAACCCACACCCTTCAGCTTTTGGAGCAGATATGCTACTAATGAACCAACAGGGCTGTAAATATTAATTTTATTCTGTTTTTTAGTCTCTGTTGTTATAGCGGCAACAGAAATATATCATCTGTGAAAATGTCAACTATCTAACTATCACGGTTCATGAGATACAGCCTGGTGCCAGATGGATAGACAGACAGACTGACGGACGGACAGCGGAGTCTTATTCATAGGGTCCGTTTTACCCTTTGGGTGCGGAACCCAAAAAGTGGCAAAGTTTCAGAAAATATAACTCTACTTTGAAATAAATTTAGCTAGTGACACTCGCTTAAAAAAGACGACTCTAACGACTTTCATCAAGATCGGTTCAGCCGCTCAATAGATACGAAGAAACAAAGGAACGGGCATATACAGATCATATACATACCCTCCTTTTTGGCTTCGCAGTAGTCGGGTGAAAATCAATTTCGTTGTGGATTGGATACGTCGTAAATATTCAAGCTAGGACTTTTAATTTCTACCACGCCAAATATTCAAAAGTACCTATTTTGCTCGCTATTTTAAAGTTATCCATACTGTAAAATTTTATAAAAACCTCCTACATTGATACGTAAAAATGTGTATATTCAATTTTCATAGGGGGAAAAGTAAGTAATAGCAAGTCAAGTCTTTTCTCTTTCTTATTATTGAGAATTACTAAAAAATATTCTGAATATATATTTTTAATATTAAAGTTAAAGTTTATTTCTAGCTGTAATAACAATCTCATTGGGCGAAAAGTAAATTAAAGATTTTTATACGCGTCTGAATAATAAATGAGTTTAATGATTTTTCTAAAGAAATACCAACTATTAATTAAGTTTAAGGTTTTATTCAATTTCAGTTTAAAAACAAATTATCTGTCGATACATTTTTGTGGCTTTTCAATTCACTGGCTCTTGATAATATAAATTTTGTGAAGCCTAAAAATCTGTTTTCAAATCAACTGTGACTTTTTTATGGTAAGGCAAGGTATTTGACCACAGCTCACCTGATGTTGACAGTGTGTTCGATGGTAAAGCATACCTAGACTGGAATGGAACTGGCTCACAAGTGAGGCTACCGGTACACACCGTTACGTGCTTGGCGGCAGATTGTGTAAACAATCTACCGAGAGTGGTAGCTAGCCAGCCGAATACTAGAAAGTACCCTACTACCATGCTATGGTTTTCTCACGATGTTTTCTTTCATCAGTAGCTCAAGCTTAGTATTGGGGTTTGAACCTACGCCCTTCGGCATGTGAACCGACCGCGCAAACCACTGAGCTATCATCTACGATCTCGCATTCGGTATAGTTGAAATCGGTGAAACGGTCACTGTAATTTTTCTTAACATCAGATGAGATGGCAGTCAATCGCAATCCTATTTTTTTTTTTATTCTTCATTGGTTCGCGTTTGACCACACTCTGCCTGATGTTAAGCAGTAGTGTGGTCTAAGATGGAGCACGCTTACCTAGAAGAAACCTAAAAGAAACATACGTATTTGAGTATATTTCATTCGGAAGTCTCCGGTAAAGCGATAAAGCTCCTTGATTAGGACTAAATAAATGTAGTTTCACACGAGCAACAAATTAAGCCCTTGACCCACATTCGCAACTGCTGCAAATACCGTCATCTGCCGACCGCACGGGGACAAAAAGTCAGATAATGTCGTGTCTACACTAGCCAACAAATTCTATATAACAAACTTCTTTCATCAAAACGACCAACCAATCTACTAAAAATATGACAGCTACTGAAAATATAAATATGTAAATTTGAATTAATAATAATGTATATTTGATTTAGTAATAATGTAAATTTCAATTAATCTGTAGCTGTCATATTTTTATAATCAAAATTATAAATGTGACTAAATCGATTTTCTATCGTGCCATGTTACAAAATTAATCTGTCATATTATGTAAAAAATATAATTAATTTAGTATTCACTAAATAAATTACATTTTTGTGGCGTATTAATTTTATTATTACAATAAAATTAATACGCCACACAATTAATCGTGCACACCAATTAAGTTTAAAATTTTTAGAATCTATGCAGCGTATGCTCAACTGCTTAAAGTGTAACATTAAATCATTTAGAAACTAGCTATAAGTGAACTGCGTACATGGGAGCCCAAGATACAGGTTTTACCTAGTTTGGGGCCCGCTGGAACGTCTATAACTTTATGCCATTGTTTCTTTTGTATACCAATACGTGAATGTGTTGATTCTTTTGTGAAATAAACATTATTATTATTATTTTTTTTGAGCAAAGTCAAAACTTTGCGAAAACCAACGAACATCATTTGATTTTTATATGCATAGATAGATTTGGCTTTATATTATAGTGATTTATATTTCACTGACAATCTATTTATTTAGCGGGAGGTAAATTTGTTATTTATGAATAGTTAAATTGGTTTGTAAACTTTTGTATGTTTAATTATGCACAATGATTAAAAAAAACTCTTTTATAGTATGTGTTTGCCATCTACTAACACAGGCTTATTATGACTAAATTTCGAACAGTATTGTACAACAGACGGACGTATTTGCATGTGAAAACTCAGACTTATGGTTTTAAAATAAATTTCCTACTGAACCCAAGAAGAACATGCGCTCGGTGTAAACACGGACAAAACTAGTTTATTTAAAAGCGGGCTGCGTCCCGTCCTGGTGGCACCGAGACATTATTCCTCACACTCCTGAATTGACCATTTACTATGAAGCTATTTATTTGAACATCTAAAACGTACAGTAGCCCACCTTTTTTGGTTCTTATTTAATTTTTGGTGTGCAAATTTAACACAGCGTCAAGAAGTTACAAATATACTCACTACAACGTTCAATTATAATATTATTTTGGTAAAATGTTGTGTTTACGTATCCGGGAATGAATCAGTATAACCTCTAAACACAGTTGCGGAACAGAAATGTGCGCTAATGCTATTTAATCGCAGACAAGACGTCAAACGCAACTTCTCCCAGGACTTGATGTCATGCCAAATTACTTAGCCCGTAGTGAACAAACAACACATTTTATTTATTATTGCGAAACTACGTACTTATGTTTATGATGATGATTCATATAAATGTAGTAAGACAGTAAGAAATTCTTATACTCATATACAGGTTCAGTATGCAATTCTAGTGTGAGAGTTAAGCTGAGCTGTGGTTAAACACTAACTTGTCGCTCAGAAATAATTGCACTGACGGCCGATCCATCCGAAGATGTATAGTAGGTACCTAATTAGGTACCTACTATACATTCGTCAACTAATAATATTGACGAAGTAGGTCAGTAATCAGTAATAGTTTTTTATTACCTAATCAACCCTGATTTTTGAATTGTCTCAGTGCTGGGAGCGGATCTCTTCTTATTGTGAGAAGAGTAAGGTTATAGTCCACGTTCGCCAAGTGCGGGTTGGTAGATTTCTCACATCTTCAAAATTTTTTTTTAAAACTCTTAGAAATCTAGGTTTCCTCACAGTGTTTTTCTTTACCGTTTAATATGATCGGTAATACACACTAAAACAGAATTACGTGCCGTGGGATTTGCACCCAAACCTCCAGAATGGAAGCCAGACAGGGCCTCCCAACTAGGCTACCGAGACTTCCTTTGTTTTTGTTTGTTATAATATTGTCACGTACTTTGTTTTATTATTACGTACTGTTAAGAATGCGTCCTGGTAGAGTCACGTACGTGGCGAGTGTACGTAGATACATTTCATAATTAAACTATTACCCTGACGCGGCGATAAGTCAACTCAAAATTACTTCACTACAAAAATCACCTAATAATAAAAAAATTAAACACGCGTTTTGATGTGCGTTAAGTGATTCAGATGCACAAGTAAATGTTTCCCGTTTACAACCCTGGGACATGCTATGAGCTGGACATTTTGATGTGGCGATAATTGGGGCAGTTACCCTTTTGATTATGTCGTTAGGGGTTTGTGGTTTTTGTCGTTACTTTGTAGAGGGAAATAATTTATGGTATAATTTAAAGTTGCCGTAATTTGATAACTATAAATATAAAGTGTTTTGTACTATATCATGGCCTGCTTCGTCGAAAACTTTTCTATAGAATTATGAACTTTACTACTACTACTTTACTTTTTTATTATAATTACATGAAAACTGAAGATAATAAATAATCTATGTCTTTGTAGCTATAGTAGCTCAGTGGGTAGCGCTTGTGACGTGTCGTAGCGTAGTCCTTGTGATGTGGCGTAGCGCTCGTGACGTGTCGTAGCGTTGTGCTTGTGATGTGGCGTAGCGCTCGTGACGTGTCGTGGCGTAGTACTTGTGATGTGGCGTAGCACTCGTGTTGTAATGTAGCACTCGTGGCGTAGCGTAGCACTCTTGGCGTAGCGTGGCGTACGTGGCGATGTGAAAGTGTTTCCAAACGATCAGGAACGGGCGATCTGTCATCTGGGCAGTCTTCGGATAGATTGGCCGTCAGTGCAATTATTTCTGGGTGACAAGTTAGTATTTAAACACAGTTCAGCTTAACTCTCGCACTAGGGTTGCATACTGAACCTGCATACGAGTATACGAATTTCTTACTGTCTTACTACATTTATTTGAATCATCATCATAAACATATGTACGTAGTTTCGCAATAATAAATAAAATGTGTTGTTTGTTCACTACGGGCCAAGTAATTTGACATGACATGTCCTGGGACAAGTTGCGTTTGACGTCTTGTCTGCGATTAAATAGCATTAGCGCACATTTGGCCCATATGTTGTTGGTCTTAGTTTGCTGGTAGCAACTGTTAGGCAAAAGTTTCTCCTAGAGTATTGCAACGTAGTTAGTTTTGTACGGAATTTTGGCTGTTTATAATATTTGCTTTTGGTATTCAATGTCTAATTAATTACGTCTTCTCTTACGAGGTTTCGTATATAAAGGAATGTACTTTAATTCAGTACTTAATGAATAAAACGCCTTTATTTTTCGACTGAACGATTATTATTATTTATTGGAAAAGTATGCAATTTTTTTTTAGTTAAGCGGAGATGCGATCTGTGATGGAGCACGCTTGCCCAGAAGAAATCGATTCACTGACTTGAAGATGTGTTTCGGCAGCCTCACTTGAGAGCCAGTTATATTCCAGGCTAGATCTGTTTACCATCTTCGACTACATCGTCACTTAAAATCAGGTGACCAGTGGTCAAATACCGAACTTATCACATATAAAAAAAGTATTGTATTCATCAATACCAACTCAGGCAGGAAATTCCATTGATTAGCTGTTCTTACAATGAAGGTCTTTTTATTCAATTTTATTTCGGGGACTTTTGTGGTAGCCACATGGTAGTCTCACCGTATATTCTAACATGTTACAACTTAAACTACTAGAGAGTACAAACTACTCCCGCATACACACTAATCATAATATAGGTGGGTCACTTGAGGCGATTTACACAACCGAACAACTCCCTGACTGCGTCAGAACAGGGCTCGGACAGCAGCCTATTGTATCTACTAACGTCCAGTCTGTTCAAATGGTAAGCCACCTAAAGCGCCAGTCTCTCCCGCTGGAAGCGGACACATTCCACCAGAAGATGGTGCACGTCCTCTTCAATTTTTTTTATGTGAAAAATAATGAGACGAACGAGACGTTCTCCTGATGGTAAGAGATAACACCTATCCATGACCATCGCAGCGATACACAGAACTTTGAGTAACAAAACAAAGTCCAGGGAATCACTGCTTTGGTGCTCATTACTTTGAGACTTTCGATAGTCTTAACAGCCCAGTAATTTCGCTAGCTGAAGTGCCCTTCAAACCGGAACACAGTAATGTTTACACACTACTGCTTGGCGGCAAAATATCTGGTACTGCGGTGGTACCTACCTAGATGACCTCCTGTTAAGGAGATGTACCACCAAGTAAATTAATTACAACGAAGGTGAAAACGAACAGTTTAGTTCAAATTTTAAAAGCGATATAAATTTTCCACAACTCCGTTAAAACTCTCCGTCAGATTGTCGCGTAAATAACTCATGGTTGGAACACGAACATGTATTATCGATTTTTACTGCAATAACATTCAAGGAGATGAAAAAAAGTGGGTTTTGTAACGACGTCCCTTATAATTGGTTACCAGGAATGGCTTATTGAAATAATTGCGTATTCCAACTCATGTTTTAATATTTGTTACCCATATTTATCCTAAACCAATACGTGTTGTCATCTAGGCTGAAAATATGTATATCAAAGTGAGGTCGTCGCGTTATTTATGGAGGTGACGTTAAATAAATATCCTTAAATATAGCCGTTTTCACAAATCATCGTCTAATGCTTTCAAACGCACGCACGCGAATTTGAGTTACACCCCTTTATTTTTGTCTAATTTTTTTTAGTTACAACTGAGTCGGCAATTAAACTGGTTCGATTTCTATACAAATAATTTTTTGCTATTTATGGACAAACGGAACATAATTTTACAGTGAAATCACAGCTACTGGCATTTATTTTCGTCTTTATTTTCGGTAAATCACAATTGCTTGAATAAAACAGGAGATTATTAGCATAGTCTATTATTTTATTCAAAAATCATAAATTTTTAATTTTTTTTTAGGTAAAACTACTGAACGGATTTAGATGAAATTTGGTATGGAGGTAGCTGACACCCTGGTTTAACACACAGGCTACTTTTTATCTCGAAAACATGTAGCGGGTAACACCGCGGGGCGCAGCTATTAATTTAATCAGCTTACATTTGACCTCCAACTTGTCTGATGTTAAGCGAAGATGCGGTCTACGATAAAACACACTTCTTCTAATGTTTGACAAGCTAGGTGTATGACCGCTCACCTCACCTGATCACCTGATGTTGAGTGATGGTATGGTCTAAGCTGGTAAAGCACTGGAACTGGCTCTCAAGTGAGGCAACCGGAACACTCCGTTAGTTACCACCATGCTGTGGTTATTGCTAGCGAAATAACAGGGTCGTTGAGACTAACCATCGAAAGTCTCTAAGTAATAAGTGCTAAAGCAGCGATGCCCTGGATGGGTAGCAAAACAAATTCCAGGGCATCGCTGTTTTAGCGCAAAAGTACACAGCTTTGCTTAATTTGGCGTCAGATGGCGCTATTATTATTATTTACATTAGAGCTACAACACCAAACTGTTCGTCGATTTTGTTATCATCATTTTGTTTTGTTATTGTCGTTGTTGTAGTAACCTGAATTGCATCCCGCTATGAAAGCAAATTTAAAGGCGTATCCAAGTCAATATGAAACGCACTAAGAAAAGCACTTTCACTTGCTCTTACATTCAGCTTGCAAAACTCTTAGCACTGATACGGGACATTTTAATTCAATGAGATCACCCATTCCCGAAATCACACGTCAGCAAAATTAGAACGTGATCGGTGTGCATAATGTGCCAGGCACTTCCCGCGACTCGTAAAGCGAGCAAGTGCTAGAGATGCGTAATTCCTACACTGAATATTAAAAACGAATATAATTTACCCACAAATATTAATTGACTCTTCAGTTTTCGTTTCGATAAAAGTCTGCGAAAATGGTAATACGAAACCATTGAAATTTGCTGCCCGAGTGGGTGGGTGTCCCTGATAGATACAACCTGGGTGCCTTCATCTAGGCGAGCGTGCTCCACCGTTGGCTGCATCTTCGCTTTACATCAGGCGAGTTGGCGGTCAAACGCAAGCCTATTATAAAGGAATTAAAAAAAAAGGAGAGTAATTTTAGGAGATTTAAAAGGAGAGTAGTTTTTAAATGTAATAGGTTTGCGTTGGAATACATTCTGCCTGATTTTAAGCAACGATGCAATCTAGGGTGGAGCACTCTTACTTAGAAGGAATCTTCAGATACTCACATCATAAAATAAATCACAGTTAGAGACAGGCGAAGCATGTCACGACGTAAGTATGAGTAATTTTATGACTTGAGAGAGACTTCTGCGACGCGAAAAATAAGAAAACAAGCTGTGCAGTTACATGTGCAGCAGCCAGGTAATAGAGCAATACAATATAACAAAACTTACTTTATTAAAAAAACCAAACATTTCATACTTATTATTTCTCTATTGAACACTTACTAGAATAGTACCAAAAAAGACTACCAGCCATTCCCGCAGTATGTGAGACGGGGTTGAAGGCGCGCATCAAAATAAAATAAAAAAAACACTAAGACATGTGTATAAATGTAGATATAATACACTTGGTGGTAGATCTCCTTAGCAGGAGGTCATCTAGGTAGGTACCACCGCAGTACCAGTTATTCTGCCGCTAAGCAGTACTGTGCAAACATTACTGTGTCCCGTTTTGAAGGATACTGCAGCTAGCGAAATTACTGGGAGGTTGAGACTAACCATCGAAAGTCTCAAAGTAATGAGCGCCAAAACAGCGATGTCCTGGACTTTGTTTTGTCACTCAAAGTTCTGTATATCGCTGCAATGGTCATGGTCAGGCGTTATCTCTTACCATCAGGAAAGCGTCTCGTACGTCTCATTACTTTTTTACATAAAAAAATCTATATTACTACTTAATATTATAATAATAATAATAAATATCGTAGGGCACACAGCGCCATCTGACCCCAAACGAAGCAAAGCTTTTACTATAGTAGTCAGATAACTGATAGATTTTTTTTTGTGAATACGTACTTATAATGAATACAGAACACCCAGACTACTGTTTGTTTCGTCTCGCTCTTATGCAATTTGTAGGTACCCTACTTAAAAATAATATGCATATTTACTCTAAAAAGGAATTATCAATATTCTTTTGTTAAAATAAACATTTTAAGCCATTGTGTATTTCCGTTTGAAAGTCGTTTTGGTTACAATAGAGACGAGGATTTAATTTAAAATAATATCTAACTTGGTGAGAATTCATAGATATATACATCTAAATTAAAATAACCGAAAATCTGTACATCTTTTTATATTCACAAATAGAATAAAACGTAAATTATAAAACAATAAACACATAAAACTCAACGATTTTTTCCAGTTATTCTCATAAGACTTATTTTTAACTCTAAAAGTTACAAAATCAGATGATTAATTTAAATCAAATTTGATTCCAACTTTGCGCTGAAACTTATAAAATCTAACTTACGTTAAATAAACATTAAACCGTCAATATTGCATCGGAAACTTTGCCTCCGCGCTAGTTGGACGAATGGGGCGCGAGAATTCTACCCGCCCCGTCAGTAGACTGTAGGGCGCCGAGGCGATTGCCCACCAGTTGCCGCCCAAAGTTCAAGTTCGAAATTCAAACATTCAAATTTCACGCGATCCGATTCGTGTATTCAATTCTAGAACTAATAATAATAAGACAACTATTTCAGCTTTTTAATTTTACGGACAGCTTTGTTATTTTTTTTTCTGTGCAGTGTAGTGCCAAGTTGAATTTGCCGTGCTGAATTTTAAAAAGCGAGTATAGCGTGTTTCAGGTAAATAGAATGTAGTAATTTATTTGTTACGTAGTTTTTAAGATGTCTTTGTGATATAATTATGTTAAAAATTAAATGTGGACTTTTTCAGAAGGTTTTTTAACGGGACAGCAATTTTTAATGGTTTAAAGAAATGACTGTATTATTTTTGCGCACCATAAAATCTTTTGTTGTAATTTACGCATTAAGTATTTAAAACAACTATTACTACCACTTTAAATTTACTATTTGCAGCGATGATAGCTCAGTAGTTAGCGTGGTCAGTTCACATGCTGCAGGGCGTGTGTTCAAACCCCAACAGCTTGAGCTGCCGGTGAAGGAAAACATCGTGAGGAAACCATAGTATGCAGGGTATTTTCTAGTACTCGGCTGTCTAGCTACTAGTTGAAAATATGTCGCCAAGTACCTAACGGTGTGTTCCGATAGCCTCACTTGAGAGCCGGTTCCATTCCAGGCCAAGTGTGCTTACCATCTTTGACCATACCATTACTTAACGTCAGGTGAGCTGTGGTCAAATATAAAAAAAAATAAGCCTGTCAGCCATTAAAAAAAAAAGAAGCTTTTAAAATAACTAGATATTTGTTTTACATTCACAATAAAACAAATTTACAACAAGTACTAGAAGTTGTATTCTATTCTAACATAATTTATTGTTGTAGCACCAAAAATGTTTTTCAGAAAATTTTAGTCCCCCCTATTTGGAAACTTATCTCTGACGTTTAATAATTTAATTAATTTAGCAATGAAGAATTTGTACTGAAATTTCAAGGATTCTCGGGATCCATTTTAGCGAATTTTTTACATGTAAATCCCCTGAAATCCGTAACTAGTATAAATTTAGCAAATGAGAAAACTAACTGTTCTGTGGAAGAAGTCGCTATAGGCGGCTACTTACTTTTTCCCATAAAAAAGGCGATAAGGCCGCCGTTACTCTGCCATACAATATTAGTCGCTATTGTTTTTGTTTTGGTATTAAAAAAATCTTTTTTTTTTAAGTTTTTTATGTTATAATGCTTAGTGAATAATACATTTTTTCTTTTATTCTATTCTCACCAGTAGTAACGTTCGTTTAGAATGACGAACATGTATGACTATATTATCTTTGTCAAAGAGATCTATGCCCATTTTACAATATAGTTAGCTCTGACGCAATATAGGCAAAATAACTGCGTAAAAAGAGGAGAAAAAAAGTGCTGTGCTAAGTGAAAATGCAAATTAAAATAAGTAGTCAAAATTAAGTGTGCGTACGAAATTGACCGTTCAATTAAATAAATAAAAGAGAAAGAAGAAAGAGAAGAAGAAGTTCTTCCTGAATTTCTTTGTCTGGAGTGGGTGGGAATGCTGGGTGTAGAATCAGGTCATATTTATCATAACAATGCATTGTCATCAGCACTGAACTAATGTGTGAAATTTCGACATCATTGGATAAGCGTAAGTGGTTCTTACGCAGCCATAAACCAATTAACTAACACATAAACATTGCAAGTCAAACTTGTAAAAAAAGTTCATATCATTAACGAAAATAAAATATTACAAAAAAACAGTATATCTTTGTTCCAACATTTCAAATATGGAATCTAATTAAACGACATTTTCAAAATCGAAACTGTCCTCAAGGCAAAACATAAAAAACAATACAATGAAATTCTGTACATCGAAAACAGAGGTTTCCGATTGAAAGTGGCTTCACTTGCCATCGGAAACAATAATTACAAATTTAATAATAACGAAACCTCATCTTAAAGTATACAAGAGAAAAAAAATGTGGCCATAATGCTGGCAACATTGTAATGTTATATTGTAATACCCGGCTGCAGGACTACTACCATACCATAGCTAAAAATAAAAGAAAAAAATTGGCAATGCATAAAAATGCGCAAAGTTTTCGAGTATAGATGCTAGCGTTCTAGTCACACGACGCCTCTTCTAACCGTTTGGCCAGGTGTCTATACAGCTAATAAGCACCCCCTACGGACCAAAAGTTTCAATCCCAAGCGGCACAAACAAGTACATTCTAAATAAATATTTTTTTAACATTTATAGTAACTCTATGGCTAAAACATGTAATACAAAAAATCACAATTCGTCATATTGTCAACATTACTACGTCTTAAGAAAAAAAAATTAATGCGGTAGGCAACATCGCGTTTGTTTCAACGTGCGCCGGCTGAAGAAATAATCCATGACCAAGAATAATAAAAAAAAAAAATTGAACGTGCGCGCTAACATTGGCCAAAGAAAAAAAAATTGCTCCACATTTTTCGACGCGCGTAAATGACGTTTACCTCCATTGTATACTTGCGTACTGCATTGCATAGGTGTGTTTCACATACAATATACCCACATACACACACATACACACAAAACTCACCTTCTGGTAAACTTTACATGGTACAAAACAAAGTCGCTGGCCGCCGTCTGTACGCTTAGATCTTTTAAACTACGCAACCGATTTTAATGCGGTTTCCATCAATAGACAGAATGATTCAAGAAAAAGGTTTATATGTATAATACATGCATATGCACCACATTAGTATCTACATTGCACCCGTGCAAAGCCGAGGCGGGTCACTAGTAAAAAATAAAGACCAATAAATATGTAGGTCTTGTTGATAGATATGGTAAAAATTGAGATTGATTTTGAAGTAGGTTAGCGAAATATAAACAGAAATAGAATTGAGTGAAATTACTGCTTATCATTATAGTATACCCATTTAGTATACTAGTTTAGCTTACGGCTTTGTTCGCGTTTATTATACGTAATCTAAATAAATATCGTGGGACATTACACACAGCGCCATCGACCCCAAACTAAGCTTGTACTATGGAAGACAGATTACTGATAGAATACTTAAATAGTTTTTTTTTGTAAATGCATACTTATAATACATACAGTACACCCAGACACGGAACAAACATTTGTTTTCATATCACAAAATGCTTGTCCTGGGTGGGAATCGAACCCACACCCTTCAGCTCTTGGAGCAGACATACTAACAATGAACCAACAGGGCTTTCTAGCGACCCTGCTTCACACTAATAATAACTCTCTACATGATAATTTAAATCCATTGAATTGAATGGTGAAACATGATTCATAACAGCTCAGTGGTTAGCGCAGTCGGTTCACATGCCGAATGGTGTCACAAATACCAACTATGAACTTGAGCTGCTGGTGAGGAAACCATAACATGGTGTGTCGTAGAGTACTTTATAGTACACGGTTGGCTAGCAACCATTGTGTCTTTCAGTATCCTTACTTAAAAGCCAGTTCCATTCTAGGCTAGGTGTGTTTACCATCTCGACCACACATCTGATGAGCTGTGGTCAAACATCTATATTGTTAACCATAAATAAAAACAGGAAACGCATTTCAATTTAGTGATGAGAGCCTGTAAAAGTAGTGCGTGTTTCACCTTCGACCACATCGCCACTTATTATTGGATTGGAGAAATACGTTATTACATTTGCTAAAAGAGTTAAAATTTCTAAGAAATTTAAAACAAACTTGATTAGCAGAATTTTAATTTTTGACTTAATATTATAAAGTTAGTACAGTCAGTTCCGTGGAACTTGACTTTGCAAGAATTAAACGAATTACTGTGAAGAGCTACTAAGTATTCTTTAAATTAATATTTTGACGTTATTACTTGAATAATTTTTATTATTACAAAAATAGGTATTCTTCAAACATAAAGTATTTGGAAGGTTCGTTTGCCTAGTTAGGTTACTCAATACTCAATAATTTATTGCATCATATGTACAGATCCTGAAACTTATACCAAAGTAACAATGCTATACCCAATACATATGACCCCATTACGGTATGGCAAACAATTTTAATTATTTATTCTGAACTAAAGAACCTTTTAGAAATTAAATTAATTGTATTTATGTATTTTGACATTACTAAAATAATAAGAAACTAATACATAAACGCGATTAAATTAAATTACAAAATTAAATAATCCCACCAATATTATAAATGTGAAAGTTTGGATGGATGGATGTTTGTAACTCTTCCACGCAAAAACTACAGAATGGATTCAGATAAAATTTTGTATGGAGGTAGCTGAGACCCTGGACTGACACATAGGTTACTTTTTATCTCGAAAACATGTAGCAGGTAACACCGCGGGGCGCAACTAGTTACTTATACATTAATATATTGAGAAATCAGTTTCCATAGTACAAGGTTTGCTTTAGTTACGATATTGTTTTTTTTAATACACATATAAAGAAGCATGCGTTTGACCGCCAACTTGCCTGATGTTAAACGAAGTTGCGGTCTACGGTGGTGCACGCTTGCCTAGAAGAAACCGATTCACTCGCCACTTGAAGGCACCCAGATTATATCTAAAAAAAAAGTTCTGTGTATCGTTGCAATGATTATGGACATGCATTATCTCTCGACTTATTACTTTAACATAAAAAAACAAGTATTCTGTTTTTATTTATTACAGTCCAGTAACTTTCAGTAGGTATGCCCCGCGTATGGTAGTCCCTTAGGTTTTAAAACAACGCGAAAAATCGCGAGCCGCAGTTAGTCATAAAATAAACCTCTCTTAAGCCTACAAGCCAATTAAAAGTTCTAAAGGCAACAGCGGAAAATAAATAAAGTGGAATAAAGCCAATCGTTTTATGAAATAAAATACTGGAGAGCAGAAAAATATTAATGAAGAAATGCTTGTTTTAGGAAAACTCGATTTATTTTACGGTAGAGCTAATTTTTTTTACGTTTCGACGTGTGAACCGAAATGTTACGTTTTTTTTCGATGTACGAAAAATGTTTAACGGTTTTGTTTTTAGGTTTGGAATTTAAATGTTTTCTTAGGAAGCCTTTTGACCAATTTATTTTTGGTTTTGGGCATTAAATTCAGGCGGTAAAATGTAATGAGACGTTGGGGTTTGTGGGTTCAAATCCCAACGATGAACTTGAGCTGCCGGTAAAGGAAAACATTGTAAGAAAACCATAGCATAATGGTAGGGTATGTGCCAATTCCATTTAAGGCAAAGTGTGCTTTACCATCTTGTGCTGTGGTCAAAAACCTAGTTTGTCAAATATTAAAAACAATTTACCGGATAAGCCAACGGGACACCAATAAGATCAGAGATGATCAATTCGATTTTAAATATTGTCATCCAACAGTGTTTTCTCTTTAATGCAATGTCCAACGAATCCCATATTTGAATTTAAATCGGGCGCCTATTCAGTCATATTGGTATTTCAGGACACGACCTTTTGTACGTACGACTGAAATACAATTCTATTTTGTGCTTTTGATCGATTGGGATTATTCCCGTATCGAATGTATCTCAAATATGTGCATATACTTGTTTCACGGTTTGTTTGGACTGCCATTGGAACATATTGAACCACTTGTCAATTTAGTTAGAAAGCATTTCATTTGGTATTACAGAATAGAACACCATATCTATCTATTAGATCTTTGTTATTGTCCTATTTGTGGTGTAGACAATGAACTATTCTACGTAGTGATATTCTATTGGAAATTGAAAATAAAATTTCGTAAGATTAACTGATTAATTCTTGCGTTACTTTACGGAATTTTATCTTAATGTATATTGAAGATTAAATATAATAAATTTTAAATGTATTTCCGCTTATAAGTTATTTTGGTTTCGACAAGGTCGAGTATAATACAATAGGACAAAAATACAATAAAGATATTATGACATCAGCTAAAATACACTAAATATATAATGACATCAGCGAAAAGGCCCCATTAAACTAAAATACGATAAATATACATTATACATATAAAGAAATCAGCTAAAATACACCAAAGATAAAATTACATCATATGAAAAAGACTCATATAACTAAAATACACTAAAGATCTTTTGACATCAGCGAAAATATTAAACTAAATCCATATAATGACATCAGCGAAAATACACTAAAGATAAAATGAATATCAAGAGATTTCGTAATTTTATCTCCAAATAATTATATTATAAGCCCAATAGTTTTGCATTTAATTTAACGAACAAAAATTTAGTAAATTCTACGACCATTGACGAAAATCACGCACTAGGAAATATAGCATAGAGGTTCTAGACAAGGTAACATTCGATCAGCAATAACGCTAATGAAAACCCAAAAATTGACATAAAGCGGTCTACGTGGCATAACGACAGCTTGACAGCGATCAATCCCGTCATTTGGACAAAAGTCCCAAAGTAACAAGTGCCGAAGCAGTGATACACAAGACTTTGGTTTGTTACTCAAAGTTCTTTGTATCGTTGCTTTAGCCATGGACAGGTGTTATCTCTTACCACCAGGAGAAAGGATTGATCGTCTCATTACTTTTACAACAAAAAATTGGAGGACATCCTACACAGCGCAATCTAGCTTCAAACAAAGCAAATATTTTACTAGGAGAGTCAGGTTTAATCACACATTTGACTGACGGTATGTTCTCAGTAATTGTAGGATTTTTTATGCTAGAGCCACTAATCCTAAAATCTCTAATCGGACGAGCAAAAAAATATTACATTTGCTTAGTATAAAACATTTAGGACATCAATTTATTTTCGGGATTCCAGGTTTTGTTTACAGTAAAATCACGAGAACAATAAACCTTTCGGTTAAACTCCTGTTCTGCATAACCCTGTGTTTTACCAAAGAAAACTTCTTGCATGTTTAATTTGTAATTTAAATGTATATTTTCAAACACCGAGTCAAGTTAAAAACCTATAAACAAATTTCAAAGCTAAACTCCACAAAATTTAACCGTTGGTGCGAACTTCAACAAACTATTTGCAAATAAAATTAGCTTATTTCCACTTTAAAATCTGCGGTGAAAAATCACAGGTTTTAAAGCTGAAACTATTCGTGGGTTAATTATTTTATATAAAAGGTTGTAATATCGTAGCGATGATGGTTCAGTGGTTAGTGCGGACGGTTTGCACCACAAAGGGTGCGGGTTCAAACTCCACTTATGAGCTTAAGGTGGTTCGATTTCCATACAAATATTATTTTTCCATTTATGGACAAATAGAGCATAATTTTACAATGAAATCACAGCTACTGGCATTTATTTTGCTCTTTATTTGCGGTAAATCACAATTGCTTGAATGAAACAGTAGATTACTAGCTTAGCTTAGGTTAGCTACCATCCTCAGGTAGAAAATTTACCGCCAAGCACCTAACGGTGTGTTCCCGTAACAGGTGAGCTGTGGTCAAACATCTGCCCCAAAAAATCGTTAAAAAACTGTGCCCCAGATCTGCGCAGTTTGATTTAACTTGGGCCTTTGTGCTAAAAAAATGCGACCAAAACGTCATCCGTACATGGTGAAAATATCCCACGCACAAACCGTTTGATTCCACATTTTTTTGTACAGCGAGGTTGTGCAACTCTGCCTGTGTTACCTTTTCCCTGAAAGGTAACAATATGGGATTCTTCAATAAAAAAAGCTGTCGCGTAACTTATTTTTTTTAATGTAAAATTTAATGATACAAACGAGACGCTGACGCTCTCCTGATGGTAAGAGATAACGTCTGTCCATGACCATTGCAGCGATACACAGAACTCTGAGTAACAAAACAAAGTCCAGGGCATCGCTGCTTTGGTGCTCATTACTTTGGAGGCTTTCGATGGTAAGTCTCAACAGCCCAGTAATTTCGCTAGCTGCAGTACCCTTCAAACCGGAATACAGTAATGTTTACACACTACTACTTAGCGGCAGAATAACTGGTACTGCGGTGATACCTACCTAGACGACCTCCTGCTAAGGAGATCTACCACCAAGTAAATAATAATAATATAGCTGTAGATTATTTCTAGTTTGAACTATAAATTAGCATAATTATACGGCAATCCGTTTCATATTATGCTTGTTAATAATTTAATTAGCATTCCTCTACACTATTGAACCCTGGAACCGTCTGTATCAAAGTAATAAAAGGTAAGTTGTTACGCTTTGATTGAGTAACAAAGAACCTATTATCATGGCCCACTGGATGTCTATTCAGTCATCAACATGAATGCGTTATGCTGACTACAAATTCACTACACAATGAAATGGATAATTGCAATGTATTACCGACTAGCTTTAAACCACCACTTCGTTCGCGAGGCAAATTCAAAAGCATGCATGGTGGTAGGGTACTTTCTAGTACTCGGCTGGCTAGCTACCACCCTCAAGTTGAAAATCTGCCGCCAAGCATCTAACGGTGTGTTCCGGCAGTCTCACTTGAGAGCCAGTTCCATTCCAGGCTAGGTGTGCTTTACCATCATCGACCACAGCGTCACTTAACATCAGGTGAGCTGTGTGAAACAAATAGCCTGTCAGCTATAAAAAAAAAATTTAAAAAATTCAAAAGGGTAATTTTAGCAAAAAGCCTTTTTATAAGACTCTGTTTTGTGATGTTTTTGTTTTACTTATGCGGGATTCCTCACGCTTAATTTTGTCGGAACGACTATAGTTTCGGCCACATTCGGTGGCCTTCATCATGGAAACAAAGCTGAGTACAAGGTTCGCGTTGCGCCTCGTACGTTTTTTTTTTTTTTTTATAATAGATAGGCTTGCGTTTGACCGCCATCCCGCCTGATGTTAAGCGAAGATGCCGTCTACGGTGGAGCACGCTCGCCTAGAAGAAACCGATTCACACGCGATTTGAAGGTACCCAGACTATATTCATTGGGGAACACCCACTCGGGCAGCAGATTCCAATGTCTAGCGGTACGTATGAAGAAGGTGGAATCAAACCGTTTAGTTCGAGCTTTTGGAATATCAACCATAAAACGGTGTCGCTTTTAAAGCTCCTGGCTGTCCGATAGTAGAATGTACGTGAAGATTGCGTTTAGATTGCGGGATGGGGATGAGTAGTGTATCGAGATGCACCGGCGCGCTCTAGACCACTTCCTCACCGGAGTCCTCCTCTACGGTGTGATGTTTTGTGATCATAGACTGAGCACATAGGAAAGCTTTACTCATATGGATCAGCTAGGCCTAGTTCTTCTTTATTGTTTTTGGCGTCGTACTTTGTGTATTCGCCAGTGTTTTGAAATTTTAAAGTATTTTATAAAAAGTCAAAGTCGCACAAATTAAGTCTTGGTTGAGTCCGGTCATGCCCGAGGTTGGAAAGGTCGGTTAAAACTAATTGTACAATATAAGGTCACCCTGAATGTCAAAATAATAAAATTATACAAAAGTCAAGAGCAAATTGTCAAATACAAACATTTTAATGTCTTGTGACATTAAAATGTTTCAGTTATCTATAATCTAAACGTCAAAATTGTTGTGGGATATTTTGCTCCTGTCCCATTGGTCAATAAAATTCTCGCAATATATAAAAAAAACTTGTAAATTTTATTGCTTTGACTCATGAATTGAATTGGAATTGTATTTGATGTGACATTTATAATAATTCTAGCTGCGCCCCGCGGTGTTACCCGCTACATGTTTTCGGAATAAAAAGTAACCTATGTCTTAATTCAGGGTGTCAGCTACGTCCATACCAAATTTCATTAAAACCCGTTCAGTAGTTTTTGCGTGAAAGAGTTACAAACGTCCATCCATCCAAACTGTCACATTTATGTTAGTAGGATGTATGTTGTCTAGCACCATCGCATTAGGGAAACCATGTAAGGATGGTGTGAAATGTTGTAAATAAATAGTTAACTAAAGAAAACTATACAGTGCTGGTAATAACATACAAATAAGTAATTCTATTACGTATCTCAGTTGGCTTAGTGTCTGATATCAAAGTTATCATAATCTCCTTATCTATTCCAGTTAAAAAAATATACTATAAATAATGACAAACAACTATTTCATGTGCCTCAGCAAATATGTTATGTTGATGCCTACTAACATATCCACACCTAATGCTTTTTTGATGACAACATCCTTAAAAAAGGATTTCTTTACGCCCACGTTTATAGGTAATCGGTTCTTGCATTACTAGAATATTAATACGGGCTATGTTCAAACGGAAGCAACGTGAAAAATATTTAAAGCAAATCTGATTGTTTACAAATAGGCCCCAATGTTTTCCTTGGTAATAAATTTTGTTGCAAAGATAGCTTAGTGGTTAGAGCGGTCGGTTCACACGCCAGAAGGACACACACTGATACAATTTAATATTATGCTAGGTGTTCTTGCAAAGATTGTGCCATCAGTCTACCCTTATTTTTATTTTATTTCATTTTTATTTGTAATTTTTAATTTTAAGTATGACATTTTTAGCATTAACATTTTTATTTTTATTTTAATTTCTATGAGCTAATATGTAATATGGACATACGTGGTCTGAAATAAATGATGATTATTATTATTATTATCGGGCATTCAATAATTTATTTAAACATACATATTATGTCATATCTACTGATTTTAACGTGGCACGTGGCGTGAAGACGTGGGTCTAATTCCCAATAAAGAGTTTGAGGTGACGGTGAAAGAAAACATCGTGTGGAAACCAAAGCATGATGGTAGGGTATTGTTTAATGCTTGGCTAGCCAGCAAAATCTGCCCCCAAGCACCAGTGTGTTTCGACAGCCTTATTTGAAAGCCAGTTTCATTCTATACTAGCTGCGCTCCACGGTGTTACCCGCTACATGTTTTCGGGATGAAAAGTAATCTATGTGTTAATCCAGGGTGTCATCTACCTCTGTACCAAATGTCATTAAAATCCGTTCACTAGTTTTTGCGTGAAAGAGTAACAAACATCCATCCAAACTTTCACATTTATAATATTAGAGGGATTAGGATTTACTTGGTGGTAGATCTCCTTAGCGGGAAGTCATCTAGGTGAGTACCATCGCAGTACCAGATATTCTACCGCCAAACAGTAGTGTGTAAACATTACTGTGTTTCGGTTTGAATGGTAAGCTTAATAGGCAGGTTTTATTGATTTCTCGGGTGTAAAAAGTTTTTATCTGTCTGATTTTATTTTATTTCTAAAATACACTAAACAGGACAAATTCATTGATTCAGGCATCACTTTGCGGAAGTTCATTTTGAATATTCAAGGTAAATAAATAAATATCGTAGGACTTTACACACAGATGGCGATCTGGCCCCAAACTAAGCAGATGTGATAGAAGTCAGATAACTGATAGAATACATAAATACTTTTTTTTTGTTGTAAATACATACTTATAATACATACAGAACACCCACAACAAGACACAGAACAAACATTTGTTTATTCACAAAATGTTTGCCCTGAGTGGGAATCAAACCCACGCCACGTTTATTTCCGCCTAACAGTCGTTTCAGTTACAGCAGTGATGAGGACTTAAATTTAGCAACAATTACTTCTATTAATTTTACGTGATATCTAGAACAAATTTTGACATAAACTTAAAAAATAGTTAAACAAAAATCTAAGATATTGGAAATACAAAAAATACGTGTGACACCTTCGCCGTTTTTCAAGAGAGTGATACCACAATATATAATTTCGTATCTTAACAGTGTGTGATACCTTAATATGCTACAATATTTTTTCGTAATGTATCTTAAGATAAAATGTAATAGCATCTTCACCGTGTGTGACGCGCTTTATGACGCGGAACATTATTCTGGCCTCTTCCGATAAACAACACTGGTGCAACCTCAGACGAATAAATAATTGTAATAATCAGGTTGGAAGAGTTTATTGATTTTACGAAAGTACTCCAAATGATTTTGGCGGGAACGCGGAAAGAATCGTGTCGCCCCGTTGTATTTTTATCCAAAACTAGTGTTTTATCGAGTGTTTACGCATAAAAATGGCTGTGTTTTATTCATAAAGTGCCGAATTACAAGCGCGAGTGTGGGAAAATGATATAATGTGGTGAAACATGAGTTTTCGTACTGCTTCCAAAACTTCATCGAAGCTTTAGTAAAGTCGCCACTACTTTACTAAAGCGTGACTGGACTTGACTGACACGGACTGTATTTGACCAAGACTGGACTATGACTTTAACTATCGCTACGAGGCAACTTATTTAACTTTTGTAACTAGAAAATATAAAACACTTGACACTGGCATATGCTCAAAAAGCGACGCCAAAACCAAAGAAACAACAACAACAATACTCCAAAAGCGTAATTAGAAAAAATATACTATTACTTCTACATAAAATGAATAAATGCCACGAAATCATTGGGAAGGTGCTCTTAAATATTAACAGGTAAACTGTGGAGAAAAAATAGACTCATGTCAAGAACCCTTACGAGACTTCGCTTTACCGTAATGAGAGTGGATCCTATTCTTAAAGGTCTTTGCTTCGCTGCGGTAAACCAACGCGAGCAATGTGACTGCTCAAATTTTCTTTTTCTTCGTTTTAGGCATCGCACTTTGTGCATTTCACTAGTAACTATGACTGCTCAAATGAGGGCTTCCTCTTTTCTTTTTCTTCGTTTTTGGCATCGTACTTTATGCATTTCACCAGTTACTATTCAAGTTATTATTTTTTATGTAAAAGTGATTAGACGTGCACAATGCTATCTTGATGGTAAAATGTAACCTCTGCCCATGACCATTGCAGTGGTACCTAAAAATTTGAGTAACAAAACAAAGAGATTTAGCGATTTGTAGCGATGATAGCTCAGTGGTTAGCGCGGTAGGTTCGCATGCCGAAGGACGTGGGTTCAAACCCCAACAATGAGCTTGAGCTGCCGGTGAAGGAAAACATCGTGAGGAAACCAAAGCATGGTGGTAGGGTACTTTATTACTCGGCTGGCTAGCTACCACCCTCAAGTTGAAAATCTGCCGCCAAGCATCTAACGGTGTGTTCCGGTAGCCTCACTTGAGAGCCAGTTGCATTCCAGGCTAGGTGTGCTTTACCATCTTCGGCCACACCTTCACTTGACATCAGGGGAGCTGTGGTCAAAAACCTAGCCTGTCAACCATTAAAAAAAAAAAAAAAAGATTACATAGCATACCAAATTGGTGTTGTTTCTATTTATTATAAGTATTTGTTTGTATATTGATTTATGTATGTAGTAATATTTAAGTAATTGTATAATATTGTATAATGTAATTGTATAATAATTGTATAAAAAAATAAAAAAAATGTAAAAAGTTCGGGGGCATCGCTGCTTTGCCGTCTTTTTTTTTTCAATGTTTGACAGGCTGGGTGTTTGACAACAACTCCCCTGATGTTAAATGACGGTGTGGTCGAAGATGGTAAACACACCTAGCCTGGAATGGAACTGGCTCTCGAGTGAGCTGACGGAACACACCATAAGATGCTTTCATTTTGAGGGTGATAGCTAGCCAGTCGAGTACTACTACCACCATGTTATGCTTTCCTCACGATGTTTTCCTTCACCGGCGGCTCAAATTCATGTTGGTGAGCTGGGCTGTTGGCAAACACCTAGCCTGTCAACGCTAAAAAAAAAACACTAGCTGCGTAGTTAGTCTCGTTATTTGCAAGCAGGTGTGTTGGTTTAAGGACGCTCAGGGCCCTAAACAAATTGGATTTGTGAAAATGATTATATTTGACAAATAATAACAGCTTTTGAAAACACTATATCCATCAAGTTTGTTTTGGTACAATGCCAAGATAATTGATTCTTCAGATGAAATTCGGGGGAAAATATTCTGTAATTAGAATTGACAAAATATAAAAATCTCAAGTTCAAAGTCGCTCAGCAAGCTATGGAAAGAGCTATGCTTGGCATTTCTCTAAGAGATTGTAGACATAGCTCAGCGTATTAGCAAGCTGAAGTGGTAATGGGCTGGACATATCTGTCGCAGAACCGATAACCGCTGAGGTAGACGTGTTCTAGAGTGGAGTCCTCGAATTGGCAAACGTAGCCTAGGACGCCCTGAAACTCGATGGAGTGACGATATACGTAGGACAGCTGGCGGTGGATGGAAGCGAAAAGCCGAAGATCGGGCTGAGTGTCCTGTCTTGGATGAGGCCTATGGCCAGCAGTGGATATAAAAATATCTTGCACTGAATTTGATATTTGAATAAGAAAATGAGTTTATTGGTCAGTATATTAGCTTCTACTTCACATATTATATGTATGCAGGTAGTTTTCACATCACAATATAATATTTGTAAATATACGTAAATGTCATAACGAAATGTCATTGTTAATGTATCATCAATGGCAATGAAATGTCAATGTTAAACATAATCATTATAATAATGTCATGTGTTATAAAAAATTGTTTGTTTTATGTCACAATAAAGTGTTGTCTATTTTTTTACACTAAAAAAATGTAAGTATTTATATTTAAACTATTTTTTAAAAATTTAATTTGCCCACCGTGTATGTTAAAGCTATAAAACCATAATGTCTTATCTTTAGTTTTGCAATTCCTGTCTAACGTCTATAGTTATAGTCAAAGTCCAGTCTTTGCCAGTCAAATCCAGTCATGCCTTAGTAAAGTAGTGGCGACTTTATTATAAGCTTCAATGGTGTTTTGGAAGTGACACGAAAAGTAATGTTTCACCACATTATAAAACTTTCCCACACTCGCGCTTGTAATTCACCACAATTTTTATACATAAACACTCGAAAAAACACAAGTTTTGAAAAAAAAAGCAATGATGCGACACGACTCTTTCTGCTTTCCCGCCAAATCTCTTAAATGTTAATATTATAAATCCTAATCCATAGACATAATTATATGTACATATTTTATATAAGGTTCCCAATTTTACATGTACCGTCTATTACGAAGATAGCCTTATTTACATATTTAAAATGCCGCTAAATCTCCCTTGATATCCGTTGTTACACGATAAATATGACGTGGCAATAGATAATAGTATTTAGTTGCAAATACCACTCACAGTTACCAATTAGAAGGCAGACCAGATTTAAAAAAAATTTGAAAATAAAGCCAATAAGTTTAAAATACGTACTAAAACCCGTGTGGGAGATAAAGTAACTACCAGTGTAATCAAAAGAATAATTGTATATACGTACAAGAAGCAACAAATCAATTGACACTTCATTCATCAAAATCGGATGAGTATTTTCGGCGCTACGGTAGAACACAAACAAACATACAATTGCTAAACATAACCTTTCCATAGCTTTGCTATAGTCGACTAAAAAGGAAGTTCATCGCTCGAGAACGTTTGAAAGTATATATAAACTAACACAAGTTGGGGGAGTATCTATCTCTGTTCTCTCTAAGGGATCACAAAGTGAACTATATTGGAGTAACAAGTGGGCCAATTTTCTCGAAAAATGTCCTCGGGACTCCAATCCGACTCATTACTGACATGCCGGCTCCCTCAGGGCCCATCGCGGCCTCATTAATCAACAGTTTACTTTTTACGTGCAGGAATAGGGATGTAGTCTTAGAAAAGATTGTTACTGCTATTACTATTTATTTATAAAATCGTGAAAAATAGTTACCGCTATACTAATAAAATCGCGAAGGACAAGTACCGCTATACTAATAAAATCGCGAAGGACAAGTACCGCTTTACTAATAAAATTGTAAACGATAGATACCGTTTTATTAATAAAATCGTGAAGGATAGTTACCGCTTTATTAATAAAATCGTGAAGCTGTAAGCATTGTTGTGTTCCGGTTTGAAGGGTACAACGACTAGCGAAATTACAGGGCCGTTGAGACTAATCATCGAAGGTCTCAAAGTAATAAGACTTTAAAGTTAAGTTTAATTTAAAGTAAGTTATATAGTTAAATAATAAATATAAAATGCAAGTCTGAACTTTACTGAGTAATTTTTTTATGAGACACATTGTTTGATAACACGGAAATGTTTGTTGAGACTAACCATCAAAAGTCTCAAAGTAATGAGCGCCAAAGCAGTGATGCCCCGGACTTTGTTCTGCAACTCAAAGTTCAGTGTATCGATGCAATGGTCATGGATATGCGATATCTCTTACCATCAGGAGAGCGTATCGTTCGTCTCATTACGTTTACATAAAAAAAAAGTTAAATCGTGACGTAATTATAAAAGTATCGTTAAATGTTCTCATCGACAAGTAACATCCCTATGATTTATGTTTACCTACTTTTTGTGTCAGTGAGTATCGACACGCATAGAGATTGATTAATTTTTATAAAAGGGATGATTGATGCTCTGGTATCTTGTAAAGAAATTACTGAAAAGGTAACCTATTTTGGCGCGTTGTTAGGTGAAAATGTATTCAAGATTTCATGTATAAAGAATTATGTTTTGCGTTTCATTGCTGTAGAAACTGAGTTAGTAGACTAGTGGTTTTGTATCACGTATATACGGCAATGGGAAGAGGGTCAATTGTAAATGCTTTTCATTAGTATTTTGTTTTATTTTATGTAGAAAACGAACGGCCACTACTGTATGTTATTGATAAAATGATGACACAAGCCAAAAAAGTTTTCATTTGTGCCAACTAGATTCAGTTTAAGTACAACGAACGCGCATAGGCGCGGGGACAGATGTAAGAATAACATATTACTATACACCTATAAAAATAAATTCAATTTTTATTTTTTAATATAAAAGGTATTGGGACGAACGATACGCTCTCCTGATGGTAAGAGATAACGCCTGCCCATGATCATTGCAGTGATACACAGAGCTTTGAGCAACGAAACAAAGTCCAGGGTATCACTGCTTTGGCGCTCACCACTTTGATAAACACTCGATGGTTAGTCTCAACAGTCCACAGTAATTCAACAAAATATAAAATTAAATTAATGTATAATTAATTGACAATATATATGAATGCCTAATACCATACCAAACCAACCATACCAACATAGAATGAATGCCTAATTACATTGCTGACTGCAGGATCACTGCATTCATCAGCTAACTGGACTAAACATCTTGTACTCAAAAATGGTGCAGATGCTGTGCCATATGTTACAGTATTTAATTGCAATGTTTAAAGAGGCTTACTTTCATCATCTCTCCAAAGAAATAATTGTAAATTTCTCTGATTAGTAGTTATAAGATATTGGCGGTACATTTTTTCTGTATCAGATGACACTGCATATGGATTTTGCCGAAACCGGATTAATATAGAAAACAAATCATCCTGCACTGTGGGTCCTACTACCTGCACTTCATTAAATTACTTTCCAGATGTACTTCGACATGATGCATCAAAAACTACGCGCAGGCGAGTGGACTCGCTCTGTTCTCTTATAACGGCATGATGAGGTATGTAGTTGGCAAAGGTTAGAGGTTTCTTAATTTCAGTGAGGTGTCCTAAATCTCTTTAGACTACTCATCAATGAATTCTGTATATGATTGTTTCAGTAGAGGCAATTTAGATAATCGCTGCTCTAAATTTAGAAATCTTCGTTTGGCAATATTATATGAGTCACCCAGAGCAGTTTCTGGGGTTTCTCTTAGCGGAATAGTAAGACGAAAGCGTCCTTCACTGAGTCTTGTTGTTGTCTTAGTGAAATGTGATTCACAGAATTGTTCATCGGAACTTAGAAGTTTGCCACGAGAAGAAACTTCCTCCAATTCCCAAAATTTAGTAAGTGGATTTAGTGTTTCACAACTAAAATTGCATTGTGTAGTGTGTAAGTGGCTCCCGTCCATTGGACCAGTGACTACCCAGCCAAGGTGGGGTTCTCTTATAATAGGTTTGTTTCGCCCTAAATTTATTTGATTATTGGTGCTAATGATTTCCCAAAATATGTCTGCTCCAAGAAGTATATCGATTTCTGAAGGACTATGAAAATCTGGATCAGCAAGTGAAATATTATCTAATGATCGCAAACATTTTGATATATGATCAACTAAAGACCTAAGCAACTTATGTGATTCTTTGTTCATTTGATCAAAACTGAACAATGATTTTAAATGTGTGTTTATTAACAACTTAGAATTATTGAATCGTTCATTTAATAGATCCCATGCAATTTGATAGTTGCTAGATGAGCACTCTATAGATTTAATGACTATGGAGGCATTGCCCTTTAGGGCACTTCGTAAATAATGAAACTTACTGACTGCTGGTATTGCGTCATTTTGTTGAATTAATGAATCAAAAGTATCCCTAAACTCGAGCCATTTTAAACTATTTCCATCAATAGTGGGCAATTTAATGTGCTTATTCTGTATTCCATTGTTTGACTCAGAGGAACTTGCTGTTACTCCTGTTGAATGTCTGAGACTAATATTGTTCGGAGCACTGACTACTATATCATGTGCAAGTGAAGTCAGTGTAGAAAATGTAGATTCTATTCTATTTCACTCCTCAAGCTCATCATCGAGTTTAGTAGATGTTGATGAACGTTCAATCTTAGACTGAATTTCATCAAAAGTGTTATATAAGTTTTCTATTTTACCTAATTTGAATTGTAACTCGCTTACTTGTAACTTGACTAGATGGGTGGGATCTATTTGTTGCAATACCTTAACATAAAAAAAAAATATATCGTGGGACTATACACACAGCGCCATCTGACCCCAAACTAAGCAAAGCTTTCAAATTTAGTTAATCGACCCTTAATTGTTCTCCGCAGATGTATTAATTGTTTTAAGTCCTCGTCCATTGTTGACAAGTACTTTCACCCGTGGTAGCAAATAACAAAATAGAATTGTATAGACAGAAATAAAAAAGGTAGGTGGTACTTGCGGTTTGCAAGTCCGTCGTCAATTAGCCATAGCAGCAGCAAAGTAGGAAGCACAGCCTTAGACCCAGCAGCAGAACGGCAAGTAGCTACGCGTGCACACAGGCCTCATTCACATGCTAGGCAGCTCAGCGTAACGCAGCGAAATGCACACAATATGCTGAATGCACGGGGAATTTATATGAAATAAAGCAATTTTACATTTTGTAGCGATGATAGCTCAGTGGTTAGCGCGGTAGGTTCGCATGCCGAAGGGCGCGGGTTCAAACCCCAACAATGAGCTTGAGCTACCGGTGAAGGAAAACATAGTGAGGAAACCATAGCATGGTGGTAGGGTACTTTATAGTACTCGGCTGGCTAGCTACCACCCTCAAGTTTGAAAATCTGCCGCCAAGCATCTAACGGTGTGTTCCGGCTGCCGCACTTGAGAGCCAGTTCAATTCCAGGCTAGGTGTGCTTCACCATCTTCGACCACACCTTCACTTAACATCAGGTGAGCTGTGGTCAAACACCTAGCCTGTCAACCATTAAAAAAAAAAATCCTTTACGCTCGGGAAACACTCAAATAAGACAAATGAAGAACTGAAATAAGATCGACTTCGTGTGAACTTGGGTACTTGACTTTGATGAAATTGCATGTAATCTTTCAAAAAAGTGAATGTTTTAACGTATATTTAATAGTCAAACTGACTCTTATTTAGAATACAATAAAAATGCGCATGAGCACTCGGGATTGTGAAATTTAGTGAAATATTTGAAATGAAATAGCGACACGTTGACATGTCAAATAAATTATTTGCTTTGCAAGCTGTGGCAAAATGCGTGGTAAGCACAAGATATTTGTATGCCACTTGGGATTTATCGAAACTGTGTGGTATAACCTGAATAAGCTTGTAATAGAAAGAATAAATGGAATTTTCACACCCGAAAGGCAAAATGGCGTCACAGCAATCCTTTTCACCGCGTGGCTGGCGTGTGCAAATTTTCGAATTTCTTGATGATATCTCGTCGGGGCCTCCAAACTGTTTGGTCCTTACTAAAAGATCTAAAAATTGGCTTCTTCTTCTTACTTGCAAGTAGATTTTAGTATAATTATATTGATTTAAATGATTTTATTTCACTGACGCGTACGCACCGGTGCCGCGCATATTTTTTTTTTTTTTTTTTTTCGTTAATTAGCCCTTTCGGGCAGGCTAAAGCTATAAAGCCATACTGCCTCGTCTTCAGTGTTATTTCTGCTGTATCTTAACTATGGTTATCGTCAAAGTCGTCTTAGTCAAGTCTAGTTCGTGTCAGTTCGTGCCAGTCATGCTTTAGTAAAGTAGTGGCAACTTTACTATAAAGCTTCGATGGAGTTTTGGAAGCAACACGAAAACTCATGTTTCACCACATTATATCATTTTCCCACACTCGCGCTTGTAATTCGGCACTTTATGAATAAAACACCACCATTTTTATGCATAAACACTCGACAAAACACTAGTTTTGGAAAAAAATACAACGAAGCGACACGACTCTTCCCGCGTTCCCGCCAAAAAAACGCATATTTTTATTACATTGACAGTTTTACTTTTTTTTATTATTTTTTTTTTTTTGGGTTTTATGGTTTGGCTACAACGGCCTTTGAACCATGTCATTATTTGCGAAAGTACTCTGGTTAGTTTTTTATTGAGAGGCGGAAGCAGTGTGTTGCCACTGTTATATTTTAATTTTTTTTTAAGTTCCGAAACCGAACAGACATACCAACCGATCTTATATGTGAGATATTATTTCATTGACATTTTCATTGTATTGACGTATGTTATGATGTTGATATTTTAAAACATGAATGGAAAAATGACCTGTAACTGTGGTGTTATTTTTTTTTCTTTTTTTTAATGTAAAAAGTAATGCGACGAACGAGACGCTCTCCTGATGGTAAGAGATAACGCCTGTCCATGACCATTGCAGCGATACACAGAACTTTGAGTAACAAAACAAAGTCCAGGGCATCATTGCTTAAAAAAAGAAAAAAAAAAGATTAAGAATAGATAAAAGATTAAAAAAAAGAAAAGATTAAATTAAAAAAAATAATAAATTAATGATAGATTTTTAATCAAAGACTTATGCTAACACTTAAGACAAGGCAGTATGGCTTTACAGCTTTAGCCTGCCCGATGGGGCAAATTAATACAAAAAAAAAAATACTTAGATAATTGATTGATTCAGGCGTTACTTTGCGGAAGTTCATTTTGAATGTTCAATGTTTATATTTAGTTTATTTCCGCTTAACCGTCGTTCCAGTTCCAACAGTGACGAGGAGACTTAAATTTAACTAATTTTACACTGCTTATTTATTAAAAAACCCTAATCTTACTTAAAATCTAGAACTCATAAACTTAGAAATAATTTATGATAATAATTTATGAGTTCTAGATTTTAAGTAAGATTAGGGTTTTTTAATAAATAAGCAGTGTAAAATTAGTTAAATTTAAGTCTCCTCGTCACTGTTGGAACTGGAACGACGGTTAAGCGGAAATAAACTAAATATAAACATTGAACATTCAAAAAAATACTTATGCTAATATTTTTGCTATGACAAACGACTTATGGTTTGTTTACTAAAACTACTAATCAACAAACATTTTCTTCCTGGTCTACAGTCAAGCGACCGCACGCGATGTGTGACCACATGTCGTGGACAGCACGAAACTATTGTCGACTGTG
The DNA here is from genome assembly GCA_905404145.2 of Biston betularia. Taxonomy (NCBI): domain Eukaryota; kingdom Metazoa; phylum Arthropoda; class Insecta; order Lepidoptera; family Geometridae; genus Biston; species Biston betularia. The sequence continues at coordinate 3,923,970 of FR989885.1, forward strand.
ACCGCAGTTGTGTTGCTGTGACCTTATGCCACTGTCACATCGGGACATTATCTTTGATAATTTACTCTTGGCGTTTATTGTGAAAGCAACTTGTTTTAAACGAAATACGGCACATATAAGCAACATGATGTGTATAACGCGCTACAAGCTACTCGTTAACTTTGTAGAGATTATAGCTCAGTGGTCATCGCGGTGGGTTCGCACGCCCAACGGTGTAGGTTTACCCCAAGGTGAAAGAAAAACATCGTGAGGAAATCATATCATCGTGGTAGGGTACTTTTTAGTACTCGGCTGGCTAGCTAATACCCTCAAGTTGAAAATATAACGGTGTGTTCCGGCAGCCTCACTTGAGAGTCAGTTCTGTTCCAGGTTAAGTGTGATTGCCATCTTCGACCACATTACTTGATGTCAGATGCGTAGTGGTCAAATACATAGTCTGTCAAATATAAAAAAAATAGTAGAAAAGAAGTATTAGTAGTAACCTACTAACTTTTTTTTTTATTATAGTTAGGCTTGCGTTTGACCGCCATCCCGCCTGATGTTAAGCGAAGATGGAGGAGTACGCTTGCCTAGAAGAAACCGATTCACACGCGACTTGAAGGAACCCAAACTTAACCCAAGTTAACTTTTCAAATTCAGATTTTGATTGTTAATTTGAACTTACCTGCCATAAAATCTTTGGTGCATTCGGTTTTTTTTTCATTTTCGTGATAATTTCGTACCTTTAATTACGACTCATTGCACTGATTTTTTTTTGTAGTTGTAACATATGAATTGTAAAATCTATCGAAGATCGCTTCGTCCATTAAAAAAAATCGGTTACATTTGAAAGAATTTAGAGAGTAGAAAACTCTATTATCGTGGCATTTGTATTTCTCTCTTACGTCTCTTTCTTTTTCTGTAGAACTCATAGAGCGTCGCCAAGACGACAACTAAATTTAATTTTTAAACTTTCGCGATATGAACACATAATTATGTTTATCACCGGAACTTAATCGCGCACAAAACAATTAGCCCGATCTTAAATCAACTCACGACCCTGGCTATTGTAAAATAGCCGAAACGTCGAGGTAAATAAATAAAATCAATTCCATATAATAGTATTTTGTGCGCGATTAAAACCCGGTGATAAATGTAATTAAGATTTTCGCTGGTGGAATTGAAGCGTTATATCGCAATGTTTATTGTGTAGGTACACTGCGACCTCTAATAAACGTTGCCATTTTCAAATACACCGTTCTATAAGATACCAGTGAACAAACCACATCTGGGGCGCATCCGGCGCAAACTTTCTCAATAATGCCATTCAATGTGGCGTGATATAGGGCTTCACTTTTCTGTTGCTGTTCCCACGAACGAAGCTAACGCGATTTGACAGCTCTTCAAATGAATTATTTCTTGAAAAACTGTATATCATATTTTGAAATGATTTGTCGTGAACAATGGTTTCAATGGAATATGTAAGACGCAAGTTTCGGAGCCTATTCAATACAAACAAACAATCAAATAGCCCTGTTGGCTCATTGGTAGCATATCTGCCTTAAGAGCTGAAGGGCGCGGGTTCGATTCCCGCTCAGGACAAACATTTTATGTATCAACAAATGTTTGTTCTGTGTCTGGGTGTTCTGTATGTATTTTAAGTATGCATTTACAAAAAAAAAGTATACATGTATTTTATCAGTTATCTGACTTCCATCACACAAGCTCTGCTTAGTTTGGGGTCAGATGGCGCTGTGTGTAATGTCCTACGATATTTATGTATTAAAAAACAAAAAAAAAATGTTTCCTATTTGTAGTAGTGTAGATTAACCAGCGAGTCTACCTTTGAGAAATAACGCCTATTTCCTTCAAGGTACCTACCTTCTATCTAGTTCATAAGGTTCTTTGTACTTTTTTCTATTTATGGTGTGCACAATAAAGAGTTATATCTATCTATCTATCTATATGGAAATCGGGGCGGTTCACAAATTTAAAAAAATGTCTTCCGTAAAAGTCATCCAGTTTTCGAGTTATTCCAATTCTTCTAAATTTGTTCTATAAAATGTGACTCAGAATAATTAAACCTTATAAAACTACTGTGACGACTATCTTCAATGAATATGGAATTTACTTAGAGTAAATACTGTTATAACTATCATGTTTTCTACATCGGATACGAACCTGATGTCGACCTCTGTAGCATAAAACTAGGCCATCTTAAGCTATATTTTCACAAAAGATCGTGAATACTAAACTTGAAGACGTTAAAAGATTTCTATGGGATTATATCTTCAAAGTGCAATCATGACAGTTATTTTTAACCATCAGGAAACTTGCTTGTTACTTTTACAAAGCAAGTAGCAAATTTTACGCAAACTTGCGAGTTTTTAGAATTACAAAAAAAACTTGGAACGTGCGTTGTTGTAGTTGAAATCTCATTAATCGAAAACTAGGTATTGGAAATCTAATTGTAAAAAAATAACGTACATACAGAGGAACAAATAAATTTAAATAAAACAATCAAATCTTAAATGTCATACAATAGAAATAGGCCTCTAATCGTTGGCTCCATTGTCACGTATGGTGAAGTTGGCTCCATTGCCATGTATGGTAATACGCAAGTTGGCTTCATTGCCACGTATGGTAATACGCAAGTTGGCTTCATTGCCCCGTATGGTAATACGCAAGTTGGCTTCTTTGCCACGTATGGTAATACGCAAGTTGGCTTCATTGCCACGTATGGTAATCCGCAAGTTGGCTTCTTTGCCACGTATGGTAATACGCAAACGTTGGGCAAAATAAAGGCCACCGTTTTGGTCACTATACTATACAGATAAATGGCAATATTTTGTATAAATCATTGCGTTTTATTTAACACGTACCTAAGACAACGATATTTCTACTTACGATATTTCTTAGGCATGTTACCTTTTCATCTTATAAGAAAAGCAATATTGATTAGCTGTTTCAAAGAAAAATATCTTTCTTAGACAGCTGTTTTTTTCTGTTGTTGATTTTTGGCTCTATCTCTTTAGTATATTTGTGCAGATCAGTCCACTTAAGTACTTTCCCACCCTAAAACATCGTGAGGAAACCATAGCATGGTGGTAGGGCACTTTCTCGTACCGACTCGCTAGCTACCGACTTAAAATTTACTGCCAAGCACCTAACAGTGTGTTGCAGCAGTCTTACTTGAGAGTCAGTTCCATTCTAGAATAAGTGTGTTTACCATCTTCGACCACACCGTCACTTAACATCAAGTGGCTGTGGTCAAACAACTAGCCTATCAACCATAAAAAAACCACCTGTGTCTTAGTCGGTTTCTTCTAGGCGAGCGTGCTCCACCGTAGACCGCATCTTCGCTTAACATCAGGCGGGATGGCGGTCAAACGCAAGCCTATCTACTATAAAAAAAAAAAAAAAAGTTGGTTCCTGCGGATTTTGCGATAGGATGTTGAAACATCGTATAGCAAAATCCAAAAGTATGCAAGTAAGTATGTAAGTATAAATACATAGTTATTGCTATGATTAAGTATTTTTCTAGTGAAATCCTTGCGCTAGAGAAGAGTATTTGAATATATTTAAATCTTTTCTAGATTAATATACATTCGCGCTCAAGGCACTTTAGTGTAGCGGTTCTATAATGGTCATGAATGGACTCATGGAGTGAATTTAAATCTTATATTATATGGGGCAAAATAGCATTTTGCATAATATTTTACTTGGAAAATGCAAATTGTTTAATACTATTCTTTTATGGTTGTTAACATAGTTTTTATTTTTGTCTATTTACTGAATCGTAGAGTAACGTAGCACAATCGACCCGTAGCACGTGTTTACGACGTAGCGATTTATTGAATGTAATTTAAAAGAGCCCCTAGTGAGATGGTGTGGTAATCTCACTTGGGTCACGGGGTCGAAGAGTCGAGGTGACATCAAAAAAATTTTGCGGGAAAGTCAACTTTTATTGATTATTATTTATAGCTATGACAACGGTTGTCCTCTGTACATCATACGAGTAATAAATATGTATTTAATACTTTAAAATATATTACGTGGAAGTTGTTGAACGATAAATGTTGAATAAAATACATATAATGAAATGAACGAAATGAACGAAAGGAATGAAATGAACGAAATGAACGTGATGAACTAAATGAACGCAATGTGCGAAATGAACTAAATGATCGAAATGAACGAAATAAACAAAATTAACGAAATTAATGAAATAAAGAAAAGACAAACTAAGCAAAGCTAGCATAGCAAAGCTTGTATAATGGAAGTCTGAGAACTGATACTTATGATACATACAGAACACCCAGACACAGTACAAACATTTGTTTGTATCATAAATAGTCTATCCTGCGTGGGTATCGAACTCACGCCATACATTTCTTAAAGCAGATATACCACCAATGAGCTAACAGGGCTGACACTTAATAACTTATTTGTCCCCAAAATCATCTATTCAATTAAGACCCCCCAAAGAACCGTATTTCCGTATCTTAATAACCACTACTCGAAGGTATCAAGTCCCTTTAGTACAGAAATATGCGAGTGTTACAGTCCGGGAGAGATAAACTGGCCACACTTACTTCAGTTACAGTAGATAAAGAGAGACATTGACATACTGAGCCCATTCATATTGTAGAAGTTAAACTTAACCAGCACAGTAAACTTTACTCTCTAGTGTAGTTTCTTTATAGACTGAGTTTTGTTGCGATGATAGCCCAGTGGTTAGCGCGGTCGGTTCACAGCTTCAGCTGCTGGTGAAGAAAAAAAAACATCGTGAGGAAACCAGAGCGTAGTGGTAACAAAAAACCTGTCACCAAGTACTTAACGGTGTGTTCCGGTAGCCTCACTTAAGAGCCAGTTCCATTCTAGCCTAGCGGTGTTTACCGTCTTCGACCACACCGTCACTTAACATTAAGTGAGCTGTGGTCAAACCATAAAAAAAGTAAATTGAGATTTCTTGGCATATTTCTTTCGTAGCATCTATCCTATTTTTAACTATTTTTGTTTTCAGTGTTCAAGGTATTTATTTAGTTTATTAACACTTAACAGTCGTTTCGGTTACAACAGTATTGGGGATTTAAATTTAACTAATTTTAGCTATATTTTTTTAATTTGCGGTGAAAGCATCGCTGTCATAAGGAGGATTACTATACTCAGTACTTTACTTGGTGGTAGATTTCCCTAGCAAGAGATCGTCTCGGTAGGTACCACCGCAGTACCAGATATTCTGCCGCCAAGCAGTAGTAGATAAATATTACTATGTTATACACACAATCTAGTACTTTAACCTTAGATTAAGATTACTAACGTAACTTTCCTCTTTTTGTAATGTAATACTGTAAAACAAATAAAAAATGTAACTAAAGTTGACAAAGGTCACGGACCTCAGTGTCTGTGGAGCGTATAATTATAAATAAAAAAACATTACTGTGTTCCGGTTTAAAGGGCACAGCAGCTAGCGAAATTACTGGGCTGTTGAGACTAATCATCAAAGTCTCAAATTAATGAGTGCCAAAGCAGTGATGCCCTGGACTTAGTTTTTTTATTCGAAGTGGGGGTGATAAGTCCTGTACTGACGCTTGTCGTGTATTGTGCATTTCCCCCTACCAGCGTCTACCTGAGCCAACCCAGCTCCTTGAAGTATCGGAGCGAGGCTCTGAGCCGCTGGCATAGTAGCTCCAGTGATTTAGGTGGCCAGTTCAATGATGATGACATGAATCATAGCGAAGCAGTTTCATGCAGCTTAGGAGTAACTCTAGTACCTTTGTTTTGTTACTCAAAGTTCTATGTATCGCTGCAATGGATAATATCTCTTACCATCAAGAGAGCGATGCGTTTCGTCTCATTACCTTTACATTTAAAAAAACTTTCTGTTCTGTATTGTTCGCTGTGGTTCCACTATACTTTATTACAGACAACAGTTTCGTAAGCTATTCTTGCCGCGAGATCCTGAATAAATAGTGTCCGTTCGTCTCTTGTGGTAAAGTTTGTTTACCTACACTCGAGAAAGATTGCCATTCGGTATGTTTTCCCCGGACAGAGGACAAAATTGAAAACCTACAATGACTGAAGAATCGAATGGGTTGAAAGTGCTTGAAAAATACCAGTTAGAGTGTTTTTGTTCGCTACCCTGTTAGGTAATTTGGTCGTACCTCTAATTCCTGAGCTTTGGGGTATGGATTCTATTACCATCCAGAACAAATGTTTGTGTGACAAAATACATAAATTTGTTCTGTCTGTTTGTTGAAAAAAAAAATTGATAGATAGATGTAACTCTATATTGTGCACACCATCAACAGAAAAAAGTACTGCGAACAAAAGAACCTTATGAACTAGTGCCATAAGTGGCGGCTTTATCGCTAAAAGCGATCTCTTCCAGGCAACCAAGAAAAGAAACTAAAAAGAAAATATTTGTATTCTACCAGTTATCTGGTTCCCATAGTAGCGATGCGAGGCGAGTGATGCTAATTTGTAGCGATGATAGCTCAGTGGTTAGCGGTGTCAGTTTACACGCTGAAGAGCGTGGGCTCAAATCCCAACAATGACCTTAAGCTGCCGATGAAGAAAAGTATTGTGAGGAAACTTAATATATATTGGGACAGTCGTACATGTAAAAAAATAAATATAAAAACAGCGGTATATTATACATAAAATAAATAAACATAGGGGAAAAAATATTTTTGTGTTGCTTCCCAACCCCGTCAAAGCTTGGTGTAAATAAATATAAAAACCTACCTCCATACCAAATTTCATCGAAACAAGAAGTAGAGAAACACACTCACAAACTGTCGCCTTTATAATATTAGTGTGATTATTTAGTACTAGCAGACGCCTCGCTGTTGCTGAAATAATTTTTAAAATCGGTTCAGTAGTTTTTGAGTTTATTCGTTACTCACAAAAATCGAAATCATTCTTCTTTAAAATGTCAGCGTAGGTACAAAGGTACAGGTAGGTGTAGGTATGAGCAAGCAAGTTAGAAATACTTAAAACAAGTCTTTTGACACGAGTAAGTAAAGTACTTGGTTGCTCACAACTAAGTATATGGCTGCTCTATTGTGGAGTGAGAATTGTCGCTTCACCAACTACACTACTCCCAGTCTCACAAACGCTTTGCAAAATTAGTTTCATTTCGCAACATTAACTTCGCTTCTGAAACTCACTTGTTTGTCAGACGTGAAGGTCGGACACGAAGAACGTTTATTAAAAAAATAAACAGACGTTTATGTACAAAAAGGAATTTAAATTAACCTATTAAGAAATGTTGACGGCCCAAGAAAAGATTAACAATTTATCTCATCTCCTATTTTTGCTAGATAAACTAAATTTATCAAGTTGAACGTTTTTTCTATGATGATATTATGCATAAACTAAAAGTGATTACCACTTTATATCTTACTAGCAGACGCCGCGCGGTTTCACCCGCGTAGTTCCCGTTCCCGTGGGAATACAGGGATAAAAAGTAGCATGTCACCCGGGCATAGTGTAGCTTCCCAACGGTGAAATAATTTTTGAAATCGGTCTAGTCCAATAGTTTTAAAGTCTTTATATTTAGAATAGTACGAATTGTTTTAGGTAACTATACATCAAATATTTTTACTACGTCATCTAATGTACTTCGGAACAGTTGTAACGTTTACAGTCGGATAAAATATAGCTATAATTTATTGGTCATTTTTCACTATTTAATTTTATGCTTACTTTCCTTACAAACCTGTTGCTTTCATATGGATTTAGTAAAATTTGTACTTGCAAAATGTTGTATTAATCTAAAACTGATTTTGAATACGACCAAAGTGTGCCCATATGATAGTACTAAAAATGTATTTATATGCGCGAACTGTGTATTGTTATTACAAATAGATAATTGGTATTACTATGTTTTATACTATATGTTCAGTTGTCGCTGTAAACATCTTCTTATAATATGTAATATTCACGTCTATTTGCTATATGTTTATTTATGTTATTTATTCTCAATAACTATGTATTTATATCTTCTTATATACCGCGAGCCCGCTAATTATTTATTTGCTGTTAAGTATTATTTTTACTCTTTTTTCCTAGCTAAAAATAAGTGTATTCGAGTGCGCAGTATGTATAATGTTATTCTATCCCTCTACAGTCTTTATTATTTATTTCGAAATGGTCAATAGCAAGTATTTAAAAGTTGGTCTCTATAATGCTGGCTCTCTAGGTACTAAACATGACGATTTTGTAGCTGCTATGCAGAAATTTTCGGTAGAACTCATGGCGATTAATGAAACTTGGCTGAAACCGGGTCAAGCTGGTCGTGCTCCAGTTGTACCGAATTATCGATTATGTCACATTCCTCGACCAAGCCATGTCTGTCGTGGCCATGGTGGAGGTGTAGGTTTTTACATCAAGCGAGGTGTAAATGCTCGGTTATGTTCTCACCCTTTCGCGCCAGATATTGAACAGATGTGGTTTAAGTTAAGTATTAAATGCTGTAAATTAATTATCGGTACAGCTTATCGGCCTCCATGGCTTGATGCTGAGGATTTCTTTGATGTATTGACAGATTCAGTAGCATCTTTCTCTTACTGTGACAATATAATTTTACTGGGAGATTTTAACATCAATGCACAAGACGCTAATGATCCAAATTTCAAAATTTATCAAAATTTTCTTTATAATATGGGGCTGAATCAAGTAGTAGATAAACCAACTCACTTCACAGATCATAGTCAAAAGTTGATTGATGTAGTATGTACGAACCTCCGTGCTCGTCAAGTGAGTGTAGAGCTCGTGGGTTCAGATTTTGGGCACGCATTTGTTACTTGTGAATTTAGTTTTAAGAAGCCTAAGATACCTCCCAAGTGCATTTGTTATAGACCTTTACAAGATATTTCTCTGGATGCTTTCAACTCGCACTTAGAATCTATAAGATGGGATTTAATTAACGCCAGTAACAATGTCGATTGTATGGTGAGGGAATTAAATGAGGTGATTTTATTTTTATACGATTTACACGCGCCAATAAAGAAAAAAATTATTAGTGATAAGCCGTCTCCTTGGCTTACTGATACTGTCAAGCTTATGATGAGTCTTCGTGATGCAGCCCTTGCTCGATGCAAAGCAACAAAGCTAGACAGCCATAAAGCCTATTATAAAGATTTAAAAAAACAAGTGTCTCTTGCGTTGCATGCAGAAAAGGCAGCTTATTTTAAGCAGCACGTTAATAGCAATATTAAGAATTCTAAATTGTTGTGGAATAACTTAAAAAACAAAGTTTTACCGCCTAGTTCATCAGAAATTACGTCACAATTTGACAATCCTGATGTTATTAATGATCATTTTCTTCATATACCCGGTAACGTAGACGTGGCTATTTCTACAATGACTTACTATGAATTTAATCGATTTAGTAATGGCTCTACATTTATATTTGAAATAGTCACTCCAAACACAATACTAAAATATCTTAAGCAAATTAAATCTAACGCTCTAGGAGTAGATGGAATGTCACTGGACATGATTAATTTAACGTTACCTCATAGTCTCGATCTAATCACAGCTATTGTTAATAAATCTCTTAACGCTGGAATGTATCCTACACTTTGGAAAACCGCCATAGTAAAACCCATACCAAAAATATCGGATCCACTTTTATTGAAAGATTTGCGCCCAATCAGTATTCTACCCTGCCTCTCTAAAGTGTTGGAAAAAGTAGTGTGCTCCCAAATAATGGAATACCTCGAAAGAGAACATATTTTACCTGATATGCAGTCTGGCTTCAGGAAACTTAGAGGAACCAGCACAGCTTTGTTAGATGTATCTGATAATGTATTAGCCTCTCAAGATCAAGGCATGGGTACTATTCTAGTATTACTTGATTTTTCGCGTGCCTTTGACTCAATCAATATTCCCCTTCTTCTATCAAAGCTAAATTTCTATGGTCTGGATTCAAGTGTCATAAAATGGTTTAATTCCTATCTTAGTAACAGAACACAGTATGTGGAAATAAAAAAAGATAGTGGCGAGGTATTGCAATCTGTCCTGCGAAACTTGACTAGAGGAGTGCCACAAGGCTCTATTTTGGGACCCTTATTATTTATAATTTACATTGCTGATATAGTAAACTGTTTCCAGCACTGCAAATTTCACATTTATGCTGATGACATCCAACTATACATGTCTTTTAAACCCAGTGACATCCGCGCAGCTGAACTTCTAATTAATCAGGACCTTGAAAGAGTTCAGACTTGGGCCTATAATAATTCTCTACTATTAAATGCTAAGAAAACTAAGTTTATGATTCTGGGTTCGAAGCACCAGACCTTAAACATTGCTCTCTCAAATCCCGTATTAAGAGCTTGTGGGGAGGTAATCGAACGGGATCATGAAGTGAGAAACTTAGGCCTTATTTTCGACGAGCAGTTAAAGTTCGAGCGTCATATCAGTGAGATTGCTAGTAACTGCTTTTATCGTCTTAAAGTATTATATAAAATAAGGAACTATATTAGCACGGATCTTCGCTTAATGCTTGTAGACTCTCTTGTGTTGTCTAAATTCAACTACGTAGACACGGTGTATGGGCCGTGCCTCTTTAAAAAAACTTCGCGTCTCATCCAGAGAGTACAAAATGCATGTGCACGTTATTGTTTCAATGTACCCCCGCGTAGTCACGTTACCCCTTTTTTAAATAAATTTAGTGTTCTTAAAATGGAGCATAGACGCACACTCCATCTCGCCACTTTAATGTTTGGTGTTATCAAATACCAGAAGCCGCTGTATTTGTACTCCAAACTCAAATGGGTTTCTGAATACAAGTCGGTGCGGGCCACCTGCAAGCCACTGTTGCGAACGCCGAGACATGGTTCGGCCGCGTTTCGCGGTAGCTTCAGGTTTAATGCGACCAAATGCTGGAACTCCCTTCCGCCGCCCATACGTGAGATTCAAAACAAATGCGGTTTTAGGTTGAAGATCAAGAAGCATTTGCTGGAGTTGCAGAAGTCAAGTAGATAGCAACCAGCCTGCCTTCAGTAGGTGCTTCTTGTTTCTTCAATCTTCATACTATGTGTATATTTATTTTCTTTCTTTTTCTTTCCAGCATTATTTAGTATATGTTCACGCCAGCCCCTACTATTTTTACTATTTTTATATTCTTATAATTATTATTATTTCTGCACTCTAATTATTATTCATGTATGTACTAAAATATCCTAGTCTTCTTCTATAAGCAACTCTCTAGACTTTTTCTATATTTATAATTTATTTATTCTATTATATATTCGCGTATGTATTTATGTATTTTTTTATTCAGTCTCGTGCGTCCCAAAAGGTTAGTTCTGAAAACCAGCGCTGCTGAGAAATCGGCAGCAATAATGCTGAGAACTAACCTTTTTTGTCGCACTGGACACTACAGCGACAACTTTCCACTCATTATTATTGTTATTTTTATTTTTCTAATCTTTTATTTGTAGTGTGTTTTTTGTTGTTGTAGTGTTGTGTGTGGCAAAATAAATGTTTTCTTTCTTTCTTTCTTTCTTTCTTTCTAAAGTTTATTCGTTACATCAAAAAATACAAAGATACAAATCTTTCCTCTTTATAATATTAAGTATTGACTAGCGGTCCGCCCCGGTTTCGCACAGGTACATGTAGATTATAGACATTTAGTGAATATTTTTAAAATTATAAACTTTGACACACTTAGCAGATCAGAACACTCGATTAAGTTAGCAAACGAACTAAATCAAAAAAGCTTTATTTAATTAATTGATTTCGATACCCATCCAGGAAAAACACCTTGTGGTATAAACAAATATTTGTTCTATGTCTGGGTGTTCTGTATTTATTATAAGTAGGTATTTACAAAAAAAAAAATTTGCTTAGTTTGGAGTCAGATGGTGCTGTGTGTAATGTCCTACGATATTGATTGATTTCCATTAAACAAAATATAATCCAAATCCAATTTTTTCCATCGTAAATTGGAACAGAAATGTGAATTTCAAGATCAAGATCATGAAAACTTGTTTCTGTTTTCGTGCACTCTACCCAGTAGCGTTGCCCTGGTCGGAAATGAGGGTTCCAAATCCCACCAAAGAAGTTATTCTTAGATGTTTCAATAGAGTCAATATCCTGTAACTAGTATAACAAGATCCGTCCACTTTAGAACCACAATCTAGTTCGTATGTTTGGTTAGGGAGGTTGACAGAAATCTGGAGTACTCTGTATTAGTGGTTCTATTTCATTTTTTATTTATACATATAGTTTTAGAAATTTGCAAAAAGGTGAAAATTTATACAACCTTTATATGTGACAGGCTAAGTGTTTGACTCAAACTTTTGAGCTTAAGGTGGTTCGATTTCCATACAAACAATTTTTTTCCATTCATGAACAAATGGAGCATAATTTTACACTCAAATCACAGCTACTGGCATTTATTTTGGTCTTTATTTGCGGTAAATCACAATTGCTTGAATAAAACAGTAGATTATTAGCATAATATCAAATTTATGAATTATTTATGAATTTACGATTTTTGAATAAAACAGTAATAATAATTACTATTTATTAATTTTAATAATTTACTATTTTACTCAACCAATTGTGATATACCGCAAATAATGACGAAAATAAATGCTAGCTGTGATTTCACTGTAAAATTATGCTCCATTTGTTCATAAATGGAAAAAAATATTTGTATGGAAATCGAACCACCTTAAGTAGCCGCCTCCCCCGCGCCGCAACTTGTTCTTCTTTGACCTTGATTGACATCATCACGTTTGCTGTCGGCACGCGTCACAGAGTGCGCGTGCGCTTTTGGCAGTGTAAATTTTGTTTAGACCGGACAATTTTTTTTTTTAATGTTTTGCGGAAGAAATGAAATACGAATTATTTATCAACAAAAGGAGAACAAAAGTCAAAAATCATTCTAACTGATGTCAGGAAATGTAAATATAGTAGGGTTCTAGTTGAGTCCAGTATCGAACCGGTGTAATTCGATTTGAATTGTTAATTCTATCCACACACGATCCTGGCTTCGGAGGGATCCGTGAGCTTGTTTTTACTTCATTGTTAAGGCTGTTTCAATATTGGGGAAGGATAAATAGGCTGTTCGAATAGCTTGCTGGAAATTTTACTGAGTCTTTATTGTAAAACGATATATGAGATGGAACTGGGTTTGAAATTGTAGTTTTGATATTCTGAATCCGAATCAACCCTGATTTTTCTCATTGTTAGAAGGGTAGTAATAATCTAATAATAACACAGTCGTTAGCGCGGTCGGTTCGCTCGTCGAAGGGCGTAAATTCAAACCCCAACAATGGGCCGCCTTACACGTTCAATCATGATCACGATCCGCGATCCGCGATCATGATTTCAAAATTTCTAGATATTATGCGATCCGGAGCATCAGTCCGTCAATCCGCTTCGTACACGATCAGTCTGGATCGCGATCATTGATCGCGGATCGCGGATCGCGGATCGCGCGCTACGTGTACGGGCTGCCTATGAGCTTGAGCTGCCGGTGAAAGAAAATTTAATGAGGAAACCATAGCACGGTGGCAGGGTACTTTCGAGTATCCAGCTGGCTAGCTATCACCTTTAATTTTATTGTATTACTTGCCGCCAAGCATATAACGGCGTGTTTCCAGCAGCCTCACTTGAGAACCAGTTCTATTCTAGATTAGGTGTGTTTACCATCTGCGACCACACACTCACTTTACATCAAGTGAGCTGTGGTCAAACAAGCCTGTCAACTATAAAAATAATAAAAGTCTACTACGTGGCCTAAGTGCGAGTTGGCTGACTTCACATATCTTTCAGAACTTTTTTTTTTTGGAAGTCAGGCATGTAGTATTTCTGCACGATGTTTTCCTTTACCGTTTGAAGTCATCTGCAAAACGCACATAACTTAGGTTCAGAGGTTACGTTTAAACTAATGTTTTATCGAAGAGTTTTTTTACAGGTGCTTAAACACAGTTCATTTGATATTAAATGACAACGTAGTCGAAGATGGTTAGGTACGATGGTTTGTATTTGGCGACGGATTTTCAACTTGAAGGGGGGACCCCCTTCAAGTTGAAAATCCGAATAATCGAATAATAACACAGTCGTTAGCGCGGTCGGTTCGCTCGTCGAAGGGCGTAAATTCAAACTCCAACAATGAGCTTCAGCTGCCGGTGAAAGAAAACTTAATGAGGAAACCATAGCACGGTGGTAGGGTACTTTCGAGTACTCAGCTGTATTTGGTATTTGGCGACGGATTTTCAACTTGAAGGGGGGACTTTCTAGTTAGCAGAGTACTAGAAAGTTCTCTACTACCATGCTATGCTTTTCTTTACAATGTTTTACTTCACCAGCAGCTCTTTATGTGGATTTGAACCCACGTTCCTTGGCGGACAGCCAAAACGCACTAACTGCTGAGCTATCATCGCAACAAAGCTTCAAACCAGCGCGGTTTGCGACATCGGGTATGATGGCGGTCACGCTGTCTACTGCAGACAGCGTTTGTGTGGAACATGCTTTTTTGTGTATCGCCGCGCTCACCACAACAAGAGACTGTTGCAGCAGACCTAGCCGCGATTATATTTGAGCTACGCCTTACCGCGTCTGTCTGTGGCAGCCTTTATCAACTCTTTATACTTCATCAGCCGTCCCAGTTAGTTTTGCATAATCCAACAAATAAAATAAGCGGAACACAAACATCCCGGTGCAGACTGTGCTAATCACGGCGCAATCGTAGAAATTTAAAATTAACTTTTGACCTGAGAGCGAATACTTTTAAAGGTTTAAACTCACTATGACTTACGAGTGCATTGTGAAACTTACTTTTTTAATAGAATTTTTTAGTGCGAAAATAAGATATACAATATATTATTGTATTACATTAACATAGATAGTAACGAAATGAACAGAACGCTCTCCTGAAGGTAAGAGACAACGCTTGCGCATGATCATTGCAGCGATACGCAAATATATTTTAATTTATTTCATTCGTTCAAGAAATAAATCCCACTAATATTATAAGTATGAAAATTTGGATGGATGTTTGTTACTCTTTCACGCAAAAACTACTGAACAGATTTGGATGAAATTTGGTGTGGAGGTAGCTGAGACCCTGGATTAACATATGGGCTACTTTTCATCCCAAAAACATGTAGCGAGTAACACTGCGGGGCGCAGCTAGTAAATACATAAATATTGGAAGACATTTCACCCAGCGCCATCTAGTGTCAATATTCAATCAAATTCCATTTAAAGCACTGACACAGAATCAACAGTTATGGTTGTCATAGAAATGCTTTTCCTGGGTAGGAATCGAACTCATGGCCAAATAAGTTAACAGGTTAGTCAAGCTTTAATAATTTCGAGATATTAATGACGGTGAGCCTGATTAGTTATTTTGGCGAATATAACCTTACAACGACCTTTCTTACTATAAATAGAATTTCGAAAGTTAAACCAAAGCAATGTTTTTTACCGGCCCTCTTTAAAAATGTCAACTACAAAATTGCGAAACGCTGTAATGTTCTAATAAAAAAGAAAGAAAGAACAAAACCGTTTCATTTTGCAACAAGCACAAGAACAAACAAACAGAGACAGATAAAAATACGGGCTCACCTCAGCATAATACTGGTCATACTACGTACGTACGTTATGTCAGGAGTTTTGGCGGGAACGCGGGAAGAGTCGTGTCGCTCCGTTGTATTTTTTTCCAAAACTAGAGTTTTGTCGAGTGTTTATGCATAAAAATGGTGGTATTTTATTCATAAAGTGCCGAATTACAAGCGCGAGTGTGGGAAAATGATATAATGTGGTGAAACATGAGTTTTCGTGTTGCTTCCAAAACTCCATCGAAGCTTTATAGTAAAGTCGCCACTACTTTACTAAAGCATGACTGGACTTGACTGACACGGACTGGACTTGCCTAACACTAGATTTTGACCATAACTATAGCTAAGAGACAGCAGAAATAACACTTAAGACAAGGCAGTATGGCTTTACAGCTTTAGCCTGCCCGATGGGGCAAATTGACAAAAAAAAAACTACGTAATGTCACTTTTACCCAATGCAGTTTTACCCTTACAATTCCCCAGAGACTAAACAACAAAAGGATTAAAAAAGTTTCATTTCACACCGCGCTACCGAGAATATTCTCTATAACGACCATCGTAAAGCTCAAAATAGAAAGCCCGGTGCAAAACAATTTACTTTCTGTTTTTTTCGAAATAGCTACTTGGGTTTTAAAGGTGTAGGCACCGAGAAAATCGGCTGAGGAAAGCTGCTTTTCTCTGTTGACATGAACTAACAAGTTCTCGGCGATAGCCTTAAGCTTCAGTTATTTCTGCTTGCTCCTACAAGTTATTATAACGAGCCAAGTTTTCATTTAACATGGTTTTCGTTGTAATATGAAAAAGCAGGTTTTACCGCTACGTTTTTTTGTTATAGCGTATTATATCTTGTAAATGCACAAGTTAATTCCGAGTTTTATAAAGGTTGCATTACCATATGTTAGACTTCATGACATTCTTTTAAAAGAACGAGACAATAAACAGCTGTACACCTTATTTTAAACCGAATAAAATTCTCACGCTTCCATGGATGTACATACATACATATAAAAAAAAAAACTATCGTAGGACATTACACACAGCGCCATCTGACCCCAAACTAAGCAAAGCTTGTACTATGGAAGTTAGATAACTGATATAATACTTAAATACTTTTTTTTAAATACATGTAATACTACTGTTTTGTAAATATATACTTATATTAAATACAGAACACCCAGACACAGAACAAACGTTCCTGTACGTATTTAACCCTATCTACATGAAGTTGTTTCGTTGCAAAAATACTAATAAAAATTGTAATTATTTTTACTGCATATGAAAACAGCACGCAATGTAGCGTAAATTGTAAACACATACCTATACAAAAAAGGGAAAGAAACTACCTATACATGTATACATTATTGTGTTACTAGGAATATGATTAAAAAAAAAATATATACTACAAAATATTAATTTATCCTGGGTGGGAATCGAACCAACTGCCAATATGTATTGGCAGTTTTGTAAAGGCTAATAAATATATGTATGTATGTTTGCTAGTATAACAAAAATATTTTCTACCCTCTCAATGAAAACTGAAACATTAAGGGCCAAGTCCTCGACCGTGGGAACTTCTGCTTGAACACCTACATTGATATTTTCCACTCACACAGACGTACATACGTCTGACGTTAGATTTGAATACATTGACGTCACGCTAAAATAGATAAGGAGAGTTAAATTACTATAGCCACGAGCAAGAAGGAGACAGAATGTTTATTCCTATTGCCGGAAGCGGATTTTACATTGATTATCTGTTACATTATGACAGAAGTTTTTTTTTTGTTTTGGCATCGCGTTTTGAATATTTGCCAGTGTCAAGTGTCAAATACAAAACGGGCGGGAAGCATGCGCGCGGTGCTCGGTACCGCCGCCACCGCGCGCCCACCTCTTGCGGCCTCTCGTGACGTGCTATACACGACCACGAGACTCGTGACGTTAGATTGTCAGATTCAGAGATTCTCGATGGTTTGTAGCGCCTACCAAAATAAAACAGCAACAGACGTAACGCAGAAAAGAGATTTTCAGCAGGCACTATCAGAAATTTTCATCAAACTATCCGTACTTATCTGCTAATAGAATAAATAAAACGTACAATAAAAGGTCTAAGCCTTAACCCTTACAGGACCATAAGGTTGCTAAGACTAAATTGTAATATGTGATTGTTTTTTTTAGTTCGTTTAGATGTAAAATTAATAAAAATCAACAGGATTTTACATGACGACTTTTAGATTTTTTGGAATTTTAAGGGAAATATTTTTCCCAATGGTCTATAAAGGTAACGCAAATAATAGTAAGGCTTATTTTGAAATGTGTTTTATTTATTTGTTTTTATGCTGAAAAAGTGATACAAAATATTGAAATACAGTTACTGGTATCAAGATCAAGCTAATTATAATACTCTGCGAAGCAATTTCTTTTTATTGTAAAGCATAAATGTACATTGCATATAGTACATATGTCATGTGTCCTTTTTTCTGTGCGGTAGTTAGAGCAAATTGCACATCTTTTAATTTTTTCTAAAATCTATAGGAATCTTTATTGTACCAACCCGCTGCTTTTCTGCAGTGACTACAGTTGGCCAGTTTTATGAAGGATGTTGATTATATGAGCAACATAAGATTTCTTTCTTCATCGAAATTTAGGAACGTCTTCCAAATTCTCACATGAAGTACATGGAGCAGCAATTTGATTTGTTTTCTGAAAAGATTCTTCTATTTCAACAATTGCGTGGAGCTCAGGATGTTGAAACTCAGGGTGTCAGCGATGAACTGTTGATCTGCTTCATTCAACTGAAGCTCATTATAATCACTGTTATCTGCCAAAAGTTACTGCAATATCTCATTATATACCTTTTCTGGCCATTTCAGCAACAAACAATCAAAATAAACTACCAAAAAGTAAAAAAAAACAATAAATAGGTAAAAAAATAAAATAAACAACAATCATTATGACACAAAGAAACAAAACACCAATAGCTTCGAAAAGTTTTACATACGGACCACAGGGAATTATTTTTCCCATACAATAATTTGTCATTATAAGGCATTTGTTTTCATTTATTCAAATAAACTTCATTATAACACAAAAATATACTTACCAAATAATGTAAAACATATGAGAAAACACAATAAATATACATAATTACACCCCACAATAATCCATAACTAAACAAAGTAGAGCACGCGAATAAGCTAATTTTGGTGCCAATTTATTTGAAAGAACTTTTTTTTTCTATGCAATCCTGTTTACGTAATTGCGTTCAGCATACATTATATTTTGTTATTTTGTATAAAAAAATATGTAATAGATTAAATTAAATATCACAATTGCCTATTTTTCAATGGGGAAAAATGTTTCCCATGGTCGTGAAAGGGTTAAATGTATCTGCATCAAAGTTAGCATCTATAAAATTGCGCCTTTCCTATAATTATTTTGATGTCAAGATTACGGATTAAAAATAATTTGGCCATATTCTATTTCATAATTACAAGAAACGAAAAGCGTTTGAAACTATTTTTTCTCCAAGCATAATAATTCAGGATATGTACTATAGTATTCATTGATTTCAAACTTCCACATGATGTATAACGGCACAAAAATGTTGACAAAAACACATCGATTGCCTTATTTCACAAGACTTGCCCGTTAACTTGACGTCTATACTTAATATTATAAAGAGGAAAGATTTGTATTTTTGTAACGCATAAACTTAACTTAAAACTACTGGACGGATTTCAAAAATTCTTTCACCTTTAGGACGCTACACCTATCCCCGGGTGATATAGGCTACTTTTTATTCCTGTATTCTCGCGAGGCGTCCACTAGTCATAAGATATAACTTTTTCGAAATGGTTCCAGTAATTCACCAATGTTTTAAAACAACAATAACATCTCTAATATTGCTGGTCTATAGGTAAGACTCCAGGGTTGTTGAGACTAACCATTGATCAAAGACACGAGCACTAAAGCAGTATTTATTTCATGCTCGCATAAACATTAACATTTAAAATAATATGAAAGTCAATGAGGACGTAATTTGTAAAATAAACTCTAGAGCATCGCTGCTTGAGATTTTGAACTTTGAGATTTTCGTTGGTTAGTCTCAACAGTTTAATTTTTTCAGCAGCAGTACCCTTGCAAATCGGAATACAGTAATGTTTACACACCACTGCTAATAATTACGTTCTTTAATCTCACAACCGAAAAACTAACACAATTTAAGTAACTATTTTAAATTTCACAATAAAATCATCTAACGCTAATTTATTCGTCGTTGAAACTAATTTTCGTTGTATGTTTGCGTTCTGTTACGAGAAACATTTGCAATGAAAATGTTGATTCCAATTATGTTCATGTATAAATACACCAAATGACTAATTAATTTATGACATTACACTTGTGACATATAGATAGAAACAATAATACAACTCTAACTTTGAAAATTGATCTACTGTAAAAATATGTATAGATTTTTTTTTTAATTTTCGTGATACTTCGAATGAGGTTTTATACATACACCGGGCATTCAGCCAGTAATATTATAAATAAGAATGTTTTGAGAGTTTTGGCGGGAACGCGGAAAGAGTCGTGTCGCCCTGTTGTATTTTTTTCCAAAACTAGTATTTAGGCGAGTGTTTATGCAAATGGTGGTATTTTATTTATAAAGTGTCGAATCACAAGCGCGAGTTGAATGTGTGAATAACAAAGTTTTATCAAGAAAAAAAATCAAGTTTTTTTTCAAGTTTCGTCTCCTCAATAGGTCTTAGTTTCTTTGGGTCAGTAATAGGGCTTAACGACTTAGTTATGATGTTAAAACTTGTGCAATTTAGCCAAACTTTTCCTACTGTTCTAATGTGTTAAGTAAATTGAGAAGTACCCAAGGGAAATCTAGGAATAGTGGAAAGTTCCATCAGCGTTTACAAAATTTTAATGAACACTTACGTTTAGGATGAAAGTCTGTTTCCTTGTCCATTATATAATTAATTTAGATTAAGGTTATTATGGGAACAGATTAGTGACAATATTAGACGTTAATTTTTTAATTAAGTAAATAAACCGGCCTTTGATTCAAATTGAGAGGAGATGAGTCAAGCGTAAGTGATATTTCTGAGAAACAAGATAATAAATTTGTTTTGAATATTTTTACCTACACTGTTAAAGGTCAGAGGTAGCGGGTTGAGTTTAGGGTGGTATTGTTCTATAGGGGTGTTTTACGGGAGTCTTTTACTTATCAGTTTTTTGGATTACTTGATTGTAATTTTTTTTGTGATTGCCATAATGGACAGAGGACTGGGTCGATCGAGACTTTTTATATTAAAGTTATGAGATGAACGAGATGCTCTCACGATGGTAAGAGATAACGCATGTCCATGGCCATTGCAGTGGTACCCATAACTTTGAGTAACATAATATGCAAATTTACAATTAAAAAAAACCGACTCCATGACCCTTTGGCCAACTAAACGTACTGCTCCAATGAAACAGCGAGGTTTCGGAAAAACAATTTTTAGATTTTTGTTGATTTTTTAAAAACCGCTCAATCGATTTCAATAAAATTTATCTGGGAACACCTTTAAAATATGATCTACTAAGCATAAAAAGAATCATCAAAATCTATTCATAATTGGCGGCATGCATAATATAGATACAAAAAAAAAATACAGCTGAATAGAGAACCTCCTTTTTTTAGAGTCAGTTAAAAACAGACTAGCATCGTTGTTTTGCCGCTCATTACTTTGAAACTTTTGATTGTTGAAGTATCTTCAATTTCGCTAGCTGCGCTCTACATAGTAGCAAAATATCTAATACCGTAGTAGGACCTAGCTGAAGAGATCTCTCCCAAGTAAATTGATTGATTGGATTCGGATGAAATATCAAATGGAGATAGCTCGCCCCCTGGATTAAACAGGCTTCTTTATATTTTGGAAAACGCGCAGCGCAGTTGGTATCATAATTATGGATCATAGCACGTCTAGACATAAATATGAACAGAACAGCTCCTTTAGAGAAATTGCTAGGTAATACTTAATCCAATTAGACATCTCTAGCTATTTATAAATAAATAATACATTCATTAGTTGTTGAATAATTCATTACTTGTATAAATAACTTTGAATTTCGATTAATGAACAACAAATTCAAAACAAACTTAACTTCAATCGACTTAACTTTCGCAAACTATTAGTCCGGTTTGTTCGACGTTTTGTCGGTAAATGTTGAACTAAATTAAGCAGTAATTTCTATTGGTCAACAACATAGAATAGAATAGAATAGAATATAACTTTATTATACACCAAAAACACAGATCACAATTAATACAAATAGGAAACAAACAACAAACAAAAAAAAAAAGAAGATATAATAACATAACAAAACAATAGAATAAACATAAAGTTTTAATAATAAATAGGCTTGTGTTTGACCGCCATCTCATTGAAAAATCTGTAAAGTTGTGATGCGGTCAAACACCTACCCTGTCAACTAAAAAAAAAAGTATTCTTTATCATCTTCGATCACCGTTGATTTCTGGTTTCCTGGTATGCTAAACGCAAGCAACTATTTATCCTATAATAATCCTTTGTAGCGATGATAGCTCAGTGGTTAGCGCGGTAGGTTCGCATGCCGAAGGGCGTGGGTTCAAACAACGAGCTTGAGCTGCCGGTGAAGGAAAACATCGTGAGGAAACCATAGCATGGTGGTAGAGTACTTTCTAGTACTCGGCTGGCTAGCTACCACCCTCAAGTTGAAAATCTGCCGCCAAGCATCTAACGGTGTGTTCAGGCAGCCTCACTTGAGAGCCAGTTGCATTCCAGGCTAGGTGTGCTTTACCATCTTCGACCACACTTTCACTTAACATCAGGTGAGCTTTGGTCAAACACCTAGCCTCTCAACCATAAAAAAAAAAGAACTAAATCATTATTCATTCAAACTTGCGTAGAACTGAAAAGACTGTTTTTATGTAAAAGTAAAGAGACGAACACACTATCCAGATGGTAAGAGATAACGCATGTTCAAGACCATTGCAGCAATTAAACATCAGGTGAACCGTGGTCAAATATCTAGCTTGTCATCTAAAAAAAGTTGTTTTTTTCTAAATTTTCCATTTTTTTTATACGGATAAGTCTGCGTTTGACCTCCAAATCACCTGGTGGTAAGCAACGATGTGGTCGAAGATGAAACACGCTGACTTAGAAGATGTCTATTCACTCTGACTTGGAAAAGATCTAGATTATGTCTATCAGGAAATTCCAATTACGTAGTTGTAATCACATTAATATAAAAAAGGCGAAAGTTTGTGAGTGTGTAAGTTTGCTTGAATGTTTGTTAATTCTTCACGCTCAAACTAATTAACAATATTTGATGAAATTTGATATGGAGGTAGTTGATACTCTGGATTAACACATATGCTATTTTTTTTCTGAGAAAATGTAGTATTTACGTGGGAAAAGGGGGGTAACATTGCAGGACGCAGCTATCCCACTAATATTATAAATGTGAAAGTTTGAATGACGGATGGATGGATGGATGGATGTTTGCTTGTTACTTTTTCACCCAAAAACTATTAAACGGATTTGTATGAAATTTGGTATGGAGATAGCTAGCGCCCTAGATTAACACACTGGATGCTAGTTTTTATCCCGAAAACATGTAGTGAGTAGCATTGCGGGGCGTAGCTACTTAAATTAATAATCATGTTAAAGAGATACTTTAGCTGTGATGGGGACTTTGATAAAGCAGCTCAAATTTGACTATTTATTTATCCAAGCGTTTTGGTAGAACCGCGGTTCTGCTTATCTCATGATGTATTCAAACCGAGCAATGGATGTGTCGCCATAAATTCTGGCGTTAGACGCGTCTGCGTAGAGCCCCCATATTTATTTAATAACATCTTCATATTTACATGAAAAATGGTTATTAAAATTTAAAAGTTTTCGTCGGAAGCTTCTGCGTAAAATTTCCACTTTAAATAAGGAAAAATAGTCCCGGCTGTTAAATGGGCCTTGATGTTTGATGATTATTTTATTTGTCATAAAATAAGTGAAATAAATAAATGAATCTCGTAAGACATTACACTGAGCAAAGCTTGTACTATGGAAGTCAGGTAACCGAAAGATATTTTTTTCTAAATACAAAAACACCCAAACATAGAACAAACATCTGTTTATACCACAAAATGTTTGTCCTGGGTGGGAATCAAACCCACGCCTTACAGCTCTTAAAGCAGACATACTACGTACATATATCGTCACTAGGGCGTTCCTATTCATTGTATCTACTCTACAACACGTCTACCCCAGTGGTCATCAGTTTTGCGACAGATTTGGCCAGTCCACTGCCACTTCAGCTCGCTAATACGTTTAGCTCTGTCGGTGACCAATCGCCTTATTTTTGTTTTTTTTTTACTTTACACTAAAATATAGTATACGAGCTGCGCCCCGTGGAGTTACCCGCTACATGTCTTCAGGATAAAAAGTAGCACATGTCTTAATCCATGCTCTCAGCTACCTCCATACCATATTTCATACAAATCCGTTCAGTAGTTTTTACGTTTACGTTACGTTTACCAAACTTTCACATTTATACTATTAGTGGGACTAGCGGACGCTTCGCGGTTTCACCCGCGTAGTTCCCGGTCCCGTGGGAATAAAGAGATAAAAAGTGGCCTATGTCACCCGGGGATAGTGTAACTTCCCAACGGTGAAAAAAATTTTGAATAGTATTATCAGTAGTTTTTGAGGTTATTTAAAAAATACAAATCTTTCCTCTTTTTAATATTGGTATGGATAGTAAACTGCGCAAGAAAATATTTAGCTTGATGTCCTTGATTGTCGAAGGAAGAACAAGAGGTACAAACAAAAGCCTCATTCGGTTTGATTCTTTTTAGCAAATCCTGATGAATTTAACTTTACATTTCGCATTACATAATTCTAAGCTAAAGCTTAAGTGGCTTTGGTTTTAATTTTCTACCTCAAATGTGTAGATAGGATACAAAGCTAGTCGTCCAGACTTTGAGACTGAGCTTCAAGTCTGAGCTAGGTTTAACATCTCACACAGCGCCAATTGCTTGGACAGTAACGAGATACATCTAGTATTGTATTAGTTACAGTAATTGATATTTGTGTGTGTATGT
Organism: Biston betularia; assembly: GCA_905404145.2. Classification (NCBI taxonomy): domain Eukaryota; kingdom Metazoa; phylum Arthropoda; class Insecta; order Lepidoptera; family Geometridae; genus Biston; species Biston betularia. Next base: position 3,948,675 of record FR989885.1, read on the forward strand.
TGGTATGTAAGTTTAATGTAAATGTGTGTAAGTATTGAAACCTTTGCAGTCTAAGACGGGTAAACTAGAATGTCTTCAGTAGCAGAATAACTTTGTTGTAGAAGCCATTTTTTTGTGGTGGCTTTACAGTCGTGGCGGTTAAGTTTGTCCAAATTTAGTATTTTATTTAACTTGTTATAGATAAAGATGCCGCGAGATTGGGAATGTCTCTGAGCGAAAGACGTGTGACGTTGTCGGGCTATACAAATATTTTTGGTACTTTTAGAGCGTTTTGGTAATAGAGAAGTAAGTTCAGTACGCTTACTATATCTGTGATTTGCAAGGATAATATTAAGAATAAAAAGTTGACGTACTGACAGAATTTGACAATCTGAGAAAAGGAGATGGGTAGGATATCTGGAGGGTTTGAAAGTCATAACCTTCAAAATTAATCGTTGAGCCCTTTCTAATTTAATATAATTGAATCTAGTATTGTATTAGTTACAGTATTAGCTCTTCTACGAGAATTTAACGTAGTCTACAGAGTTATTGATTTATAAAAAGAAAAGCTAATACTTTACACCATCCCACTAATATTGCAAATGTGAAAATTTGGATTTATCAATAGATGGATGGATGTTTGCTTGTTACTCTTTCACGCAAAAACTACAGAACGGATTTCAATGATTTTTGGCATGGAGGTAGCTGAGACCCCGGATTAACATCATGGGTCAGATTGCAACTTGAAGGCACGTAGATTGTATTGTACTATCAAAATATCAATTACTAGCGAACGCTAGTCCCGTTCCCGTGGGAATATAGGGATAAAAAGTAGCCTAAGTGTAGCTTCCCAAAGGTGAAAGAATTTTAGAAACTGTATCTAGTAGTTTCGGAGCCTTTTCAATACAAACAAACAAACAATCAAATCTTTCCCTTTTTATAATAGTATAGATAGACGAAAGTCTGATTTTCGCGGGCTCTTGGATTAAAACATTTGGTTCAAAAGATACAACGAATCTAATATTAATTTTAAGTCAAACACCAATAGCAATATGTATTAGAGTTACTAAATACAAACTATCTTCTAAATCCAATATACCAAATTGAAAACATTGCTTGACTTTCGAAAGATTTACCACAAGGAAATTGTACAAGTTTTCAGAAATTTCCGCGGAACTGTGCAATTTCTACAAAGTGGAAGCGTGACCTGCATCTTCGCGAGTTTAATTTGTTAGAAACGTTTGCAACCTGCAACACACTCACAGTTCACGAAAAGTTAGAAAAATAGATTTAGGAGAAATGCAATTCGGGAAATCGAATTTTCTTTTTATGTAAAAGTAATGAGACCAACCAGACACTCCCTGGTGGTAAGAGATAACGCCTGTCCATAACCATTGCAGCGATACACAGAACTTTGAGTACTAAAAAACACATCGCTGCTTTTGAGACTCGCGATGGTTAGTCTCAAGAGCCATGTAACTTACTAAAAATTGTAGAACCAAGAAGTCTTTACTTATTTCACACGTAATATTCTACAATGAATTCTATGTGACAAGATTTTTATGCCTAGATAAAACTTGAAACAATAAAACTTGAAAACAAAGTGTGCGCTTAATGGCCCACAAATCTGCACGATTGTTACGTAGATAACTTTGTTGTTCGGGACTTTTTTATGATCGAAAAAAAGACTAAATAAATCTTGTATTGTGTCAAAATTTTATTGTTAAAGTATTTTTGTGTGTAGTACTGAACAATGTAGATACAAGATTATACTCTCTCTCATTATAGGATTATAGGCACTCGATCAGATCACCATACAAACGCCTCGTTATAACTACCTATTACACAGACACGTGTAGTTTTTGTACACGCGCGAATGTGTGCGTGAAGTCAAAGTTTGTCATTGTATCAATAACATTATTGTACACTTACCCTGCCATACATTGTATACAATATGGTATACTCCTATATTATTTTGTCAATCAAATCAATAAATAAACACCGTTTGTAGAGAGGGAGATTTAAAGCTCTGATATTTCGGAATACTCGGCCGCTCCGTTCCTTGGTTTACAGATTGTGAATACAAGCTTGGGACGAGTATTGGTTTAAGAGCGGTTCGGTCCAGAAAGATGCCGCTTTATCTCATTTTTCCAGTTGCACGGTTTTCAGCTACCGTCGTCTTTTGTTGTTTTTCTGCCTTGAACTTTCCTTGTTATTCCTCACTTTAAAATTATTTAATGATTCTTGTAGCTGTGACTGAATTTAAATATTTTAATGGCAGGTATGTGGAGTTATGAGTATCAGGACCTGTACATAATATGTACAGGTATTTATTGCAACATATTATGTTGCAATAAATTATTGAGTATTATTTGGTCCAGGTGAGGTAAGCAAAGCGTTGGTAGACCAGCTGCACAGTGGTTGGCGCGGTCGGTTTACACGTCGAAGGACGTAGGTTCCAGCCACAACAATGAGTTTGAGAACATCGTGAGGAAACCATAGTATGGTGGTGTACTTTATATCAAATTGAAAATCTGCCGCCAAGCATCTAACGGTGTGTTCCGGCAGCTTTATTTGAGAGCCAGTTCCATTGCAGGTTATGTGTGTTATGATTAGACCGCACTGTCAGTAAACTTCACATCAGGTGAGTTGTGGTTAAATCTAGCCTATCAACAATTAAAAAGTCTGTTCAGATAACGTGGCAAGAGAGTGACTTAAACCCAGCATTAAAAGGAATAAGGCCTGGTCTACCAACCATAGCATGGTGGTACTTTCTAGTACTCGACTGGCTTTCTATACTCAAATTGTTCCACCAGACCGCCACCTAATATCAGGTGAGCTGTAGTCAAACAACTAGCCTGTCAACCATAAAAAAAAAAAAAAAAAAAAGAAAAAAGTCAATAGCCTGTCAAACATTTAAAAAAATTAGATAATATTCTAGCTGCCACAAAATTAAGACTTCCATAAGCTCTTTTTACTTAAGCAATGATTATAAAGTTGACAATGTGTGAACGCAAAAATTCCGGTAAAACTTTTCTGTTTCAAAGTTATAACTTACCTTTTATGCCGTCAAAGTTTTCAGACTGTGACTTTAATACTCCACAATATAGTCTGTAAGTATTTCCAACACAATAACAGTGTATTTCTATTCATAAATCTTCATTTGTGTGTTCGCACAATAACTTGTGCCGTTCGTACACAGGGTGTTTATTGAAACGTTATATTCACTCTGACATCATGGTCCGGTCACCTGATTAAATAAATAAAATTAAAAAAAACTAATATCATAGAACATTTCACATAGCGCCATCTAGCCCCCAACTAAGCAAAGTTTGTACTATTGGAACCAGATGACTGGTAGTATATATTTAGACAATAATTTAATACTTTTTTTTACCGCACAATGGCGAATTAAATATTTTTTATGTGACTTAATCGAAAGTGATCTTAACTATAATTAAGACAGTCTGTTTGAAGATAAACAGCTTTTATCTATGTGAGTATTTACCACTGATCGATTCGAAGTTTGGTATTATGTATTGTGTATTACTGGCGTCAGGGGTTTTTTAAATTTCAAATGTATTTATACTTGTTGTACTGCAGGTTCAATCTATTTATAAAATGATTTGAGAACGTGTTTTTTTTATCCGTCCTCCTCCACCATTGTACCCCTGACATGATCCTTTTTTAGCTTTTTCGTGTATACTTGTTAATTTTTTATAGTGCTACAGTAAGTAGCTAATTCTTATACTTAATAGTTTCTGTTATAAGAATTAATGTATGTATACATTTTTTAATTGTTTAAAGTATTGTATATTATTTATTTTAGTTAAGATAAAAAAAATCAAGTATTAGATAAAAATAAAATTATTCGTAAAAGGTAAAAATATAAAATTAGTCATGAAATTTCCTTAGAAAAAATAAAATAAAATACTTGAGAATATTGTTGGTTTACCAGTTGTCAATGCTAGAGTCTTGACCTTAATAAAATAGCAAGTTTTCTATACTCGCATCGCCTCATGTCCAAACGGCTTGTACATTGTAGATAAAACAAATAGGGTTGCACGAGCGTAAACCTCAAAATACGTAGAATCTACCCTTTAGTCAGAATTTAACAAAAACTAAAGTAATATGAGAAAAGTAAATATTTTCTTTTGTTCGGTTTAATTACTAGAATTTGAGTTTAACAAGCGGATGCCAATAGGCCGTAGAAATAGGTATCCGTTATAATTTTTTAAACCATTGTAAATATTAAACTATTTCCGTGAAATATGAAAATGTATTCCAACATAGTCAAGTTGGTTTATCTATGTGGAAGAAGCGCCAAAATGATTTCAGCTCTTCCAGGAGCGATATGCGTTATATGCCCGAAGGCTTTATAGCGGCAATATTTTAAGTGGACTGTATTTTTTAATTCGCTAGGCACGCTGCTTACATACATACACGATGAGCGATAGGCGAAAGGATAGCTATCGCTCATTGACCTACCTACCCTACATTTATAAGTATGGCGGTAACACTATGACATGTATAACGTTAAGTAGGCACCTAATTAGTGGTATTTAGGGTATTGCACGGCATTGTGAACGGAATAAAAAAACTAGTTACTTTTAGATTTAAGTTATTTTAATCTATCTGTATATTTTAGTAGGCAATGACATTTTTACAGTTCGAAAACAACACTATATTTGGGGCGGTCAATTAGTACCGATCAAAAGTCACACGTCTATTGTCCCCGATATATCACGGCGGCGGCAAATGGCGGCCTTTGTGCTTTATCGGCCCTCCAAACTTCTAACAAGGCCTTTTTATTGCGACGATAAATGATATTTTTTTTCGATTTCGCTTCTATGATTACGGATAAAAGCTATGGTTAAAGTTTTTGTAATGGGTGTTACGGCGTAGCGGTGACGTAGCTATTTTTTGTATTATAAACTTAAGTGTTCGTTATGCTGGTATCTACTTTGGTCAAAAGCTAAGCATTGCCATCCAGCGTGGCAATGTTGCCAGCATTCTGGCCACATATCCCTCCTCTGACGGTTTTTTAGACTAAGTTTTTTTGTATACATTTTGTAAATAGGTAGTATAATTTAAGGCATTTTTTATTTTGTTTAATAAAACTTCATTGCTAATAAACATCAATCAGTGTTCGGTACTTGAAAGTGTGAATAAATAACATGTCATTTACACCTTAAGTGCTGTCACAAGAGATTGAGAAAGAAATAAAAAGAGCGAAAAACATTTCTTTAAATAACATTTTACTAACAATTATTATTACACTTGTGAGACACCGGTGAGTTCCGGTAGCCTCACTTGAGAGCCAGTTCCATTTAAGGGTAGGTGTACTTTACAATCTTCGACCACACCGCCTCTTAACATCAGGTGAGCAGCTGTGGTCAAACAACTAGCATGTCAAAAATAAATAAAATTATTTTTATTTATTTTTGACAAGCGTCGTTTACATAGGTATAATTTAAATTTCTTATTTGTGTATACTGTTCATAAACTTGATCATTGTAGTGTCTGTTTAGTGATTCTTAATGAAATGTTTTTCTCTCTTTTTCTTTCTTTCTCAATCTCTTATGACATCACTTATTTTTTTATTTTTAACCCTCGACACATTATCGACGGCGTGTTATATGTTTGACGTGTCTGTGTGTGTGCTTATCTGTGACATCGTAGCATCGTAGATGAACCGATTTTGATTTTGTTTTTTTTTTGTTTGAAAGTTGAATTAGTCGGGAGTGTTCTTAGCTATATTTGATGAAGATCGGTCCAAGATAGCCGCCGCCACAAAATGGCGGATTTCATATTTTTTCACAACTCCCTCAAAATGGGTATCAATTGATAGGGCTCTTGACTAATAGAATACTATACACATTTTAAATTTATAATTTCTGGTGTACACAATATGGAGTTTCTATCTTATTATACTTTTAGGCTTCGCCCGAAGAGATCAGCAAATAGATTAACACTTGTATAGTGCGAAATGGTGATTGCTATGCGTTACTACAAGTGTTAATCTATTTGCTGATCTCTTCGGGCGAAGCCTTCGTATAATTATGATAGAACTTCACTTACACATAAGTTCATTTAATCACTAATTATAATATCTATCTATGTCACACATGTTTTAGGTAAATACTTATGAATAGATGTTTCCAATCAGCTTTCGCATCGATCACAATACCATATTAACAGCGTACCCTAGATGTGAGCTTGCATGAGCATGTTGATATACCGGCTAAGTAATTAACTTAACTCGGCGGAAGTAACTCGTACTGAAATTGAAAATCGATCAACTAAGTAATATTGCACATAGACTGACCTGTTAGCACATTTGGTAGTAGCTCTGTTATATCTATTGTTCTGAGTTTATTATAAGTATGTATTTACAACAAAAAAAGTATTTAAGTAATCTATCAGTTATCTGATATCCATAGCACAAGCTTTGCTTAGTTTGGGGGCAGATCGCGCTGTGTGTAATGCCCTACGATATTTACTATTGGATTTGAAATGTACATATTTCATTCGAAGATTTAAGAATACTTCAAAAAATGGCACAATATTTCAATAAAATGTAAAAAAAATACACTCTTATTATCTCCAAATTATTATTAAAGCAATATTTTGTGCGTTCATGTGGGTGTGCACAACGTAGGACGTCCACCCACAAGGTGAACAGACGTCGTAATGCTTAATGAAGACCGCAGGAACGCGCTGGATATGAGCCGTTTCCAACCGGTCTTCATAGAAATCATTGGGGGAGGCCTATGTGTAGCAGTGGACGTCCTACGGCTGAAATGATGGTGATGATGAGTATTCCTTATTACATATAACTTCAATACACTTTTGTAACACCCTTTTTTCGCTAAATTTTTATAAATATGTCGAACAGCACGTCGCTCTACCGAATAAAGACCTTAACGTTGGTACATTCGCAACACGAGTACGTCATCCATGTCAAAAAGCATTTACACCTCAAAAAAAATCCTTCCCATCTTTAATGTAATCCGTGTTCACTGGATTCGCACGCAAAAACAAACAAGTGACACTTTTTTCGCAGGACTTTTCACGCGACACGCAAAACCTCTTAATTTCACTCACAATATGCTATTTGTCAAAGTCAGTGGAAAAACGCTCATGAATATATTCTCAAAGCAAACGTTGGTATTTTTCCTTGTATCACGTCGCAGCGCAATAAAAATTTCAGATTTTTACTTGAACATACATGAGGTGAGGAGACAGTGTTCTGTAAAATTACGCAACAACTGGTAACAAACATTTTTAGCTTCAGTATCGAATAAAATAAAATATTTAGTGCGAAAGTCAGCCTGAAATGAATTATTAAAAAGAATATACTGATTATTTATGAAACAGTTTCACATTATATATATATACAAATATAAATTTCAACGCCCAAGTATTAAGATAGATGGATACAACTCTTTATTGTGCACACCATAAACAGAAAAACCTTACAAAAGAACCTAAGATTTGAGATTTGATTTTCATAGTTCGTCTATTAACATCAATCAGAGACCGACACTTACTGTGCGCCCGCCGTGCCGCTATCTGAACCTGTGTCAAATACAAATGAAGTTCCACCTAATTCCAGAGAGTTAAGAGTCATTTCGCTTTGAATGCTGGTGGCTATGTCAAGTGCGCACCGCGCTCTTTGAGCTGGATATTTTTCCGCGCACGCGTTGAATGAATTTAAATTCTTGGCTGTGTTGTAATAAGAGTGAAATTAACTTGCACATCGCAAATGGTATGACACCAGCCGAAAGCGGCTTGCGGCGTATTTAGTAAAACAATATCTGTGATGTATAATGAACTAACTGTGTCCGCGGCTCCGCTCGCGTGGTCTCAGTCTGGTACCTATCAAATTTTTTTGCGATCTCGGCATGCGTTCCCTAGGACTCTGCACCCGACCACTCGAGTAAAGACGGCCATGTACACTTCCCAGCAAATAATTTGTAGTTTTCCTATCGCTGTTACTTCTACTGCATATAAATAAAAATGCATTGATATACGTAAAAATAATTGCATTTTTCTGGATTGAACACAATCCTTTAAGTTAATTGCCCTGAATTAACGGCACTATTATACGGTATCTGCAATTCAAATTTCATACAATTCCATTAGGACGTTGCAGAGGAAAGACGTTACAGAGTAGACGTTACAGAGTAGATGTTACAGAATAAAGACGTTACAGAGTAAACACGTTACACAGTAAAGACGTTACAGAATAAAGACGTTACAGAGTACAGACGTAACAGAGTAAAGACGTTACAGAGTAAAGACGTTACAGAGTAAATACGTTACAGAGTAAAGACGTTACAGAATAAAGACGTTACAAAGTAAAGACGTTACAGAATAAAGACGAAACAGTTACAGAGTGAGGATGTGACGGATATACTTATATACCTACACGTTTTTTTTTGACATTTGACAACGCACTCATTAAAAACGAACGTTAATACTAAACTGCTATCATATATCATTTTTTGTCATGATTGTGTCACTGCAAAGCAAAGACATCCCTTCCTTTTTTTGGGTTCCGTACCCAAAGGGTAAAACAGGACTCTATTACTAAGACTCCGCTGACTCTCATGAACCGTGATAGATAGACAGTTGAAATTTTCATTTTCATATACGGAGAGACTTTCTTTACCATAAAAAAAAAAATAGGGCGTTGTAGAGTGAAATAGAAAGTAATGGTGTTTTTCACCAAAAAAAAAAATCAGACTTTAAATTTAAAAGGTTTTGTATTTGAAAATATTTTAAACTAGCAGACGTCTCGCGGTTTCAGGAACGGGGTGTATTCCCCGGTCCCGTGGGAATACAAGGATAAAAATCACCCGGGGAGTGTGATATAGGCTACTTTTTACAACAGTGAAAGAATTTTTGAAATCGGTCCAGTAGTTTCGGAGCCTATTCATTACAAACATACAAACAAACAATAAAATCTTTCCTCTTTATAAAAGTATAGACAAAATATCTTCATAAGTAATACAATAAAACAGGATCTCTTTGTCTACATTTTTATGTGCGGCCGAGTTTATACGATCCACTTAACAAGTGTATCACGGTTTGCGTAGGTGTATGTAGGTACGACACAAAGATGAGGTTGTGTGTGTTATTCTTTACGTTATTAATGAAAGATACCTAATACTATATCCTATTTATACTTGTAAATAAACAGGAAACCTATTTTTTTAACGTTTGACAGGCTTAGTCTTTGACCACAGTTCCCTGTTGTTAAGTGACGGTGCGATCGAAGATGGTAAACTCACCTGTACTGGAATGAAACTGGCTCTCAAATGAGGCTGCCGAAACATAATGTTAGATGCTTGGCGGCAGATTTTCAGCCATTTTGGGGGTTTTCAGCTAGCCAGCCAGCCGAGTACTAGAAAGTACCCTACCACCATGCTATTGGTTTCCTTAGGATGTTTTTCTTCTTTGGCAGCTCAAGCTTATTCTTCTTATTCTTGGGGTTTAAACTTATGCCCTTCGGCATGCGAACCGACCGCGCTAACCACTAAGCTAGTATCGCTAAAAAGATTGAAAAATATAGTTACTAACACGGTTTAAACCCTATGCCTCCCTGGTGTGGTGCAGGTTTTAAGCCTATATAACGTTCTTTGAGAAATCCTCTAGTTATATCTCCAACAACATTGGTTAAAATAAACAGACTTGATTTGATAACCTTGACGTTCGTTACGAAATCTTAAATTTAAATATTTGAGATTTTCACTCATAAAGCGGGTACCTATTAACTTTATATGGATTTATATTAAGTCGCCTAAAAAGATTTGAGTATTAAAAAAATATTGACATGCCAAATTCGTACTCTGAACATTTTGCTAATTTAAAATGTCTGTGCTATCAAATTATATGGAAAAAAAATTGTTGGAGAATTTAAAAGCTTTTTGCCGACCCCACACTGGTACGGTCTGCAGTAATAGCCGTTAATTAAGCCATTACCTCAGACCGTGTTTGTATAAAACAGGGTTCACTATTTCTTACAGCGTTCATCATCACAAACCGCGGTCGCGTGGGCAGTTCTAGTCATCGTTTTATTGGACTGAGTGACTGTATCATTGTGAGATTAAATATTTAATAAGTATTAAATATGAGGAGACATTTAACACAGCGCCATCTAGCCCCAAACTAAGCAAAGCTTGTACAATTGGAACCAGACAGCTGACAGAATACTTAAATACTTTTTTTTGTAAATACATACAGTACACCCAAGATAGAATTTGGCGCCATAGTTAGCTATTTCTTCTGCCATCATATGCCTCGGTAGTAAAGAGATCTAGCCTTTTACTTGGTGGTAAATTTCCTTAGCTAGAAGTCTGGTAGATAGGTACCACCGCAATACTAGATGTTCTGCTGCTTTAGTTGTGGGTATACATTTCTGTGTTCCGGTTTGAAGCTTGCAAATTACAGGGTTGTTGCAACTAAACATCGGAAGTTTCAAAGTAATGAGCGCTAAAGCAGCGATGCCGTGGATTTTGTTATGCTACTCAAAGTTCTGTGTATCACTGCAATGGTCATGGGCATGCGTTATCTCTTACCATCAGGAGAGCGTCTCGTTGGTCTCATTACTTTTACATAACAAAAAAAAACTTTGCATCAAACTTCAACTCGATAACTTTATTCATTAATAAGTAATTTTTTAGCCACTTAGTGTTAAATCTCTTTAGCAGGAGGTCGTCTAGGTAGATACCACTGCATTAACATATATGCCGCCAAACATTATTACTGTGTTCCGGTTTGAAGGGTACTTAGCGAAATTACAGGGCTGTTGAGACTAGCCATCGAAAGTCTCAAAGTAATGAGCGCCAAAACAGTGATGCCTTGGACTTTGTTTTGTTACTCAAAGTTCTGTGTATCGTTGCAATGGTCATGGGCAAGCGTTATCTCTTACCATCAGGAGAACATCTCGTATGTCATATGCCTATAAAAAAAACGCTGAAGGGCTTGGGGTTCAACAATGAGCTTAAGCTCAAGTGAAGGAAAATATCATGAGAAATTAAGTTGTTATTATTTGTTTTATCATATGAGTAATTGCAAGCGGTATCTAGTATAAACTTTTTATTTTATTTTCAGATGCGATTGTTTTTCCTGTTTCTTAGATTAAAAAAAAACACTTGCATGCTTATCAAAGCAAAAATAGAGTCTATCTAGACTTAAGACCACAATTTTGTTTACCTATTTTGCAAGGAATAAATGAATTTTGAATTATGAATTCTCTATACACCCTGTACGTACTTTATAATGTATTCGTTTCCACAAAGACCACATTTTCCTTTAGTATAAACCAACATTTTGTATAAAAAACGTGACAAGTTTCCTGTGTGTAACGTGACAGCAGATTGACACCAAGAACTATATTATGAAAACAAAACGCAATCAGCTAAAAACATGCGGTATTTTGCTATCGTATCATCGGGGAGCAAGGTTCAAAGTTGAGGAGAAATATTTTCGTTCAATATTAGGGAAAGTAGTTTTAAAATGAAACTACGGTAAAAGTAACAAGATGACGCGACGGTGCAAAAAAGTTCATGAAGTTTGTAAGAGATGAGTAGTATACTAACTTACTTAGTTTCTTTTATAGGGTTACCAATTTATAATGAAACTGAAACGCATCAGCAAGTTAGAGCGGCAGTGAGCTAGACAGACATGTCTGTCTTTGGACCGATAACTACTACGATAGATGTATTCTAGACTGGTAACTGGGAATCGGCTAACGTAGCATAGGACGCCCTGTGACTCGAATAAGTGACGATGTACGAAGTTCGTATTATAGTGTCAACACCTGTGGTCAAACACCTCGCCTGTCATAAAAATCGGTCAAGTGCGAGTCGGACTCGCGCACGAAGGGTTCCGTACCGTTATCTATAAAAAATCGAGTTTGGTGTATGGGGGCCCCCCCTTAAATATTTATTTTATTCTATTTTTTAGTATTTGTTGTTATAGCGGCAACAGAAATTAATCATCTGTGAGAATTTCAACTATCTAGCTATCACCGTTCTTGAGATATAGCCTGGTGACAGACGGACGGACGGACGGACAGCGAAGTCTCAGTGATAGGGTCCCGTTTTTACCCTTTTGGTACGGAACCCTAAAAATAAGATTTCATTGCAAACAAAAATAAATATTGCAAGCGCCTTAATTAATGCTTGACAGAAATTCTCGAGCTTTTGATTTATTTTCCTTAATTATAGCTGAGTTTAAAACTGCAGTTAAGGTTAGGGCTCTTTACTCGGCAGTAGAACGCCGTTTATTTAGAGTTCTGTTTGTTTATTTTTCGTAGAATTTTATAGAAATGCTTTTTTTCACTTTTGCTTAGTATATCTTATTTAGCAGTAGTGTGTAAACATTACTGTGTTCCGGTTCGAAGGATACTGCAGCTAGCGAAATAACTGGGCTGTTAAGACTAACCATCGAAAGTCTCAAAGTAATGAGCGCCAAAGCAGCGATGCCCTGGACTTTGTTTTGTTACTCAGAGTTCTGTGTATCGCTGCAATGGTCATGGACAGGCGTTATCTCTTACCATCAGGAGAGCGTCTCGTTCGTCTCATTACTTCTTACATAAAAAATAATAATTGTCACATGAAACATTGTATATTATATACACTTGTTTAGGCATATAGTCTAACTCGAAACTGCACCTAGTAAATTATGTATCTGTTTTGACTATGTTCTGTTTTGTGTATCAGTAAATAAAACAAAAGATGTCTTATTGTGGTTATTCCTAAGTCATTTTTATAGCTTTCTATAGCAATTATACACGTTTCTATAGCAATTGTACTTAGGGCAATATCCTACAGCTTGCATAAATGCATAATAATCTTGCATTCAGCTCAGATGCCTGACCAAACCCATTATGTAGGTCACACAGTAACTTGTGGCTTTACCGGCTTGTGAATACTAAGCTTGAACACAAGCTTAAACAGAATTAAGTTGTTGTCATAATTGTTTGTTCTTTGTTGTTGTTGATTGTTACTCTTCGTCTTCTTTGTTTTTGGCTCTTTGTGCATTTGCCAGAATCAAGTGTGTCAACAAGACAAGTGTTTGTGCGGTGTTACAAGTGTTTTATTAACCGACTTCAAAAAAGGAGGAGGTTTAGAACCTCCTCCTCGACAGTATGTAATTTTTTTTAATGTAAGTATGTTTTAATACGATTTCTCCCCCATTTGTGAAAAATTAAATTATATAAATCTAATTTCGATTTAAAATCACACAAAGTCATGGTTGAGTCCGGTCATATCCTTGTAAAGTAATGATAACTTTAACTACATAGTTTTATGTAGTTTTGAAAGAAATACGAAAGGTCATGTTTCACCACATTCGTATGTTAAAAAATTGTGGTGTTTCATGCATACAGGCATGACTTTTAATGTTACTTCCAAAACTCCGTCAAAGCTGGTAGTCAAGTCATCATTACGTTACTAGGTTATGATCGGGCAAAGTCAAGTCCGGCGATGCTTGAATTACTTTGTGTGACTTAATTGAGGTAGGTATATAGTCAATAGAATAAAAAAAAAATCAAGATAGGCAAGAAAAATTGAAGAATCGATGTCGAAAAAAGAGGTGGTGATTTCTGGTTATTATTCTACCCGTAGACATTTATCGGGATCGGGAGATCGGGAGGCCTCGTTCGTGATAGTGCGATAGAGAAAGAAAATGTTTCACCGCCAGCTGGTCCGGTGATAGTAGTATTATTTTGTAGCAAATGAGTGCTATGCCCATAATTTTAGGCAGGATCTGCGAAAATGTTGACTAGTAACAACTTAAGCAATACGTAAACAAAAATTCTGATTGCACATTTTTTTTTTTATGTGACAAATAATGAGACGAACGAGACGCTCTCCTGATGGTAAGAGATAACGCCTGTCCATGACCATTACAGCGATACCCAGAATTTTGAGTAACAAAACAAAGTCCAAGGCATCGCTGCTTTGGTGCTCATTACTTTGAGACTTTCGATGGTTAGTCTCAACAGCCCAGTAATTTCGCTGCAGTACCCTTCAAACCGGAACACAGTAATGTTTACACACTACTGCTTGGCGGCAGAATATCTGGTACTGCGGTGGTACCTACCTAGATGACCTCCTGCTAAGGAGATCTACCACCAAGTAAACATTTACGATGTCTTACGTGGTCTGTATAACCCATTATTTTTTTTCTAATAATTAACTTGTGGTATATAGGTTTCTTACAGTGTATTACTGTGAGAAACTGTCCTGTACTAACAGTCTGTCTGTCTGTCTGTCTGTCTGTCTACTGTCTATGTCTGTACTGAGTGTGTGTTTTACTTAACCGTTTGAGATTATCGGAAATACGGCTGAATAACTTAGAGAAAACCGCGTGTGCCCTGGTATTTGAACCCAGTACCTTCAAATTAGCAGTCACAGCGTCTTCCAACTAGGCTGCCGTAGCTTCGCGGCTCGTTAGACTCGTTAGCTTAGTAGATTAGAGCACCGACATAATAATTTCCTTCGCAGATTACTTGGCACAGAAATTACTACAAGTTGATTTATTTGTGTGCGTACGCATACACGCACACAAATAAATTGACTTGACGTAATAGCTTGTAACTCATACTAATTTAGTTAAAATATGTCTCTATAATTATATGTACCTATTGAATGTTATTTTTTTTAAAATACAAAATAGGTTCGCGTTTGACCACACGCAGCATGATGTTAAGCAGGATGCAGACGAAGATGAAGCACGCTTACCTAGAAAAAAACCTGTTTTCTCTAGATTTGAAGACACCCAAATCTTATTTATTTATCGTGGTTCTCTAAACACTGACAGCCCTGTTGGTTCATTGGTAGTATGTCTGCTTCGAGAGCTGAAGGGCGTGGGTTCGATTCCCACTCATGACTAACATTTGTGTGACTAACATCAATGTTTATTCTGTGTCTGGGTGTACTGTATGTATTCTAAGTATGTATTTACAAAAAAAAAAGTATTTCAGTATTCTGTCAGCTGCCTGGTTCCCATAGTACAAGCTTTGCTTAGTTTGGGGCTAGTTGGCGCTGTGTTGAAGTGTCCTTCAATATTTATTTATTTATTCACTTACTTGGGAAAGCGTGACTCTAAACCTTGACGATGAGCTTAAGCTGCGGGTGAAGGAAAGTCTCGTGAATAAACCTTAGCACGGTGGTAGGGTATTTTCTAGTCTTCGGTTGGCTAGCTACCACTCTCAAGTTCAAAATTTTCCGTTAAGCGCTGTGGATTCCGACAGACTCACTTGAGACCTAATTTCGTTCCAAGTTAGGAGGATTTACAAACTACATCTTCACTTAACATCAGCTAAGCTGTGCCTAAAATACCTAGAAAATCACCAGTAAAAAAAAAACATTTTTTTAAATCAAGAAAAAATATCGACATCGTCAATGTTCTCCTAAATATTGCCAAAATTATAACTTTGCAATTTTTTTATGTATCTAAGAAAGACACAATAGGTAGCTAAAAATATTTTAGTAGGCATAATGACAATAATTAAAAATCACTAAAATTATGTATTTTATTTAATGAAACTATAGAGTCAGTACGAAATTCGTATTTACTTTTTTAATAAGAGCAACACCGATTCTTATTTTAATTAATTAAAACTACAAAATACGAAAGTCCACCATGATATTATGTTGAACACCAATCAGAGTGAATGACGTCACTTTTGCGTAAACAGATAACTTGTCAGGAGTTTTTAATGATGAGTTACTACACTGAGGGACCGCACAACACCTGTACTATTTAAAATTCATATTTAATAACACAAAATAACTAAATTATTCAATGGTGTCTAAGAAACGTCTAGTATTTACGTTTTGTTTATTGAAATGTGACGTCACTAGCAGCGCCATGACACTTGAAGCATTTTGGTGCGAATTTAAAATCTTGAAACTTAAAGAACATTTTTTTCTACTTAACCTTTATTATGTGCAGAAATATGTTATTCATCTATCTATCTATTATTACTATTATAAACGGGAAAGATTTGATTGTTTGTTTGTATTGAATAGGCTCCTAAACTACTGGACCGATTTCAAAAATTCTTTCACCGTTGGGAAGCTACACTTTCTCCGGACGGCATAGGTTACTTTTTATCTCTGTATTACCACGAGAACGGGAACTACGCGGGTGAAACCGCGAGGCGTCCGCTAGATACATAGCTACCCAACGGTGAAAGAATTTTTGAAATCGGTCCAGTAGTTTCGGAGCCTATTCAATATAAACAAACACACAATCAAATCTTTCCTCTTGATAATAGTATAGATATATGTTTCCAAACATAGTCAGATAGTCTTTCAAAATCTGTCATCATGACTTTCATTTGATAAGTTGACTTTCTGATAGTATTTTTGCTCTGTGATCGTTAGTAGAAACGCAGTTACCGTCCGGTAGCCGTTTCAAAGCTCCTTACACTCGATGTTTTATCGAAGTATTTACGTGGCAGTGGCTACCATTAATAACTGGTTTACGAAGTAGGTACATTCGGGTTGAAAAGCTTTCGTTTTTATGGTTTTTCGATATTATTTTTTACACTCTTTGCTAATAGACGAGTGTTGTAAATACGTCAGAGATGAAGATATGAAAGAAAATTTATTATCGTCGTCGTGGTGGTCTGTTTTTACACAGTGAGCCAGCTGTCAGAGGTTGTTTTTGGTTTGTTGGTTCTTTGCTTAACCATTAGTGTATTATATTTCAACATTTCCGATTCATACGAGTGTTCGAAAATACATAAGTAGCGTTTAGAGAAGTCATTTGCAGTCTTCTTTACCCCACTGCTGGCTAAAGTAGAGATAAAGAAGGGGTGACAGAAACCTCACACTCTCTATCTCTTACTCGCTTTTAATAGCGAATACATACTGAACTGCTGATTCAGTTAAAAATGCTTATGTAGACAGCTATGAATGATGCCGTCTCTTCTATACTCTGTTGGTATAAAAATCCTTTTTTTACACAGAGCTTTCTAGCTCCAAAAGCCAAGCTTGTACTACGGGAACCGGATAACTGATAAAATACATAATACATTTTTTTTTGTATATACATAATAATAAAAAATAATATAAATATTGGAGGACATTTAACATAGCGCCATCTAGCCCCAAACTAAGCAAAGCTTGTGTGATGGAAGTCAGATAACTGATAGAATACATAAATACTTTTTTTTGTAAATACATACTTATAATACATACAGAACACCCAGACACAGAACAAACATTTGTCGTCACATAAATGTTTTAATAAATGTTCACATATTCTGGTGGGGATCGAACCTTGCAGTTCTTGAAATAGGGCAGTCAACCTACAGAAGTCATTGCTATAAAAAAAGTATCGAGGAGTGCAAATTCAAAAGTTTAATATTCAACTGAGGCATCAAAACATGCTCTCATTAGCTATGGGGCAGATTAAGATCCGTAACAAAATTTAAATAAGAATTTTAAGCAACTGCAGAAAATACGCCTCTGTTGCAATTCTGTATCTTTCGAAAGAGATATTTTCGCCGTGTAAGTATTAGTTGGAAGTGAGCTGTAATGTCATTCCATCAGAACTGTCTTTGCAAACTCGGTAAACGATGATCCTTATTACATTATCCTCGATCGCAGCGAAATTTCATATAAATGGATATTTGACGTCATAAAATTCAAGATATTGGTTTCTTTAGGATCCGACGACTTGTGACACGGAAATATCATATCAGATAAATGGTTTTCTCTGTAGAAAAATTATGAAATTACGGTATTAAGGATGGTAGCGGTAGCGTTACGGTAGCGGTACAAAAGTGGTAGCGGTTCGGTAGCGGTACGTAGAACTTTGAGTAACAAAACAAAGTCCAGTCCAGAGCATCGCTGCTTTGGTGTTCATTGCTTTGAGACATTCGATGGTTAGTTTCAATAGCCCAGTAATTTCGCTAGCTACTGTACCTTGCAAACCAGAACGCAGTAATGATTACACATTGCTGCTTGGAGGCAGAATATATAATACTGCGGTGTATTATCTAGTACACTGTAACAGTAATAAGAACTAATGGGGGCGTTTATAAAATTAGGGTAGCCTGACACTGTTTATCTTCTAATCTGGATATTGAGATTTAAATCCCGCAGCACGAACCCCTGTTTTTTTAAAAGTTAAACGTTTTTTAGCTTCTGCTAATGAACTACTAAATTTAATTATATTAATTTAAAAAAAGGGTTTTTTTTTGTAGAAAGAGACAACGTAATACAAAATCTCGGTGGCTGCCTTTTGGCTTTGTGAAACTCGACGGGGATCTTATTCCTCTACGCCGTCTGTCTCCTCGTCTTCCTCTTCCGGAGCAGCCAGGACGAGGTCTCGAGGGAGGGCACGCCAGGTGCATACGTCAGGGGGACGTGTTAACAACTGAGCTATCATCGCTACAAAACTTGCTTTACTTTAAATAACTTAAAGTTAATGTAAAATTGTAAAAAAAAAATAAAAAAAATTTGTAGCTAAAGTTGACAAAGGTCACGGACCCCAGCGTCTGTGGAGTGTATAAATAGAAAAAAATAAAAAAAAATAACTTAAAGTTCTTTACTCCTTTTCGACGTGTTCTTCGCAATTATTTCCCAACACACTCTATCAAACAACTTAAAAATGGTATAAATTTAACTAGGAATAGCTTTGTTCGCAGCGCTGTATCGTGCCGAAGCACAAACAAGAGTTGGTAGAATGAAAATGTCTGCGAATGTAGTTTACAAACATTTTGAACAAATTCAATGCACACGAAAAATGTTTTACACTTCTCTGCGAGCTTCCATTTTAGCTGCTCGGAAATATGATCGTTCTATACCAGATTTTAAAAGTGCTTTCATATATTGGATATTTAACTTTTTTATTCCAAATAGCTAAATGTACTTAGCGCTTAGTGTTACTTAGCTTACTTGCTTAGTGTGTTCTTCATCAGAGAAAACTGTTTTTGTAAAAATCTATAGAAAACTTTAATACCGGTATTTTTCGCTCAAAAAGTGTTTGCGATAAAAATCACAGAATTTCAGAAACAAAATTACGAAAAGTATCGATTTTAGTAAATGTTGATACTTTTTACTATTTATCAGTATCAATACTTCAAAACTATATTGATACTTCAATCTAGCAATGATAGCTCAGTGGTTAGCATAGTCGGATCTGTGGTCAAACACAGCCTGATAGTACTAAAAAATATAGTTCCTGTAAGTTTCCTTTTTAACCGACTCAAAGAGGAGGTTCTCAATTCGACTGTGTTTTTTTTGTATGTATGTTATGTCATTCCGCCAATTATTAATCGATTTTGATGATTCTTTTTTTTTTGTTTAGTAGATCATACTTCAGAGGTTATCTCATATAAATTTTATTGAAATCGATCGAGCGGTTTTCATAAAATTTTATATTTTATTGTACACTGAGTTGCCGAATTATTCGCTGCCCTTCGTAGCAACCTACACCCCAAACTGTCCCTACTCAAAACCAGTAGAAATCCTGATCACAATAATATCATCGATCGAAAATCAGAAAAAAGTAGGGCAACGAGGCAGTTACATAAATACGTGTTCAGTTCATAGTGGGGTAAGCCTTTACCCTTATCCGCCGTAATCCTTGTATAAGGCCCAGAGTCCACCGCCGGACGAAATGCGTGGTGCAAACATGCTCCACCGACCCAAATCTGTTGAATCAACAAGACTTCTGAAAGTCACTCTACGCAACATACATGTATGTATGTGTGTGGATGACAGTTGCATTGGGATTTAACCTTTACATTCGTGGTGGCCGGCCGCTCTCGATCTATACACCACTATTTAGTTAATTACTAGAAGAAAAAAATGGCGTGGTTCAGTTCCGAACCGATCTATAAAAAAAACGTGAAAAATCGACGACGAAAAGTTATCCACAAAAATGTTGATTCCTAGTTATATCTTAAAATAGGTATTATAATTAATTGTACAGGTAAATAAAAAAGTGAAACGTACAGTAAGTTTTATTACGGAAACTGACGTGGTTTTGACACATTTTAATTTGGAAAATAGTAAGTAGGTAAATTGTCTGTGGTACCTAATTAAATTATTTATGAGGTCCGTGGAGGCCGGCCGCTCTCGAACTATATAGACAGGACCAGGCCAAACATTTAGAGGAGGCTTCAGGTGACCAGAATGTTGGTATCTACTTTGGTCAAAAGCTTAGCATTGCCATCCAGCGTGGCAATTCTGCCAGCATTCTGGCCACATATTCCTCCTCTGAAGGACTTTTAGATTAAGATTTTTGTATAAATTTTGTAAATAGTATTGATTTAATTTTTCATTTTCAATAAATATTCCTTTGTAATAAGTCGTTCAATAAGTGTTTATTGTTTTTTTTTATTATTTATTAATTAGGTAATTGTGTGTGGTAGGTACTTTTTACATTTCTGGTTCTCAATAATGGTTTTTTTAAAATGAGTATAGGCTTGCATTTGATCGCCGTCTCACCTGATGTTAAGTGAAGATGCGATCTACGATGGAGCACGCTCGCCTAGATGAAACCAATTCACTCTCGACTTGAAGACACCCAGATTGTATCTATCAGGAAACACCCACTCGGGTAACGTATTCCATACTTTAGTAGTTCGTATAATAAAAGTAGGTTCAAATTGTTTCGTACGTCTTGAAGTCGGCTAACTTCTCACAATAAGATGGGTCCACGTCTATCTGTGTGACAGTAAATAAAACATTCTAACCCATATTGTATTTTTTATTATCTAATAGTTTCAAAAATACATTTGATTTCGTGCATTCTTAAATCAACACACATTATAAAGTAGGTGCGGTACTAAAGAAGCTATAAAATAGTTTATAGCGGCCATCACGCATGGTTTATAGCTCGTCAGTACAACCTAATGGACACTTTGGATACATACTTCATGGTTTTATTTAGCATAGTGGTAGTAGATGGCTGGGTAGCATGACGCGGGTACTTATTCGAACCTCGAGTGACGTTAGTGTACTTTTATGGATTTAAAGAAAGTTTACAGCTGTACAGAGTGGTATCTCGTTTTTGATTGGGAAAATCCTTATGTGAAAGTTTTTTTCAATTATTATTATAGATAAGCTTGCGTTTGACGCGTAGATGCGGTCTACGGTGGAGCACGCTTGCCTAGAAGAAACCGATTCACTCGTGACTTGAAGATACCCAGACTATATTCATCGGGGAACACACACTCGGGCAGCAGATTCCAATGTGTAGCGGTACGTATGAAGAAGGTGGAATCGAACCGCTTAGTTCGAGCTTTTGGAACATCAACCACAAAGCGGTGTCGCTTTGTTATGAGGGACTCTCCGTCTCAATGACTGCTACACATTAAAAATAAAGATTCAAGATATTTATTGCTTCCATAAAGCACAAGATGTTGTAGATACAAAGTAGTACATATGTATAAGGTACACAGTCAAATACATAATATGATCTATTCTCTAAAGACTCTATTTATTTTTTTTTGTTCAAAATAGGTTCGCGTTTGACTACATTATTTTTTTGTGACTAAAACGAAAACTGTACATTAAAATGTAGTTTTCGATTTTTTCTTTTTAAATGTAGGTTTGGCAATACCTACTTATTGCCAAATTTCATAGTTTTAGGTCAACGGGAACCCTATAGGATTTGATTCCCTTGTGAGTATCGAAATATGCGGTTTTTTGTGACATGAACAGCTGTAACTTTTTTTACGATAACTTAGATGTTTGATTTTTTCAACTCCATGCCTCCACGCGTTACTTAGATAGAAGGTCTTGCCAGACGGTCAGACGGGCAACAATGTAATCCTACAAGGGTTTCGTTTTCCCCCTTCTGAGGTACGGAACCCCAAAAAAGACAAAAGTTTATAAGTTTTAGGTAAGTACATAAGATGGTTAGTATGGAATACTGTACTTTAATACTGTTAATTATAAGTAAAGTCAAATCCTAATTCATAACAGAATGAATATTTCAAAATAACTGAAACAGGCCCTAAATTTGACACAAGTATGATAATACTCGAGATTAATCTTGAAATTACTTGTAAATTATTTTACTGCTGTATAAAATGATTCTTAAATACCGGTTGGTCTCCTGAGGTTTTGGGTCCGGGAGTATTTTCCGGGTTATCTCGGAACATCATTAGGCGTTAATTAAAATATTAATTAATCTCTGGGTAATTAATTATTAATGTAAAAATTAGATTGCGTTTGGATGAAGTTTTAATTCGTTTAACGTTCTAAACTATAGCGAAAACGAAACTCATAAAACCAGGAATTACTCGGTCAGCATTATGAAAAATGGAAATTATAGAAAAGTGAAAAAAAGAACGAGTAAATCCAATTATAAAACATGTAGCGGATACCACCGTGGGGCGCAGCTAGTAAATAAATATTTATGTTAGTCACACAATAGTTTGTACTGAGTAGGAATCGAATCCACGCTACAAGCTCTTGACACAACCAAATGAACTAACAGGGTCATTAAAATGCGTTTGACCCGAAGACCCGCGGCAAATAAAGAAA
Organism: Biston betularia; assembly: GCA_905404145.2. NCBI lineage: Eukaryota > Metazoa > Arthropoda > Insecta > Lepidoptera > Geometridae > Biston > Biston betularia. Next base: position 3,971,189 of record FR989885.1, read on the forward strand.
ATAAATTTCCAGAGTGGAAAATGTGTTCAAAGCTTATGTATGCTTGGGCGAGAAAATTCACTGGCACGGAATGGTTTTCCAGCAGAATGGCTTGGGAGAGCCAGTCTCCATTCATACTCGTGCGTAGTTATTGATTGATTGCCTTTAAAAAGAACCTCTGGTTAGTCTGTAAACATGCATAAAGTAACTTTTGTAGCGATGATAGCTCAGTGTTTAGCGCGGTCGGTTCGTATGCCGAAGGGCGTGGTTTCAAACGCCAAAGCTTCAGCTGCCGGTGAAGGAAAAACATCGTGAGGAAACCATAGCATGGTGGTACGATACTTTCTAGTAGTACTCAGCTGACTAACTACCACCCTCAAGTTGAAAATCTGTCGCTAAGCATCTAAATATGTGTCTCAGCTTCACTTAAGAGCCAGTTCCATTCCAGGCTAGGTGTGCGTTACTATCTTCGACCACATCTTCACTTAAGATCAGGTGAGCTGTGGTCAAACACCAGAAAAATAGAATCAATCATAAAAAAATAGCACATTACAAAAATTGTTTGGGCATGGAGCGGGAGAGAAGGAATCTGTCCACCAAATGTAACATGCACACTCGCAAATTTTCGTGTTCAAAGGATGTAAAAGTGATCTTGTTCAAAGCGTAAATAAAATAAATATCGTAGGACTTTAAACACAGCGCCATCTAGCCCCAAACTTAGCAAAGCTTGTACTGTTGGAACCAGATAGCTGATATAATCCTACTAGTCCTACTAGTAGGACTAATATTATAAACGCGAAAGTTTGTATGCATGGATGTTTGTTACACACAATAACTACTGCATGGATTTTGATGAAATTTGGTATAGAGGAGGTACACCCTGGATTAACACATAGGCTACTTTTTGTCCCGAAAAAATATAGCGGGTAACACCGTGGGGCACAGCTAGTACTTATATACTGATTAATAAAAATTGTTTAAGAAATCTATCAGTTATCAGACTTCCATAGTACAAGCGTTGCTTAATTTGGGGTCAGATAACGCTGTGTGTAGCGTCCTACGATGTTTATTTATTTATTAAAAACTACTTTGTATTTACAATTTGTATACAACAGGTGATAACAACATTATATTATTTGCTGCGTTTAGCAACAACACATCGAACATCCCAAGGAATGAACACGTTCGAAATTCTGTTTACAAAGCGTCTAAGTCCCTGAGCACCACCTGTGTGACGTCACTAATCCCTACTTAAGTGAAACCTTGAACGCTTTGATTACCAACCTCGACTTGAATATGGCTTTGTCAAATGGGGTAAAGTTTTACTTGAACGCGGGGAAATCATGTCGCCACATTGTATGACTTTCCAAAACTTATGTTTTCCAATTGTTTATGCATAAAATTTGTGCTGTTTTATTTATAACTAGCGAACGCCTCGCGGTTCCACCAGCGTAGTTTCCGTTTCCGTGGGAATACAGGGATAAAAAGTAGCCTATGTCACACAACAAAACACTTGACACTGACAAATGCACAAAATGCGACGCCAAAATCAAAGAAGAAGAACAAAACAATATTATTTTCATAATTCATCTATTGCAATTTTTTTGTTGTTTACAACTATAAATGATTAGCTGCGCCCCGCGGTGTTACCTGCTACATATTTTTGGGATAGAAAGTAAGTTATGTGTTAATCCAGGGTCCCAGCTACCTCCATACCAAATTTCATCCAAATCCGTTTAGTATTTTTTGTATGAAAGAGTAACAAACCTACATCCATACTCACAAATTTTCGCATTTATAATATTAGTAGGGTAGGATGGTAGGATGTAAAATGGTAGTGAAAGCTGTTAACCACATTCAGTCTTTACTTATGTAGACTTTAGAATAATGCTTTAAATGTAAAACAAAGGCTTATGTAATTTTAACAAAAACATATTTTAATTCGTCCTGAAAAAATACCTAAATCATTACAATAAGCTCCCAGCCTCTTAAAATTTGATTACCATTGCGCAGATGGAGATTAAAGGTACGTAGGCAATTATCCAAGACCTATTTAACTCACAGGTTCCGATCTAACTACACGATACATCCAGAAACGTTAGGTAACCGTTTTAGAACGAGAATGTTTCGGGATGAAATGTTTGCCATGACTCTCTAATATTGGAACTTGAAATATTTTACGTGTGCGTAGTTTTTTATTTTTTACACTACAACGGCAATTACTCTATTATCGTTTTGATATGTGGCAGTACAAAAAAAACATTGAAATAGGTGGATTGTGAAAAGACAATAAAACGATGAAACGATAAAACAATAAAAGCCAAAATTAGAGTAAAAATACAAGTAAAAATAGAATTTTAATTTTTGTGTCGGGTAGAGATCGGGCGCAGTGAGTACGTTCCTAAAGGTGATTTTACAATCCAAATTGCTGTTTCATAGCCGAGCGGGACGCCAAAATGTTTTACGTAATTATTAGCAAGGTGTCTATCGTTAGGGGCTGAATGAGTCGTTACCGTAGTCGGTTTCACTCAATCTTAATTTTACAATTTTGCTGTTCACGGGGGTTTTTCTTAGCGCGGCATGTAGTACAAAGAAAATTTAAATACCGTTTTGATGTGATTATTTTTCCGACCCAAATATCGACCAATAGAATTGCACCATTCGACGTCACGTGGTACAACCTACATGGTATTATACTGAATATTTGTCTTTAATTTTGCTTTTATAGAAGCAATTTAAAAAACCAGCTAAGTGCGAATTGGACTTGCGCACGAAGGGTTCCGTATCATTATTTATAAAAACGGCAAAAAAATCAAGTTTGTTGTATGGGAGCTCTCTTAAATATTCATTTTATTCTGTTTTTTAGTAGTTTTTTTCAACTTGTCAGTTGAAAGTGAATCTCTCTAGGGTGGAAAAGCATTACTTTCAGCCCGCTCCTCAGGCAACTTCAGACCTATTTTCCGAGTATGAGTAATGAAAAATGCTTTGAACACTTCTCACTGACGTGAAATGTGGCGTGTGAGGGCAAAACAGGCTAAGCAACACGTTAAGCATAAATTAACTAGCCTAACTTAGGATATTCGATTCAGGGTCTTAAAACCAGCGCCTTTTGTCTGTGACAATCGACAGCCAAGCCGAGAGGGGTCCATTCAGCATTTCTCTTTTCAGAAAACACGAGTTTTGGAAATTAACAAAACAGCGACGTTTTTACAAGTTGTCAAAACCCACGCAAAATGTTATTTATTTGTTAATATTAGGTAGTGGTATGTTGTTGTGTTTTGTTATTTTATGTAGAGTTGTCCCTTTCCAAGTCATGGCCATTTTTAGAAGGCAAGATTATGTCCCTAATCAGAGCGTCATCCATCACGCCATTGCGTTGTCACGCGTCCTTGACGTGTTTCGGACATTCCTGGGTTTGTTTTCTTTTAGCATTTTGCATGAATAAATTCTTTTTCGTTTCGTCTTTATCAACTGCGTAAAACGGAGAGTAATGATTTTAGCAGTCTATGGTAGTGTATATCTGGAAGCTTTATTATTTATTGAATTAATAGATACTATTAATACAATAAATACGTGATTTAAATACGTGAGCTGTCCCCGCCCTCCTCTAGTGAGGTTTAAAAACATTGAGTGCGAAAACTTTGTGAGGAAATATGGCTGTAGGGTATTTTCTAGCGACTGGCTAGCTACCAGTCTCAAGTTGAAAATCTGCTGCCAAGCACTTAACGGTGAGTTCCGGTACACTTGAGATCCAGTTACGTTCCAGGCGAATTGTGCTTTACCATCTTCGATCTCACCGTCACTTAAGATCACGTGAGCTGTGGTCAAACACCTATCTTGTCAACCATAAAAAAATACTATAAAAAAAAGTTTCGGTAAATGTCTAGTCTATGTCTAAGTCCCTAAAGAGTTTTACATTTAGATACTTTTGTAAAAAAAATAATCGTTTAAAACCGTTACATCAGTTAGACAAATTCAACCTTTTTCGATATTCTTTGAATTTATCTTACCTGAAATAGCGTTGCTATTATATCTACAGTTCAAATATTTGGAGCCTGTGGGCGAATCCAATTTCATCATTCTTAAAAAAAAATTGTGTGTCGCCATTTTGTAGATCGATTATCCACAAATTACGTCACTGGTCATATTTGTGAGAGCCCCCGCTCCCTAGTCACATAATTATCTTATTTGCTGTTTTATTAATTATTATAGTTCATTTTGAATATTCAAGGTATATATTTAGTTTATTTCCGCTTAGGCATGGTTTCTGCAGCGAGAAGAGGATATTAAGACTTGTAGTTATTTTAATTAGATCTTTTATATATACCTTGAATATTCATAAGTTTTTTAAAATGTAAACTAATGAGACGAACAATACGCTCTCTTGATGGTAAGAGATAACGCATATCCATGACCATTGCAGCAACTTTGAGTAGCAAAACAAAGTCCGGGGCATCGCTGTTTTGGCGCTCATTAATTTGAGACTTTCAATGGTTACTCTCAACAGCCCTATAATTTCGCTAGCTGCAGTAGGTACCCTTCAAACCGGAATAAAGTAATGTTTACACACTACTGCTTGGCGGCAGAATATCTGGTACTGCGGTGGTACCTAGCTAGACGACTTCCTGCTAAGGAGATCTACCACCAAGTAATTAGTGGGATTTGTGTGACATACCTTATAATTAACTAATAGTTAGTCTCAATGGAATTCTTAATTAAGGTCTAATTTTTGCAACTACTAGTTGTTTTACTAAACGTTATCTCGCATGTTTCGAAGAATTACAATATCTCTAGCAGGTATGTTATCATGCTGCACAAGCACGAAACGAAAGTAAGGAGGGGTGGGGGGAGCCTGAGCATAGGGTGCCGGATTATTGTACGTATCGGACTACTGAAGTGCCGGATTAGAGACTCTACTGTATTAAATTAAAACAGCAATTTTGATGTGACGTCACGAAATTTAAGACCCCTTATCGCACAATTTTACATTTCATCGACATCCCCTGTAAACGTTTGACATAATTTATGGATAATATAAATAATGTCGTTTATTCTGGAACTGTAACTGCAATTATTTTGTCCAATAATCGTTAGCGGCTTCTGAGAACTAACTATAAGTAAGACACAAGCTGTTATAACTTACTATCTATATTACTTACTAATTGATTCGTGGATTCTGAAATGGGTCTGTTTGCAAAAAGTTACAAGTTGTAATTTAATGCGATTGTGAAGATTATTATCAATGGCACGCAAATACTGTTAGGTAGTTAAAGCCGCCTATCTCGCCTCACGGTTTCGTTTTGTATGGAAAAAAAATATTATTTCTGAATATATATTACATTCCTGCACATTATTTGTATGTTTAAAACTCTTAAAAGTATAAAATGGGAATATTAAAAAAAAATACATAAAATAATCTTGACTTTCAATTAACTTCTAAATGACGTCACATAGTAGCTGTATAGGGCTACTTTCAGTGCTTATAAAACTATGGCAAACCAAAACAAAACAAAATTTATTAATGTCAAGTCAACGGCAGCCATAAAAACTTTTTCCATACACGTACGTCGAGTTGTTTTTCGCTTTATTGATACAATATCTGGATTATTTTACTTTTAAACGTTACGCGGACTTTGATACCGCTTTTAGGAGGGTTTGATATAAGATTTGTCAAAATCAATCAAATGTGTCAAAATAGCTATGTATACTTCTTATTTTTATGTAAAAAGCGAAATCTGTTTTATTTGTAACCTTTTTTTCAAATTTAAGTGATTTAGTGACATCCAGTAACACAGTTAATACAAGCCTATTGTTAAAAGTAACTAAAACTTGTGAAATTGAAATGTCGCGGGACTTGTAGTGTACAATTTTGGTGTCACATGACCCATATTATCTTATTAACGTCGACGCTCAACGATGGGTTACTGATAGTGGCTATTACTGTAATGATCAGTAGGAGTCGCCGTTAGCCGCTAATCAATTTTAGTAGACTGTTACTGTGTAAACAACATCTAAATATGAAGCGGGTAAGGGAAATAATTAGGGTGTTTCTACCCTATTATTTATTAATGTGACCAATTTTGTATGACTTTGACAGTTAATCAGTATTTTTTTCTTTTTTGTTCTTCGGCCATGGCACGTTCGTGCATTGTGCCAATTATCGTGTTTTTATTTTACTTATAAAAACATTCTAATAACTACAAGATCTTATGGAAAGCCTTCCACAGGTTCTGTATTAAGCCCTCAGCTATATAACGTTTACATCTACGACGTAGAACTATATCTCAGTAGTCAGTCAGTAGTCAGTAGAGTGTAGATACAAGTATTTATGTTATAGTTGTATATTATCCTTTGTGCATATCCTCGTTATTGACACACCCCGTATTTTTCTTCCTCTGATCCTGTCCGTCCTACGGTTGCCTGGAAGAGATCGCTTTTAGCGATAAGGTCGCCAGTTGTTACACACATTAATTAATTTTATTTCTTCTGTATTGTTTTTTTTAGTGTGTGCAATAAAGAGTCAATCAATCAATCTCAGAGACTCAGTCAGAGTATTACAGTATTCTGATGTTTATTTATTTACTGTTAGTCAGACTTAACATTCCATTTACATTTTGCTGCACCCGAAACAGCACGACATTACCTGCTAAGTTATTCGACTGTAGGCTTAATAAAGCGATTCTGCAATTACGTCGATCAATCGTAAATTGACATCGACACCGAATGAATATTACATGAGAACGATATGCCCGCCTGATTGACGTTTATGTGGGTTAAATACGAAGACTTAGGCAACGTAAACGACGCACTTTCTTAATGTAATTTACGCGCTATGTATCTTCTGTTTTTAATAATGAAAGAAAGCATTGATTTTGACACACACAACACTACAGTAACAAAAATACTACAAGTAAAAGATTTAAAAAAAAGTAAATAATAAAAAGTACTTTAATATTTATTTAAGTACTTTTTTATTATTTACTTTTTTTTTAAAATATATCTACGCACAGTGATTATATATCTCTATACTTTAAAATTTTAACTAACGGACGCCTCGCGGTTTCAGCCGCGTAGTTTCCGTTTCCGTAGGAATACAGGGATAAAAAGTAGCCTATGTCACCCGGGGGTAGTGTACCTGTGTGGGAATCGAACACATGCCTTAGCGTATTTAATTACAATTACATACTACAAAATAAGCTACAGCAAAAATACAAAAAACATTTTTTTTTATTTTCCAAAAATGGTGCCATATATGATAATTACATAACCAAAGCAATCTAATGGGAAAGCCTACTTTATAATTGACAAGTTTTAAGATTATATTAGAGTATACTAGATTCTATACTATTATAAAGAGGAAAGATTTGATTGTTTGTTTGTTTGTATTGAATAGGCTCCGAAACTACTGGACCGATTTCAAAAATTCCTTTACCGTTTGGAAGGTACACTATTCCCGGGTGACATAGGCTACTTTTATCCCTGTATTCTCACGGGAACGGGAACTACGCGGATGAAAACCGCGAGGCATCCGCTAGTTTTTAATACGTATTGAAATCTGACTTGTCACTTTGGTGTTATCAATAAAATGTTCTATCGAAAAAAAGAAAACACGATGTTATCGCAAAAGTTACAACAAATCGACCTACTTCTCGCATCGTTCCTCATAAAATATTCCGCCTAACCTCATTCAACACTTTACCGAACTAAACGCGCTAACCCCCTTTATCGCGGGATCCTGCTCCTTTGGGAATTATTATTTTCCCATTTGCCTACCCTTGAAACTTGAAAAGTTATATATGGGAAAATATTCATTTTCGTCGTACATGGTACGCTTGTTAGTTTCGTGTTACGAATAGTTTTGTTCTAAACGAGTTTTTATTACAAAGAGTTAATTGAGACCTAATTTTAACAAAATATCGTATCCTATCGTAGGACTATACAAGTATACATACAGCGCCATCTGACCCCAAACTAAGCAGAGCTTATGTGATGGAATTCAGATAACTTATAGAATACATAAATACTTTCTTTTTTGTAAATACGTACTTATAATACATACAGAACACCCAGACACAGAACAAACATTTGTTTATTCACAAAATGTTTGCCTTGAGTGGGAATCGAACCCGCGCCCTACAGCTCTCAAGGCGGATATACTACCAATGAGCCAACGAGGCTGTCAGAAAAGAAAAAACATGACGCTACATTTATTATTAGTTTTTTTTTATGATTGTAACAGTTAATTGATTATTTTTTTAGATTCTATCATTAATATTCTAATATGTCAATTAGTAAGTATACAATTCGATTGTCAAAAAGAAATACATAATTGTCAATACAAACTGTCAAATCACACATACACTAAAATAAGTTGAAAGGACATTATTTGATTACATCTTAATTGTAGTAATTATATGGACATTTCTTTTACAACGGTTTCAATGTTTTACATTCTTTTTAGGGCTCCGTACCCAAAGGGTAAAACGGGACCCTACTACTAAGACTCCGCTGTCCGTCCGTCTGTAGGCTTTATCTCATGAACCGCGATAATTAGACAGTTGAAATTTTCACAGATGATGTATTTCTGTTGCCGCTATAACAACAAATACTAAAAAACAAAATAAAATAAATTAATATTTTTTTGTCGTTTTTATAGAAAATGGTACGGAACCTTTCGTGCGCGAGTCCGACTCGCACTTGACCGGTTTTTTAAATTACATTTTTATAAAAAATGACCTAAGTCCATCCGAAAGCGAAGTTCAATATTTATAATTACCGAACAATATTATAAACGCGACAACCTCTTGTTGCGTAGTAGAGTAAAAATAAAGAACTTTATCTTTAGACACGTTTCAGAGAAAGTGTAAGCCGAAACATATAAAGTCGAGCTTACAACCCTTTCCGTAACAATTTAAAAGAATACCCCACCGAGAATAAAAAACACACGTTAAGTAAACGATAACTTGTGTAAACATCTGTTAAGAACCTTCCGAAACGAACAAAGCAATGACCTGCGACTCCGTTCCATTTAACTTGCAGATATATCTCCAACCTCTTTCGGACGGTAAATATATACGGGGCACTGAAGGATAAGTACGGTTCGCATAGGCGAGGAGTCACTGGTCATTTTACAAACGACTTACGTATAAAGTTGGTTAATGGGAATAGCATAGATTGACTGCTAGTCCGTTCTGAGAATGTAACGCAGTCAGATTAGATAAACAAAAAAATGCAAATGTCAGATATGTTTCCGTATTTTTTTTTTTGCTTTCATTTTGGCGTCGCATTTTGCCAGTGTCAAAGCCCAGTCTTGGTCAAGTCCAGTCCGTATCAGTCAAGTCTAGTCATGCTTTAGTAAAGTAGTGGCAACTTTACTATAAAGCTTCGATGAAGTTTTGGAAACAACACGAAAAGTCATGTTTCACCACATTATAATATCATTTTCCCATATTGCTTGTGACTCTGCACTTTATAAACAAAACACCACCATTTTTATACATAAACACTTGAATAAACACTAGTTTTGGAAAAAAACGGGGCGACACGACTCTTTCCACGTTCCCGCCTCCTTAGTATTAAGGAAAACAGAATGAAAAAAACAATGGTTTTATTTGCGGATACTTATTTTAAATAACGAATACCCTTTTAACCGTGTTTCTGTTAAACTTTTACTATAATGAATAACTCTGATTGTTAAAAACAGTACTTTAATGATTTTTGTAAGCAATTAGCTTCTCCCTGCTATTTTACTTGCGTTTTATAAGCAATTAAATTCAACCTGCCATCCCAGGGAAAATAAATAAAAATACAGACAAACTTTTTTACAGTATTCACAATTACACTGATTGAATACCTATAGTTAATGGTTTTTTTTCATTTATTGTCTGTGTCACTTTGGATAAAGAAATACAAAACATTTATGAACTCTGAAAACATTACACTCCTTTTTTGGGCAGTCGTGTAAAAAGTAGTTACAAGGAGTTCGCAAGACCTTTTGCCAGGCAGAGTGATGGCAGGTGGACTTAAGCGTTGACGGATTGGTGGCTGTGAACAATCGTGAAAGCTTAAAACATTATATATATTTGAATTACAATGTTTGACTTAATATTAACTCTAAAATTAGCTATCAATCGAACCGTCTGTCTCCGAAACTACAAACAAGGATCATTTTACAAGATGGAATCAATCACGATGGTTTTGTTGTTTAGTCTCTGTCTACACGGACAAACTTATCACTAATCACCCTTGTGTTAATTATGTAGGTATACCATTATTAAAAACAATTAGTAACTAAATGAGTTTAGGCAAGAATGCTGAAAATTGTATCTTTTCATTATGTATTTTTTGGAGTGTTAATGTTTAAAAATGGTGATGTTGAATCATAAAGCCGTACGAGAATGGGTAAATGGGCTTTTAGTGTTGCTTCTAAAAACCCGTCAATGATGATTTTAGCAAATTACCACAACGTTACTTTGACAGTGATTTGGTCTTAATTTACTTGAATTGACATATAACTCTTGAAAATATAAGACCGCCACTTCATCAAGAATTCAAGGTCGCTATCCTTTGGATTTGACCTCTGGGCTATGGAAAGCCTCTTAAATTGTTGGTTGAGGCTCGCGATGACTAGGACAGTGATCGTCTTGTCAACCATTATTTGTAGAAACATACGTATCTACCTAATATGTATTAAATTAAATGAGCTAAGTTATACTCACACTATACAAAAGAAAATATGTTAACATTTAGTTAAATCGTTGGACTAAGCGATTGGTTGCTGCGGTCAAACACCTAGCCTGCAACCATTTAATTTTTTTTTTAACGTAAAATATAATGAGGCGAACGAGACGCTCTCCTGATGGTAAGAGATAACGCCTGTCCATAACCATTGCAGCCATACACAGAACTTTGAGTAACAAAAAAAGTCCAGGGCGTCACTGCTTTGGCGCTCATTACTTTGAGACTTACGATGGTTAGTCTCAACAGCCCAGTAATTTCGCTAGCTACAGTGCCTTTCAAACCGGAACACAGTAATGTTTACACACTACTGCTTAGCGGCAGAATAACTGGTACTGCGGTGGTACCTACCCGGACGACCTCCTGCTAAGGAGATTTACCACCAAGTAAAATCTATATAAATCTAATCCAATAGGTACTTTTCACCGAATTTAGAGATTCAGGTCTGGTCTTCAGAAACCTGACAAATCGTCCGTGGACATGGTTACTTAAAGCTCCTTGTTTTGCTGAATACTTCACACGATATCAAGGGTCTGTTTTAGTGCCTTTTTTGTTTAGCTTTCTTAAGAGTAGATAAGCTAATAAAATAAATACGTTTTTTGCTCCTTAGATGCGTCTGCAAAAAAGGAAACGTATAAAAATGAGCATGCATTATTTGCGAACCTAGTCGAGCCACCACGCGTGTCGTACTCTGCGTTGACTCCTCGAAAAAGGTCAATAGATGTGAACGAAATGATTCATGCTAATAATCTACTGTTTTATTCAAGCAATTGTGATTTACCGCAAATAAAGACCAAAATAAATGTCAGTAGCTGTGATTTCACTGTAAAATTATGCTCCAATGGAAAAAAATTGTTTGTATGGAAATCGTACCCCCTTAAGAAGTTCCGTCAACTTTTCTACTACAAACTTATTCTGCCAAGTAAAAGGTTCATTCTTTGTTTGTTCTACTACAGTTAATAAAAACAAACTCTTCCCATTTGAATCTTGGATTGGCAATTAAGAACACAATCAGAGAAGGTATTAAAAAACAGAAGGGTAAAGGAAAGGTAAGTATCAAATAACGAGTAAAGTTTTCGTATAACACAAATAAAGTCTTACGGCTTCTTTAATTAAGGTTAATCTCGTTTGCAGTTTCACAAAAGAATGATTTGTGGGTAAAACTTTGGATTAATAATCACACAAACTGCCTCTAAGCATCGAGAAATAAATTTAAGAAACTAACTTTGCCTTATAATTAATAACATGGTCCATATACATAAAATGGTTTATAAATTCAATTGTTTTACAGATTTTTCGACAGGACAAGTTTGTAAAATTTGTAAGCCCGCACTTGGCCAGTGGGGTGGCAGTACAATTACAACATGATTTTTTTTTGTATAGTAACTTAATTATGTAAATTTATATCATAGGTATATGCAATATGCATGGCCTATGCCCAGCAGTGGACTACAAAAGGATGATGATGATGATGAGGCATATACAATATACATGTTTTTATTTTTTATTAGTAATGTTTACACACTACTGCTTAGCGGCAGAATAACTGGTACTGCGGTGGTACCTACCTAGACGACGTCCTGCTAAGGAGATCTACCACCAAGTGAGCAGTGGGCAAACACCTAGCTTGTCGAACATAAAAGAAACATTCGGAGCACACAGCGCATATAAGTTGAAAGTCTAATTTTGATCGACCATATTACTTCAAACGCGCACAACGCGCTATGGAGAGGGATATGCTCGGAGTTTCCCTACGAGATCGAATCAGGAATGAGGAGATCCGTAGACGAACCAAAGTTACCGACATAGCCCAACGGATTAGCAAGTTGAAGTGGCAGTGGGCAGGGCACATAACACGCAGAACTGATGGCCGATGGGGCTGCAAAGTTCTGGAGTGGAGACCACGGACCGGCAAGCGCTGCGTAGGACGTCCACCCACAAGGTGGACAGACGACCTAGTAAAGACCGCAGGAACGCGCTGGATGCGAGCCGCTTCCAACCGGTCTTTATGGAAGTCAATGGGGGAGGCCTATGTCCAGCAGTGGACGTCCTACGGCTGAAATGATGATGATGATTACTTCAAATATCCCATGAATGCCTAAGACCCTTTTCGATTATTGAGCGAAAGTCTGAAATCCGAATCGTTATTTCCGAATGTAAATTTTTTATTACCTATAAAATTTACGAACAATGAGGGACTATAGGGGCTGTAATCGTTTCAATTAAATTGGACCCTTTGCCAAATCTCACTAAATGGATTCTCTTATGAAAGTTTAGAAAAGAAAACACAATTTTCTTGGATTGCAATTTGCGACCAAAAAATGAAAAATAGTTTAAATTGGTGGGATTGAAAGTGTTTGCATAATTTTATTGCAATATTGGTTTAATTTATTTTTTGCTTTGTTTTATTTATTTTAGAAAGTTTTAAATATGTAAAGAAAGTTAAGCGACATAAGGCTTGACAGCTCTGTTGGTTCATTGGTAGTATGTCTGCTTCAAGAGCTGAAGGGCGTGGGTTCGATTCCCACACAGGACAAACATTTGTGTCACTAACATCGATGTTTGTTCTGTGTCTGGGTGTACTGTATGTATAATAAGTATGTATTTACAAAAAAAAAGGATATAAGTATTCTATCAGTTGTCTTCCATAGCACAAGCTTTGCTTAGTTTGAGGTCAGATGGCGCTGTGTGTAATGTCCTATGATATTTATTTATTTATGTAATAAAAAAGAATACTTACCTACCTACAGAAAGTACGTCTGTATGCTTAGATCTTTTAAACTACGCACCGGATTTTAATGCGGTTTCCATAAATAGACAGAGTGATTCAAGAGGAAGGTTTACATAATTATACATAATATGTATAATGGACATAGTGGAGAAAATCCACATTAGTATCAACATTGTTCCCGTGTTAATCAGGGGCGGGTCGCTAGTTAACATATACATTGATAATTTTGGCCAGAGAGAATCTTACAAAATTACAAAACTTAATTACTTTTTTACATTTTAAAAGTTAGTAGAAATTCCCACCAAAATCGGACCATGTTATCTATACCTGTGTATTAATCCTTATCTAAATAAATATTTTTTTATTCGAGACTGTTTTAATAGCGATTTAATTAATTTAAAAAACAATGTACAAATATTGCTTTTTAAATTAATCAAATCGGACATTCCATTCAAAAGATATAACGAATTTAACAATGTCAATCTAAAAAAAAAAGATATGAACTATGAGTGAGAAAATCATGTATTTTTGTTTGCAATTCAAAAACTTCTGCCCGATTTTAAAAGCATTCTCTCTGAGTAACATAGACTGTATTTTTTACTAGAATATAATTAAAAAATAAATTTCCACCTGTGCGAAGCCGGGACGGCCCGCTAGTTACAAATATTAAGAACACGACGTAGAATAAACATCAATGTTCATCACACAAATGTTTCTTGTGTGGTAAGTAGAGGTAGAAGTACTGACGCCTGAGGTATGAAGCTATCAACTGTATTGGCATTCTAATATTAAAATATACTGCTCTCTTGTTCCAGATATGTAACAAGGAAACATGGGGGCGTTACATATAGCGTGGCGATCGCGTCGCCAACTGAAGAGCTTCCTAATCAAGGCAGACACCAACACTTGAAGATGAGATCAAGGGCACCAGTTTAAAATGGAGTTCGCCTCTGTATTACCTTCACATGTAAGTACATCGGCAGTTTTCAAACGACGACAGGAGTTTTGGCGGGAACGCGGAAAGAGTCGTGTCGCCCTGTTGTATTTTTTTCCAAAACTTGTGCTTTGTCGAGTGTTTATGCATAAAAATAGTGGTGTTTTATTCATAAAGTGCCGAACTACAAGCGCGAGTGTGGGAACATGATATAATGTGGTGAAACATGACTTTTTGTGTTGCTTCCAAAACTCCATCGAAGCTTTATAGTAAAGTCGCCACTACTTTACTAAAGTACCTAACCTCCGGGACCCAGTCGGTGATGGTTTTCACCCATAGCTCCGCTGGCATTCGGCAGACGTGCAAAATCACATAGCCTGGAAATAGAACTGACTCTGAAGTTACGTTCTTGAAATTCCATTATTTTTTGTGAAAAATAAAAGCGCGAAAATATGAATTGTTAAACCACTACATTTTCAACTTCTGACCAAAGTTGTAAGCCATTAGCTGTGCTCAAGTTGAAAAGTTTCTCACTTTTAAAGCCAGGCTTAACCAAATACGAATCCAGATGGTTTAATTAACCAAAATTGTCTAGACCTAAAGAGTTTGAATGCCAACTTATTTATAATACCGGCCAAATTAATGAACTAAAAATTTCTTACAATTAAACAAGAGAATGCTATGGTGGCTCCTTTATTGAACTTTACATATAAATTGGTAGTACAGTACAGAAAAATTTCACAAACAACAGAGACTTTCAATTAGGACGTTATCTGAGGATCAATGTCCAATTAATGGAAAACTCCAATTGGGATTGTAGAGTAAGAGCTAATCCGGTTAATTAACTAAGGTCTTAGACGGTATTAGCTCTTGATGTTTTTTCTTTTAGTAAAATAAGCGATTACAAAATCTTAGCAACGTTACAAATGTATTATAAACTAGAGATTTCAACGCCATGGATTCCCAGATCAGGCCTTCACATGGATGCAAGTATATTGACAAGTTAATTAATAAATAATCTTTTAAATGTTAAAATAGAAGTATTATAAAAATGCTGCTTTATTTTCTTGGGTGGTATAGCAAGAAGAAAGAAAGAAAATAATTTTTATTTTGCAACAAAACAAAAAAAATAACAACAAAGAGAGACAAACAGTCAACAATAGAAAGGTGCAGAGGTAATGGTATCTTCACATCAAGAGAGTGTTTCGTATGTCTCATAACAATTACATTAAAAAAATCGATCCAGTGTTTTTGATTTTCGATTTCCATACCTACATAAAATTTACAGCTATTTCACAGAGTCTGAGTGGCTATTATAAAAGTCTAATCCAAAAGTGCACCAGAATGCGAATAGTAGGTAATCAGTCATTAAAATAATTATATTTGTGATCGATCACAGCAATGTAACTGTATTTAATTTTATTTAGGATTATTTTTACGCCTGAAATAGAGATATTATTGTTATTATTTAAACTTATGAAACACATTTTGGTTGTAAAATATCAATATTTTATTTAGCTTATACACGAGTACCAAATTACCCGGAACAATTATTACATGTGTAACATATTTCCCACCCTACCAAAAACAATCCGCTAGCTCCTCGCACGTGAATCAAATTCATCGCAAACCACGCAGGGTTCGCTACGTTGTTTACTCGCATAGAACAAACGCGTCTACTGATCTGAGTGAATTAATACGAGACGTAAACAAGCCCCACCTGGGGTTTGTAATAATTTTGATAATTTGCTACAATACATTACACGAGTAGGCGAGGGATCCAGATTGTAATTCGATGACGTAGCTATTCCTGATGTATAACCACTTTTAAAAACTTTTTTGAATTCGAATAAGTCCGCGTTTGGCTACCAACTTGTCTGATGGCAAGCGATGATGGTGATGAAGCATGCAGACTCAGAAGATATCTATTTACTCTGACCTTAAAAAGATCATGATTATATCTCTGAACAAGAAAGCCGGCAGCTTGTTCCAATCGTTGGTCATATGGATGAGAAACGTAGAGTCAAAACATTTGGTAGTGAGCCGTCTTTCTATTTGTCCTGTAGTAAAAAGGGGATGGAAGTACTAGGTCGTACAGTTCAGTAGAATTCATGTGCAAGAGTTGATACTATCAAAATAAAGAAACGTATTATGGCAAAATAAAACAAAAAATAAATCTTCTCCTACTTGCGCATCCAAGTATAAAAATTTCCCACATAAATATACCAAATTCAAAGTATTTTTTACTTTCTACCTTTTACAATGTTTTACCTAAGACAGAGACCCGTAAGGCAAGGGGGCATTATATCTCCGAATTTGTTCACAAACGCACAGGTAGACGCTAGACTAGAAAATTGTTTTCAGTTCTTATTAAACGTTATGTGGTTACTATCTGCAACTACTTCGTCACTCAACATTAATCAAGCAGCAGTCAAACAGCTCGTCAACCAAGAAAAAGTATGACTATTTCTAACGTCATTTTCATATTTAGGTGACGCCACAGTCAAACGATACTGGCGGGTCCAACGACACGTATGATGACTCTGACGACCCAGACGCCGTCACTCTTTTATCCATTCTTCTTGTTGGTAAGTGTACTATATTATTAGTCCTAATAGTGCCAATAGTATTTTTGGCTTTTTGTAAACACGAAGAGACTTGAATTTGAATGCGCATTGCCTAATAAATAGCTGTTTTTAAAGTACTAAATCATTGGAAACTATTTTTTACATAAACAGTATTCACAATGTTAAACACATCTCTTATATACATACAGAAGCTCAACTCGACTATATAATATAAGAAACATTTTTAAAACATTCTCGCCTAATGGTACGATATGGCCAATTATAGAGTACATTGACGTATATATGTAGTTTGGGTAAGAAATGTAAATAAATTACTGTTTAATATTGCTGGTATATCTCTTAATTTTGTTCCCAGGTATATTTCTGTCCCTCTTAATTTTTCTGAGCGTGGCTGGCAACATTCTTGTCTGCATCGCAATTTACACTGACCGAGGCCTGCGGAGGATTGGCAACCTGTTCTTGGCATCGTTGGCTATCGCTGACATGTTGGTGGCAGCTGCTGTCATGACCTTCGCTGGGGTCAACGATTTATTAGGGTATGTGACTATGGTTCAGGCAAAATTTTCATCTTCATGGTAATCTAGAGCAATAGAAGTCTACAAAGGATCAGAACCTGATATTGGAACCGTTGACTATCGCTAAGAATTAAAAAAAATCCCTTCCTCTTTTTGTTTCTATATGTTCGTTTTTTTACCAAGAATAAGTTTGCTTCTGATAACTACAAATTTAGCAACTAAGTGGTCTAGGATGGGAACCTATGAAACTTAAAAATATCAGGTATACTTACAATATTAAGTTATACTTAGTAATATTATTAAGTTATACTTACAATTAATTCTGCCCTGTTAATTCATTAATCAATTTTGTAGTAGTTTTGCTTCTTTAAAATAGCCTGTTCTGTTCCATACGTAATATTTGAAGCGGGTGCATAGTTGGCAGGGCATTTGTAGCAATATTTTTAAGTAGGCCCCAAATGTGAAAAAAAAAACATATTTTTATCTCCGCTTTCTCTTTCAGATACTGGGTTTTCGGTGAGCAGTTCTGTGACACGTGGGTGGCGTGTGACGTCATGTGTTCCACCGCCTCCATTCTCAATCTGTGTGCAATATCCCTGGATCGATACATTCACATCAAAGACCCTTTGAGGTAAGGACGGCTGAATGCTAGGTAATAAATTCCAGAATGTGCTACATGATTAGATTTGTTTTTAATCAGACTGAGAATGTACAATGCAACACGTTGTGATTAAAATCAAGCAGATGAAAATATAAACCACTGAGTCTAACTATAAAATGTCTTACAGTAATGAGCGCCAGAACAGCGATGCCCTGGACCCAATCTGGTCCAGAATCAAACAAGATACAAAATAATAACTCACTCTCACACACAAACTTGTTTTCATTTTTATATTTTATATAAATTTAGGTTAAGATTATTATGTATATACGAGCATGGAACGGAAGACACTAGACTTCGCGACACAGGTTTTCCTAGTGTGAAGTCTGGGGTACTTAGTAATACCTAATTGTATACTTAATATACTAAGATAAGTTGTTTTAATGTATTATAGGTATTAAGGGTCATGTAACATTAAATAAATAAATAAAAAAATAAAATAAAATAAACAAGTAATGCTGCAATGATGTTGGGATCCCATTGTCTTTTATCATCAAGAGAGCATTTCATTCCCCTCATTTCTTTTACTTAAAAAAGCAGTATGTGGCTAAACGCAAACTTATGATAAAAACATACATACCTACGCATTGTTGCAACAAAGCAATTAACCACTAAAGTAACCATTCTAAGTTAGGTATACTTACAAATTTTGACCACAACGTCACAG